>JAVJGI010000014.1:116218091-116298948 GCA_035590275.1 Ibycter americanus | reverse complement strand
TGGGATAGAGTTAATTTTCTTCCTAGTAGCTGGTACAGTGCTGTGTTTTGGATTTAGGATGAAAATAATGTTGATAATACGTCGATGTTTTAGTTGTTGCTAAGCAGTATTTACACTAAATCAAGAAATTTTCAGCTTCTCACCCCACCCCACCAGCGAGCAGGCTGGGGGTGCACAAGAAGCTGGAGAAGACACAGCCAGGACAGCTGACCCAAACTGGCCAAATGGATATTCCATACCGTATGACATCATGCTTAGTATATAAACTGGGTGGAAAGCTGGCCAGGGCTGCTGCTGAGGAACTGGAAGGGAATTGGTCAGTGATTGGTGATCAGTGTGCGTCACTTGTTTCGTATGTTCTAATGGTAATAATTTTAATATTTTTAATAATTTTAATAATAATAATAATTTCTCTCCCTTTTCTGTCCAATTAACCTGTCTTTATCTCAATCCATGAATATTACTTTTTTTCCCCTCAATTCTCTCCCCCATCCCACTGGGGCTGGGGGAGTGAGCGAGCAGCTGTGTGGTGTTTATCTGTCTGCCAGGTTAAACCATGACAGTATTTTTTAGCACCCAATGTAGGGCTCAAACCCATGACCCTGAGATTAAGAGTTTTATTTAGTAACAATTTCAGTTTGGGATACTAATCTTAACTTTAGGTGCAAAATATGTTTGACTGAGTGGACTGGAATAGAGCTAATCTACAGCAGTGCTAGGGAGAGAGGTCAAAATTTGAGCTTTGGGAGCCTGGCATCTTCAGTAAATTCCTGCTTCCCCTCAGGGCTGAAATGACCAAAGAATTCTCCTTGATCCTGAGGAAGCTGCCCAGAATCCCACCCTTCTTCTCTTAGGCCACATGTAAACAGGCCATTTTAGACCTTCACCTTAGACATGATTAAATGGTGAATGCTATTTTCCTTCTTATTGACACGTCAAAAATAATAATAATAATAATAGTAATAAAAAAGTGCAATAAGAATGCCATGACAACGCTGACAACTTATTTCAAGGTAATGCATGTATGATGTCTTGGCACTTCTTCCTTAATTCTAATTATGGACACTAGCAGTAGTTTCCATTCCTGTTACACCACGCTGATAATTATTGTCTCTTCACTGCCTCTACCTTTCCCATTCCTGCAACCTGGCTGAGCTGCATTATCTGGCAAGCAACAGCTATTGCACTCCAAGTTTGGAAAGAAGACTAACACGTTGTGAGTGTCGAGATTCCATTTGTTAGTATTGAGTCTCTAATGCAAAGGATTTATCCACTGAAATGTTGAAACTTTTCATCAAAGCAAGCAGGGCTTCAGAGTAGGAGTCTTGGATGGTAGAACCCATCCATACAGCTGTACTCAATAGCAAAATCTGCTTCTTCAATCTTGCATTTGCTAATAAAATTCGAAGGTACAGCAAATAAAAACAAAGCAAGTCAATCAAATGACATTGCATCTCCACATTGTAATTCACATGCAATTGTCCTGTCATGCATTCTGAGGATTTGTCATAATAACTTGATATTGTATCATGCCTTGATACTAACTCCCAATAACAGCATGTTTGTATGCTGCTTCTTTTATATCACCCTGTCATTTAAGGTAAAATAAAGCCTGTTCATCTGTTTGTTTTCCTGAATTAGCAATAAAACTACCATGAGTGGCAAATAACTTAGAATTAAATTTAAGGCACATTAATTTTTAATGATTTTCCCACCGTTCATTTTTATTTGGCTTTATGCATCATTTGCCTTCTTAATTTTTGTGTTTAGTGAATTTATAACCAAACAAATCTATAATGCTTCTTTTATAGGGGAAAGATATTGAGTTAGTCCTTTCTTGCATGGAAATCATTGATCATTTATTTACAAGTTAAGTAGTAGGTAGTGGAAGATTAACACAGAATGCACCCTGTTACATGTAAATACATGATTATTTTTGTCTTCTACAACCTCTCTTCTTGTTGAAGGTAATTACTTTTGGGTGTACTATATTAACCATAATTAACAACTAATGTGTGGGAACAAGAAATTAATTTGTAATTAAATGGTATTTACCAAGTCAAACCTATTAGGTAGTTAGTATTTAAAGGAAAAGTTCTTCTATTAAATCTGTGAATTTATGCTTTCAGTATTAATCTAATATTGCACTCATTTTCCAAACTGTTTTAGTTCATAAATTTATGCTAGAGTAAGCAGGTGTACAGTGGCCAAATAAAAGGTTTTGAGGGAAAAAACCTTCATACAAAAAAGATGAAAATTTCTTAAATGTCCTTTTTCCTCTCTAATTCAAAATAAACAAAAATCAAGATATCAAGAGCATTTATCTAGTTGTACAAGCATGACTTACAAGAAGACTTCATTCCATTTGAGCCTATTCTTACAAAATTACATCTGGCACTCAGATGCAAGAATTTCTATTTTGACATCTTGAAAGTACATAATATCATATTGTTCTCAGTGTGAAAAAGTATTTTCTAATCAGCAAATTTCACTGTTACACATTCCTGTCTGCACTTGTCAGCTCCTTCCAATCCTTACAGCCCTTTACTTTTAGACAGATGTAGAACAGTATTAAATATGTTAGAGAGAATCAAATCTAAAGGTCTCCAAGAAACTTTTCTTGGAGTTTCGGCTGCACACCAGATGATATCTGAATGGTTCCTTTAGAGATATTAAATTAATGCTGTTTTTGTTATAAAGTTCCAACCGCCAAAACAAACCCCAGATCATTCTGTTATCTTTTCTCTTCCTTTTTTTTTAAATTACAAAGTGTAACAGATACTGAAAACAGAAAGATCATTCAAAACAGTAGTTTGAGCTTGTGGACGATATCCATCAAACTTTTTGAGAGACTTGTGTCAGCCTGATTTCCCCTCTCTTATTTGTGAGTTTCTGTGAAATAATTTCTTGAAGTCTGGTCTTGATAAAATGAGCTATGTACTATGAGCCTCCTCTTTTACTTTTTATTATTCATGCTTTCATCATTTCTTCCTTAGTCTACAGCCATAATACATTCCTTAGGATAAAGCTTTCTGCACTTTCCGCTGCAGGAGAGTACAGTACCAGACAACTTCTCAGCCATCACCTCTGCTTTGAATCAAGTTCCAGGCTTTATGCTTCATCTTCAAAGATCCTTGTGCTCCTGGTTCAAGAGATCTGAAAAGCTATTTAAAGCTCAAGATTATGATTCAAGCTGTCATATGGTTCTCTGGTGCAAGGGAGTTCCTTCAAACAGTTAAACTCATTGGTGTGATAGTTTTTACTTTCTTTCAGTTGGGTCTAAGACTGAAATAATTTTGTCATGGACTAAAGAAAAAAGCATCCTTATTTTCCACTCCCAACTCAGGTCTCTTTTTTCTAACCCTGATTTCTATACCAAACACTTTGAAAAGAAATTAAGAAAAGTCAGAACTATTCCTAAAAACATCAAAGATGTCTTCCCTTCTTCTGGATCTTAGAGGACAGGAAAAGAACACAAATCCATCACAGTTGTTACACATGCTCTACAGAACAGTAATTAAATGCAATACTGATAGTGAACAAGAGTGATTACTATTTATGACCTGGTATAGAAGAGATTTTACCCAGTACCAAAAAGGGAATTAAGTATGCTTGATATATCTCCAGTAAGCCACATCCCTGGGTAGGTATCCTATTTTCTGTGCCTGGTATTTTACCAAACTTGGATTTTTCCAACTGCAATATAACCGAAAAATTACAAAGATATGTAGGAGATTTAAAAAGGGAAAGCCTGTACAACAGAGAATAGTAAAAATGTGACACTTCTGAGAACTAAGAATAAAACAAAATTCTGGGTCTAACAGGAAAACACTCAGCTAATTCTCAAATGTTCGTATTTTATAACGCATTGACTTGAATTTCAAAATGAAATCCTGAGCAGGTAGTTCTTTTATATTTATTTTAAGGCTGCTACAGTGAAACAAGAGCAGTTTCTATACTTTTTGATACTTTTTCCTAAAGGGAGACCATTTGTTAAAGCTGACCTTTTCTTGAGAAAGATTTTTATTTTTATGAACTGGGTTATTTTCAACAGACAAGTATCTTATAACAGAAAAATCTTAACCAGCTCAAAAATATAAGCTATCACAGCCAACATCTCTCCTGCATGAGTACAGTGCAGTTCTGTAACCAGGCAGAGAATGGTAGAACATGTTCCTCACCAGCACTCCTGCACAGAGGTTCAGCTCCACTGAACAGTTTGGGATTATTTCTAACCTGCAGATTGATTTGTCTTGTTCTGCAGCAGCACCTTTGATCTCTGAAGACTGAAAGGAAGGATAAAATGTAATTTTCTCATAAATCTTGAAGGTTACTCCCTTCTTAAAATTTTTCCACTGTGTACTCGAAATATTCTGAATCAAAATACTGAGGGACACAGCACTGAACTTTACCAATCCAATCGGCTCTGCGTGAATGGTCACACCACATTCAAAGGGAGAATTCTGTAAAGTTTTCTTCAAACATGGAATGTGCAGCTTGGTTATACACCAACGAATTCAGCTCAGCTTGACTTTCTAATGTTTATCCAAATCCAAACACTAAAAACCTTAAGGATTTCTTATCAACCACTAATTTAAATCCTAAAATATCCAGCCTAAGTTATTTTCAAAATCAGGTTTGCTGTAGAGGTTGGTGGAGCCATTGTCAGTGCCATGAAACAATGTCAGTTAGCAATATTTCTAAACTAGATTTTGAAGCCAACAGAAATAATTTACTTCAGGACAAGCAAATCAAATAAAGACCAGTGTCTTATGCTCCTTGAAGAAAAAGATAGTGAAGACAGTGATACATCACTGAACCTGTTTTACAAGTCATACCAAGTACTGTATGCTTTAGAATTAAGCATAGTTATAACAGCATTCATTAAAATGCAGAAGTTCCAGAAATATCAGCAAATTATTGATGTGGTTTTGAATGGTTTTGCACATGTACTAATACATTTCACCCACAGCTGCCTATGTGTGTACATATGAACAAACACACACACACATCTACAAGCACATGTGTACATGTGACAGATCGTCCTGCAGAATTTCATCAACTTCTCATTCTTTCCATTCCTACCTTTTTGTCCTCCAAGCAACACCTATTATTCCTACATCACACTGCCTAGTGATTTTGACTCCCTTAGAGCCCTGAAAGAAAAATATTCCTGGACCACATATTTCTATTCTTTTTGTGTGCTCCAAAACTGCACAGGCTTCATGATGTAAGTGGAAAGCAAAGGCAAAATGCATTATTTCCAGAGCCATCATGTTCACAGCAGAAGGTGCTCTTGATGTAGAGTGAATGCTTTGGTTATTAATGTCCGAAAATTAGGTCGGTATAGGAAAACATTTTTTCATAACACATTTAAAACTGAAATTCATATTGAATCATAAACTGAAAGATATAACAGTTTATAAATGGCTGCAAAGTAGCTATTATAAAGTCTGCCATCACTGAGTCCCTTATTAATCTCTCAATAGCACAGCACAAAATGTGTCAATGAGCTATTAAAGAAAAAAAAATCCCAATGTAATTCTACCAACAAACTCATGGAGTATTTAAGAAGCTTCATAATGTAATGGTGAAGGATGTCAAGCCAGCATGCTGAAAGTTACTGAGACGTATCAGAAAGAAGCAGAATTATGAGCCCTGGTACAATCTGATGTACTTTAGGGGATTTCTGTGATGGATTCAGTCCTGCAGACACCTAACTCATGACTTTGCTTACTGATCCCTGTACTACTACTGAAATCAAAGATCCAAACAAGAGGTAGGCATCTACAGGACCACACTTTGAGCATCGAGCTTTCCAGGACAGGCTAGTATGCAAGATATAATTAAGCACCCTCATGAATTTTTCTTCAGCTTGGATGCTTAAATTTGGCTCCTACATCCATACAAGCGACCTAATTTTTAAATATGCTGAGTGCCTGCAATTCCCAACAATTTATGCAGTCAATCATCGTTAAATTGTATGAAAATACTGATGAAACCTAAGTTGCCCACAGGCATTTATTTCTGCTCATTGTTATTATGAAAGCAATAGCATTTACTCTCAGAAACACTCCTGTAAAACTTAGGAACAAAAATACATTTTTAAAATATTGCGAAGTTGCAAACCAGTGTTAAATTTGCTTCAGGAGGGAGCAAATACTTTATGTTGTTTGACTGTAGTGCATCACTGAGTAATGAAATGGATCGTATTTTCAGAATTTTAAATGATGAAAATATATAGGAGCATTAGCAAATTCTTTGAATAAGGTATTTTTGAATTGCCCTGCTTGGACCAAGAAAGACATATTTGGAACAGCAGGATGGACTGCAGCTCAGCTTCCTTAAGAACTACCATCACTTTCTCTCCCCAGCATCTTAAGTGCACTAAATTTCCCTTCTCCCTTTGGTGAAAGCAATTAGAGAACAAATAGAAATGTGGATCATGGAAATGCCCCAGGTATTATGTTTGTGGAGGGGCATTGTTTTCTATTAATTGGACTTAGAATATGGTCATACTCTGAAAAAGGAAACATTCAAATGAAGTTTTGGCCTGAAAATGCATCAAAAGCGTGAAGGATATAGACCCATATTCCTATATGAAAGCAAACTGTGCTGTTTCTACATTTTCTGATTTTTATACTGTGCTGGTTTTGGCTTGGACAGAGTTATTTTCTTCATAGTGGCTGGTACGGGGCTATGGTTTGGCTTTGTGCTGGGAACAGTGTTGGTAACACAGAGCTGTTTTCTTGACTGCTGAGCAGTGCTTACACAGAGCCAAGGGCTGTTCTGCCCCTCACCCCACCCCACCCGCCAGTGGGCTGGGGGGCACGAGGGGCTGCGAGGGGACACAGCCGGGACAGCTGACCCCAGCTGGCCCAGGGGGTATCCCAGACCATATGGCATCATGCTCAGGATATAAAGCTGGGGGACGAAGGAGGAAGGGGTGGGGAGGGGGGGCATTTGGGGAGATAGTGTTTTGTGTTTTCACATAACTGTCACACGTGCTGGAGCCCTGCTTACCTGGGGATGGCTGAGCACCTGCCTGCCCACGGAAAGTGGTGAACGGATTCCTTGTCTTGCTTTGCTTGCACACAAGGCTTTTGCTTTACCTATTAAACTGCCTTTATCTCAACCCAGGGGTTTTCTCACTTTTATTCTTCAGATTCTCTCTCCCATCCCACTGTGGGGGGAGTGAGTGGATGGCTGGGTGGTGCTTAGCTGCCAGCTGGGGTTCAACCACAGCACATATCTGTATGTTTCAATTGATAAAACAGAAAATTGAAAGTGGTCTTTTTCAGGTCCCCAAGAAAGCAGTTCTTCAAAACATGATCTAAATGTATGTGATGTGTGGAGTTTTAGTAGTAAGACCATATGCACCCTCGTTTTGCATAGACCTGATAAGAACCCATTTTCTTGGTGATGTGAGAGGTTGACATCCCTGAGACAGCCTGAGCAGTCAAGTGAACTAGGAGGGTTAATGAGTGGTTCACATGCTCTCCATTCAGGTGTCTGAATAACAGCATATCTTGGTCCTTGTGGATATACTCTGAATACAAAAACAAAATTAATGACATTTATTTACACCTATGCTGACATTTTTCTGTATGCAGAGGAAAATCATCAACATATTTTCTTAAAGGTCAAAAGCCTTTGCATAATATATTTCACTACATGGAATGGATACCCTCTGATATAATTCAGTTGCTGTGTTTACCATGTGTTTACCCATAAAAATACGAGTCTTTACCCTTTTTAATATACTGGTGTATTTTCTTTTTTTCTTTTCTTTCCTGTTTTTAAGAACAACAGAGGAATCATACTCTTTATTACCTCCACCATGTAGCATATGTTTACTGTTCAGTTTGAGTTGACATATTTTAATTTTCATGGTTCCCCTACCCAGTTTCTCCATTATAATTTATTCTAGTGTGATGAATATTTTAAGTAACAGATATTTGTGCCTCATATGCCTTCAAAGACAGCAGTATCCTTCTTACTCCTCTCTACAAATTTCCTTATACTTTCATATTCTCAGATATTAAAGCCACCACCATTTTTTCCCTTCATCTGGATGGAAGTGACACTAAGGATTTTTTAATTCATACAACGTTTTTCTTTAGGGATCTCGCTTCTGTGCCTTTGTTTCTGAAAAAGCAAGCTGCAGTGAAATGTTCTATAGTAAGCAGAATATCAAGGGAAAAGACTTGACTGGTGTATGAGTACAAGAATGCATTAGATATTTTTATTTTAATCAGTTATATTGTGCAGGATGGTATTTCCAAATCTGCTGTGATATCTGCTGTTCAATCACAAAGTCTGTCGTAATCAACTCTTGCATACAAAACAACAGGGACAACCTTATTCTGGATGGTTCAGAGACAGAATTTAGCTGAGATCAGAATTCAACAGAGGAAAAAAGAAAAATGTAGTAGAAATTACACCATTTACAATACCTGTCACCTCACCAATTTTAAGTATAGTAGATTAGTTTACAAGAGCTTTAAACTCCATGTTTATTCTTTGGTATTATTTGCTTTTGTTTTTACTTAGTTTTTTAAACATATTTATAAGATATATAATGTAGTTTTATTTTACAAGGAGTATACATTTAATAAAGCTCTTTAAAATCTTTTTCCCAAAGTTCACTGAGAACCTTGTGACATACACAACCCTCCTCTCTTAAAACCTAAGTACAATCGACTACATTTGTTCATTTTCATGAACACAAAGCAATGCTAAGTTCATTCTGCCCAAGGGATATTTCTGGAGAGACCACACTGTTACAGAAACACCGAACACAGTAACTAGTGACTGAAGATCTCATTTAGGCCTAGAAACGAGGTACAGCTCTTAGGCTGGACTGGTCCTCCACAAGGGCTCAAAATGCCTGTAGCTAACACCACCGACTTCTCCCTTTGCAAGTCCCCAGGCTTTTGCAGCAAAGATAATTCTGTGATTATTTTCAGTGACAAAGTTCAAGGCACCTGACTTTAAATGCTCTTTCCACTAATACTTCCCTTCTGCAGCATATGTGTGGCAGTTACTATGGTAATTGCTTTGGCACTACGTAACAGTGAAAGTACACGCATTGAACTGATACTGTTTAGAAGTGGCAAAGTTACCTGAGCCCTGACTGTGGTTAAACAAGTAGTTACATTGGGACAATATTTATGGAATCTTGAATGAATGAATGAATCAGTATAGTATATTACATGATTTCTCATCTGACTTGTCATCTAAAGGTTGATTGATAAGGTTCCTTGATAAGGAACCACCTAAGAATCAATCTTTTGCCAAAGAGGGAGCAAAAAGGTTTAAGGGTGCAATAAGACAGTTTTGCTCTGGGGTGGAATGTAGAAACATCATGCAAACACCATGCGATCTCCATCAAGTCTGAATAAGTAGAGGAAGGACTGAGTTCCTACATGCCACAGCAGAATTAATCTTACGGAGAGAGTAGCAGAGGGAGTTTCTTCAGAGGACGTGCATCTTCCCACTCACAGACACTAGTGGCACCAGACACACTTCTAGAACTGGGAGGATATTGAGTTAGGGTTAGAAGGAGGCATGTGAAAGCATAACACAGCTTTTTCACTTTCAGGTAGAAACAAAAGGGGATCTAGGCCTGAACACACCCTTCACGATTCTGAACAGTGGTTTGGGTCAACAGAGATGTTGATATAAAAAGAAGGATCACAGAGAGGTGTTACACTCAAAATCTTGCTGTGAGTTAAACAATACCTTATATAAAAAGCTAAGAATCTGCTGTGTGAAATTATGTGAAAAATTAACAGTTTAATAAAGTAATTATTGTTAGTTCACATCTAATTATTACAGAAACAGAAAAGGAGAGAATAGGGAAAAAAGGTCTTAATAATACGGTTGAAATTGTTATATGCGTATGCCTAATATCTATGCTTTTTTTCTGGTGTCCTTCATTGCCCCTCTGGATATTAAAATTAATCACTTTGATGTGTGGGGCAGGAGGTATACAGTGACTCCTCAGCATCCTGAGTCCCCTTCTCTGGAAGGAGTATGATGTTGATGATTTCTCCCTCTTTCTCCCCACTCTAGGATGTGCGTGCAGTCATTTTTGGATATTTGTTAGCACATTTTTACACCTCGATCTTTCTCGATTGCTATGCAAGGTGACATTACATCCAAATGCACTATATTAGGCATGCTTTACATATGTTGGATGGCGGTCTTTGGTTTCTTTGTTGTCCTAAAACAGATTGTACTCAATTACGTATCTGTATTTCTTTAACTGACCATTGCTGACTACAGTGTCAGCCTGTTCCCCTTTTCCTACCATCCCATGTCTGTACTCCTCTACACTGCATCCTATATCCCCACTTGAAAGGAGCTGGCTATAATACCAGGACCGTATTCCTTCACACTACATCATTGTGATACAACCATAAATATTCCAGTCTACACAGAGTAACTACTTATTGCTACTATCTATGTAAAAATCACAGCTCTATTGCGCTAAGAGCAAAAGGAAATTCAAAGTTCCTGAGGAAAAACCCCAGGCACCAGTACACATTGTGGGCTGACTAGCTAGAAAACAGCTTTGCAGAGAAGGATGTGGGGGTCCCAGTGGACACCAAGTTGACTATGAGCCAGCAATGCAACCTTGCAACAAAGGTGGCCAACAGTCCCCTGGGCTGCACTGGAAGGAGCATTGCCAGCAGGTTGAGGGAGGTGAACTCTCCCCTCTGCTCAGGACTGGTGAGCTCACGTCTAGAGCGCTGTGTCCAGCTCCCAGCTCTCCAGTACAAGAGAGATATGGGCATACTGGAGAAAGTCCAGGCTCGAAAAGAAGATGAAGGGACTGAAGCATCTGTCATACAAGTAGAGGCTGAGAGAGCTGGGGCTGTCCAGCCTACAGAAGAAAAAGCTGAGGGGGATCCTATCAATGTACGTAAATATCTGTCAAGAAGGGTAAAGAGTCAGAGCCAGACTCTTCTCAGAGGTATGCAGTGAATAGATAAGAGCAATGGGAAGAAAATGAAATGTAGGAAATTCCATTTAAACATAAGAAATAACTTATTTTTCCTGTAAGGGTGGTGAAACATTGAAGCAGGCTGCTCAGAAAGGCTGTGGAGTTTCCATGCTTGGAGATATTAAAAACTTGACTGGACATTGTCCTAAGCAACCTTCTGTAGCTGACTATGCTTGAGCAGGGGGTTGGTCTAGATGACCTCCAGAGATCACTTCCAACCTTTGTGAGTCTGTGATTCTGCGAAAAGTAAACAAAATTAGGTGTAGCCTCCTGACAGGAAAATTGCTGTGACACCTAAACAAGGCAAAACAAAACTCCAGGCAGTTCAAGACCAGCTCAGCCAAAGTAAGCTTGACAAACTCTGGTTTGGAGGGTCTGCAACTTCCTTTCCTAGTATAGGCAATACTGCATTTACCGGGCTACTGAAGTGTTCTTTTGCTTTCATAAAAAAAACAAAAAATTGCAGGTGTAGATGAGTAATATATGAAACTCACCTCACAAATTTAATTTCCTGTATTTATCTTCACTGTATGTGTAGGATGCTACACAAAAAGACCTCTGCTTCTTTTTAATTAATTTTGTTTAGTGCCACATATTTATCCTATAACTTATCCACTGATCAGGAATTACCTGTTTGCAATGAGTAAACTCTCCTTGGAACAGCAAGAGGAGTATAAAAGATTTAAATATTAACATATCAGTGTTTGGGTTTTTTTTATTTGTAGTTGTTATTTAGCATTCAGGCATTGCCCTCTTCTAGGGCTTTTTACCCACTTACTCCAAAACAAACAAACTGAGACTTCTGAATAAGGAAGAACTGATGGGCTGACTGTCCTGCTGTGCTTTAGGGCTGCGTCTCTGTATCTGTTTAACAAAAGGAACCGAACACTAAGATATGCTAAAGGCAGAACAACCACTTGTACTGAAACAGAGTGGGAGCAGAATTCTGACCACAAGCACAAAACCACCCTCTTTTCTCCTCAGTTACCCTTTGCATAACTTCTACTGCAAAACAGAGAGGTTAATTTTTTGCGACAGGTATGTATGGGGCAGACACTTGCTTATGACCACAGTAATGATCTTCAAAATGACCTTAACAGGTTTTGCCCAGCTGTGTGGGGCCTTTGGCACTGCTTTAAGTAATCTTTTTCCTTGCATTGCAGAAGGCCAGAGATCATCTGCTGTAAGCTAGACAAGGGATAGGTAACTAAAAAAACGGTGTTAATGCAATCACAAGTGATCATGTCGCCACACCATTAGAAAGTTCTCCAGTATGCATATCATAATCCTCTGAGAATTACATTTTGATAACGGAATGCCTCCTGCAAGATTAGTTTTTTCATGCTGTTTTACAGTAGAAAAAAATGAATTACCTTAAATAATTTAAAACTAATAAAATATTGACCCCCATAGTGCTGAGTTTCACAGTCCTCAAGAATTTCACTGTTTTGCATGTCATTTAATTCAGAAAAGTCAGCATTTCTTTCAGTGAATTTAAACTCTGTTTTACTATATGTAAAAGCTTAATCCTACAATGTATTTTTAATGTCTACTTTCTAAATAGGAAATAGCCTAATTAATTCTTTACTCCCAAGTACCCACATTAAATAGCTTTTTGAAATCTTCACGTATCCCTAAGCAACTTTAAGTAAATAATCCTGAGATGCATGTAGCAAGTTAACTACAATTTCTCTCTGTCCTTAGAGACAAAACAATGAAAAGATGTAATGATATTCACCAATTTGCTTTTTTCCCCATCAGATCGAGATAAGGTGATCTGAACTTGCAGATAATGAAAACACCCCGTGCAATTTGTCATCGTTAACGGAACCAAAATTCTAAACACACATTATTAGATTTTGTTATTCTTGCACCAACTTTAATTCCCCTTCTTATTATTTTTTTCATTTTCCAGTTTAACCTACACATCCCCGTTAGCTGATGCACATACTGCCCATCTAAAACATGCTTTTGTGTCTTTTCTCCACAGCATTTAATTTACATATGTGATAAAAAATGCCTAAGTTGATAGACATGGAGCCACCAAATCCATTTGGAAAAATATGCTGACAGCTGTCTTATCACAATTACCATATAAAATTTGTGTTTGCTTGGGGTTTTTTTAATGAATACTGTATGCACCTGATAAGCAGTGTATCATAGAAGCTCATGCTTTTTACTAAAATAGGATGACACTAGGATCATAACAGACTTCATGAAGTCCATATTTCTGACTTAAGTATAGCAGTTGCTAGAGGTCATTGAATATTTTTAAATGCAGACTTGTACCTTCTACAAAAGAATGTGGCATATCTAATATGTACCCTATCTAAATATTCACAGTCACTTTCTAATTATTTTCAGGCTCTTTTCTGGCATGACAGATCATGCTAACAGCTTCATTAACTCTGCTATGCAGTACCACTGTATGGATAGTATGCACAGCCTAATCTATTCAAGAAAAACTATGTAACTTCTTAACTTTAGTGGACTAACTATTATTCTCTTTCAGTATGTTAATGAGATTGGAAAACTGTTTCACATGAAGTCATCAGAACACTAATACAAACTGTACTGGTTCTCTACAGGGTTATTTTTTAGCGGTTGTGTTTGTGCACAGTACTGCTGTTTAATTAAAGAAGACAGATAATTATGCCCTTGATAGGGTTCCTTCATTTACAGATTACACAATAACGGAGCTTGATGGTCTCTGTTGGTAGCCATAAAAATTTCATTCAATTCATGTTAGCTGTGAAATATCTGATTTTTGAAGTAAAATTTTACCTAAACATTCTTTGAAAGGTATAATAGATGGCATAGAGATAGCGTATTATTTTCTCCCAGGAACCTCTGAAATTTCAAGCAAGCTCATTCATGTAGTGACACCTTTCCAAAGCTGAACTTTGGTGCCTATGGATTATCACACTAGTAATAGACATCGGAAGGAGGCACAGTTATTCTTAAGTCTAAAAAAAACTTATCAAATACTGATAGAAGGTAATGGAAAGACTCCCTGTGATGAAGAACAGTGGATCCTAGACTACAACCAAACTGAAGAGCTGGAAAACAAGTAACAGGCATGCCAACAGGAATACAGAGCAGCAATCCTCAACTCCAGATGCTCCCTGCTACTTCAAAGTCATAGGGGAGCTCCTCCAGACTGCCAGAGAAATTTGTACTGCAAATAAACACTATGGATCATCAATAAAATCTTCAAAATACATTTCCATTCTCCCAGTACATTAGAAAATAGCCAAATTATACATAGGCTAGAAAAAAGACGAAAAGCACAAAACCCGAGAAAACCAGAGAGATGAGCATGCGGAATGCTTTGAGGGCAGTCAGGTATAATTTGTTGAAATTCCATAGTGACATGAAATGAAGGCTTGGGACAACATGTTTACTGCTACACAGGGTCAATTCCTTCACTTGGTCTTCCCAAACCATTATTCCTGCTAGTGATTTTGTACTGGATTCAAGATACATGTGTATTTCAAGGCTATTTTTATTTTTATCCGACTTTGAGTATGGGAAAAGTCAACATAAAAGACTATACTTGACATCCCTCAAAAACAGTTTTGCAACTAAACACTGTGCAACTAGTTCCTTTAAAAAGCCCATAACTACTTCTTGAAAAGTAAAATTAAATGCCTAATTCTGCTTTATTTTTAAGTGCTAAACTCAGAAATAGTGCTTTTTACATTTATAAACAAAATTTGCCATACAAAAGCACTCCTGACCCACTACTATATGTTCCTTCCCCCTATCTAAGTCAGTTTCCTTCATTCCTATTTTCAACAGAGATACATGAATCCTCATTTCAGTGTCTTAACTATTGGTGCAGATCTTCCCTTAGGGAACAGGGTGGGCAAGTTGAGCGTATGTCAGTCTCCCCAGTATGACTTTTATATGGGAAGGTGGAGGAAGAAGGAGAAGATCTGCTTTTACAGAGCAACAGTAATGACATAAGATCTTTATTCTCTAAACCAAACTCAAGAATTGACAGAGTTCTGTTGAGGAGGAGAAATTTTTAAAGAGTTCATCATTGACATAGGCCAAAGTGAGCATCATCATAACCTTATATAAGTTGACTCCTCAGCAGTGCTAGCTTATGATGACAAAGTGTTTCACCTTCTTATGTATCAATGCTGTCTAGGAATCAAACCTGTATGGGACACTGCTCTTTCATTTAGACTGTTCAGAAGCCTAACCCATATGCCTGCTGTTTACAGCTGCAAAATGCAGGAAATGTGAGATAGCTAGTCAAAAATCGGAAACATCTTTTGCAATAATAGGTTGACACAATGTCAATTTTTCTGAGCACATCAGTGCCAGCCTAAATTAGTTTGCCTGGAATTATTTTGTCTCTAAAATTATAATGAATGTTGTCCCTAAACAACAACAACGTTTTCACGCTTTAATACCATCAGTGGGTGCCCATCTGTATTACAGTGTTTTAACCCGAGTGATGAGTCGTTACATGTTCAATAAAATCAGCAATTTAATGAGATTTAAAAAACCCAAACAAACCATTAGACATTTGACTTGATAAACTACTTAAAATCTCTTAAAATACTATGGAAATAGCAACACAAGACAAACCTACCCTTTCCACGAAAAAACACACGACTGACCTGAAGTATTTCATTTATTCAGTTTATATTTACACACCTTTTAAGAGTAAAGTTGGTGTCTGAGCCGATCTCTTCTCCAAGGCAGTTGTTTTTGCTACATGCTGGCACAGTGTTATGTCGGACTTAATTATCGAGCAAAGTTTATAAAACCTTGGCATGACTCAGTTCATTTTGTGTGCAGTCTACACATTTATGCATTGCATAATCAAACTGGGACCTTTGTGGCAATGTCAAAGGGGAATCACTTGGCCAAGACTGGGTGAACTCGGTTCAGTTGTCTCCATCTGAAGTCACAGAACCAAATTCAGCTCTGGCAGAAACGGGTACAGCTCCACTAAATCGGTAAGGTAATGAAAGCTTTATAATTAGATCAATACAAAGAATAGCAGCAAGCCCTGGCAAAGATCTGCAATGGACCTAGGCCCAGATATATGCAGGGCTGAGTTTGTCCTAGGCATTTTTCATACCTCTGAACAGCAGTACTAAAGCAGAAATTCAGACCATCTATGGATCATGCTATTCCCAGCCAAAGAACATCAAGAGAAGCAGGCATCTATAAAAAGGAAAATATTTCATTGTTACCTGATACTTCAGCCTTCTCTGTCTGACAAGTAGAAGCATAACATCCACGCAACCCCCTATTTCAAGCCTAAGGAACTCACTGGGTATAGGTTTTAATTTTATTTGCAGAGAGGTAACAAGTACTCAAAATTCAGTCTATCAAGACATATCCATAAGTCAAATGCTATATAGCTCAGTCACAGCTTCTGAATTGTAAGGTTTTCTGCAAAAATTTTGAAACCTTGTAAGAAGATCAAAAGTTGGTTTGGTTTGTGTTTCTTTTGGAGACTGAAAGGGAAGGAAAATACTAACAATACATATTGTTTTAGCCCCAGTTTAATTCACTCGGGGGGGTGGGGAGTGGGGAAACACCACAACGAAAACAAACAAAGAAAGAGTCTGATTTCTTGGAAGCCTTCACCAGAAAAAGGAAATTCTATACAGAACTGTATATTCTGCACAGTATATAAGCTCATGTTCTCTTTCTCTGTCAGGAAATATTCTTTGAATCTCAAAGGCATCTTCTCCAGAATCAGTCTCATCATGCTGGGACCAGTGTATTGATGGAAAATTGCATTTTCCTTGATGTGCAGAGCTATGTATGAGAAAAACTGACTTCTAGATTTATGAAACGACTCAGTGGCCCATGAAGAGATCCAGGATGCTTTTGCATGCTATAACCGAATACAAGTTCCATATGGCAAATCTCACCTATGCCACAGCAGAGCAAGTGCCTTGGGAGCCTTGCGGAAGGCTCCATATTTGAGTCATTAGTGATCCCCAACAGACCATGTCTGCACATACGTTATTAATATGATCTGTAATTTATGGTATCTTTGGGAAAGCTAAACTGCGGGTGAATCAAGGGGTGGAATGTGTTGATCCTGACTGGAGAGTGTTGCACACTGAGGCGTTTGTGCTCCAGAATAGTTTTAACCTGAGCCTGCCCAGGCTCGTGCTGTGCTACACAAACCCCTCGGCCGCAGGACAGCCCCAGCCACCTCACTGTCACAGATCTACCTGCAGGCAGCTGCCCCATGGCACTGGTGGCCGTGACACCCCTTCCTTTCGTCTGAAAGTCCAGCAAGCAGTTCCCATGCATGCATCCTTTACAAACAGAGTTGTTTTCTTGCAAGAAAATCACTTAATAGCTTGAATGACCAAAAAGGAGGAGCTTCTGCCCACAGACAGATCTGCACAGCGGGCAGTGAGATCAGTCCAGGGTCCATACAATGCTGTGCGGATGTGGGGTGCCAAAGTCTGAAGGGATGTAAGATTTACTTGCTCTCTGTATTTCTCTTATTATTCAGTCTTATTAAAACAGCTGTTTTAATAAACTGTTTCTTTTTTTCCAGGCCTACCTTATTGAGATCAGAAAGGAACTGCACCGCCTGCCTCTCTCCCTCTTTCTCATGTCCCTGAACCCTCCTGTGCAGAACACTGTTCTCCTGCAATGTATTGATACTGCTTATTTCTCTGCATGTACATATTTAAGTTCTAGAAACAACTATAGAAAAATAGTAAGAACAAGTACTTCACTCGTATTTCTAGAATTTGCTTGAATTAATTTTCTTGAAGAATGAACTAGAACATCCAACCTAAATGATTCTATGATTCTATCCTCTGACATCTATGTTGGCAGCACAATGCCAAAAGGGAGACCTTTATCAGCAAAGCTTCTGCAGGCTCAAAGCAACACACTATGATGGACGTAACAGAAAATCTCATTGGAAGTAAACCGTTTCACATTAGAATATTACTTAAGTATTATTTCTGCTATAAAAAGAATATTTTCAAAACAAACAACAGCAGGTTGTACTATGTTGATCATCTCATCTGAAAGTTGTTGCAGGCATGTTGATTATTCAGCTCAAAATTCCTCAAAATCAAAAGAGAACAGTGTTAGGGGTTTCACTGCATTTTGTATTCCTAACCAGTGAAAAATGTTATATTAATACAGTTTAAAATATTATGTCTGTTTGATCATTTAGGCTGGATAAGGGAATCATGTTGATAGCACACAGAATTTGCAAATCATGTTACATTCAAAGAGTTCATACCACGACCTGTTATTGTACTTAAAAGCAAAAGAGAAAGCTTTTTTTTCTGTTTCCCAGGTGTGAAAATATCAATGCTACTAACGCCCTTCTACTCCAATATCAGGAAGAGATAAGGCAGAAAATTAGTCACGTTGTGCAGAAACCTGAATAAGCCCAAGGTATATGATTTTGCTGAGGTACAGTAGAACTTGCAGCTTTCAAAGTTTGGTTTAAGAACTGTTCCTTAAAGGAAATTGAGACAAATGGGCTGCTCTGCCAATACCATTAAGATAAAAGGAGGCTTGTATCAAACACGAATGTTCCACTTAAATCAGGCATCCAGTTAAAGCTGGTCATCTTAACCTACCCATCTAACAAAAAGGCCACCCTGATCCTTTTCTGAGAAGTCTGGCTAGTTTGAGCAGTAGCAATTTTGGTACTACAAATGTTCTGAGCTGATTTGGGCCAGCTGCACTGCAATTGAGGCCAAGAGGCATTAACTATTTCGCTGCTGATTCACCAACTTCTTACAGTGTGCATAATTCATCTCAAGTATGCCACCTCTTGTGACAAGATACAGACCTGAAGTGCTAATTTTCCAGTGGAAAATTAGCCTAATCAGCTATTACATAGAAACATCAGTAAAAGCCATCAAAAGTAAAAGCTAATAAGCAGAAAGAAAAAAGCAATCACATGCAATATTTTTCTCCTTAGAACAGAAAAAAAATGTTTACAGCTTTTTCAAAGTGCTAAGTTCCATACTGAGACATATCAAGCCAAGCCTTTTATAAGCATTTTAATTTAGGACACGTAAGTGATGATACACAGAGTCACAGTGAGTGGTAGCAATTCAGTTCGGTGGGGCTTCTCATATGATTAAGAGCTAATCAGCGGGCACAGCTCTGATCCCTGTTTCATGTTCCTGCCAAAGGGATCAAGAGAGCAAGAGACCACTTCGGCACAATGTACTTGTATAGCTAGGTACTGTTTGGAGACCAGCAGGACAGGTCACCTGCCATGAAGATTATACTTTCCCATATGAGTAGGCAATAGCAGCGAGGCAGGGATAGAGAAAAGAAGAAAGTGAGAAAGTTTCCTCAATGAACCAACAAGCCTATGAAGGGCAGGATGAGAAGCAAGGCTGTTCATTTATTTGGATAACTTGTCATTAAAGTGACACAGAGTTTAAGTTTTTAAGAAGGTCTGTATGCATCCAATACATCTTCATTGTGCAGTGTCAGCTCATGCCTTTCCACAATCCCACCCCACCAAACCCTCTTGCTGCTGTCATTCTACAAAGGAAAAACTCCCTGGTATTATCCCCAAAATATATCTGGAATATGAAGAAAGAGACTCAAATACATACACTTTGGGGTATACTGAATTCCAAATATTTTTGCCTTCTGAAAAGATCTGTTTTTTTCTAAGTGTTATCAGTGGAAAAGGAAACAGGTCATGTGAAGATTGCCTGAGGAATCTAAAACTTTTAAGAAGAAGCTGGCAAAGGTGTCAACCAAGGGATTACAATGGATTAACCTCACAAGATGTCATTCTTCTCAGGTATGTGTATGTTCATAGTTAGGTATCACAGATTGTCTATTAATAGATGTACAGTAAAGCCAAAGAATACAGTAGCAGATTTTTCAAGATATGTGGTTATCCTTGGCCACGTATCTGAGAGTAGAATCAATCCCCTTTTTGTATTAACCTTCCTTTCCTAGGAAGATAAGCTTCCCTTTAGCTCTCCTTCCCACATTGTTAAAAAACACGGAAGAAACACACAGCAAGAAGTCTTTTAGCATACCTATACGCACACACACACAAATACACAGGCACACACACCCTTTATACTGGATTTCCACAGCATACTTTGGATTCTGCTCCTATAGCTGAGATGACACACTGCTGCAGCAACCATTGACTATATAACTTCATGCATCTTGAAGTATTATCCCAGGCTTCTAGGAGATTGTCCAGCAGAGTACATCAGCAGCATAATGATTTATTGTAAGTAGACCCAATTTAACAAGATGTTATGAAATTTGAAATTTCCTTCCTTCCACTCTGTACGAACCAAAGCTTTTTTAAAAAAAATTCTGTAGTAGAAATCATTTGTTCAATTATTTCTACAAATGAACCTTGGTTATACTTGCAAGTCATGTATAATTAGTTTGTTGTACACATTCAACATTCAAAACCAAACCTGTTTTGACAAGACACAACACGGGTTCCTGGAGACCTGAAATCCTCCCCAGAACCTGCAGATTGTTAGTATCTCTGCTGAACCTGGTGACCCTGACACACATCTTAACTATAACCTCTAGCGTTCCAATTCAAATATTTTATTGAGTGATGACAGAAAAGGAGTGGCTTTGTTCAAGAAAGTGTTTATGAAATGTCTTCACAAAATTTTCAAAATGCTGCCTTACATTAGCCAATCCCATGAATGTTCTTGCAAATAAACTCATTTAGTAGACTACTCACTGATAAAAGCTGCATGAATACAAGAGAAGTAAATGTAATTAGAATTTGGAGCAACTGTTTATTATATTACCTTCAATCACTTTATAATACACATCCGGCTCTTGCTAATAAGCCCATGAAAACCAATCATGGTGAAGAGAAATGAAAACACTTTTTAAAGCATTTCAATTTTATCGCTTAGAATTAAACCCCACATGAACATGAGGTCAGCAGTGACTGCAGAATAAGAAACTTGCAAAAATGCTTCTTGGCCTATGTGAGAAACAACAGAGGTATAGGCAGTGAGCCCTGTAATAGCAGAACGTCTGCTGCCATTTTTCTGTAGGGTTTGTTCTCACAATTACACCTCCCCATGAGGGCACCTCTTCTTTCCGTGCAAGTACTCTCTAACCCACGTTGCAGCAAGTTCTGAGTGCAGCTGCTGAAGTCAGGTTCCTGTGCTCTAAACACACCTTGCCAGATGAAGCAACGCCTGCTTTCTCGCACACACGTTGCCATTTGTTATAGTGTATCTACAGAAGTCTTTTATATTCTCAGCAGCAGAATTTAACTTTTTCAGTTTACCAATACCATTGTTAAGCTTTACTAGCCAGCAGAATTGAAACCGAAGCCTTTTCTAACCACTTGCACAACACATAGACACATTTATTTTAAGACACATATTTCATGTATTTAAAAGAAAAGTTGAAATGATAAAAATATTCTGCCCCCCTTCAAAGCAGATTGGTCGCTAAAAGAATTTAAAATCTTGTTAAGAGGAATTTATGCATGAAAAAAATACTCCTGTTATGTGCAGTTAAATTAATCACCTACATAAAGCTCAAGACCATCTGTTCAATATATGGGGAGTAAAAAAAAAATGAGATAAGATGAAATAGCAGAAGATAATTATTGTGATAGTACTTAAGTGTACTTAGTGTGGCCATTGCAACACAAAAATACTTGGTTAGTGCTACTTTGCAGAACATTTAGGAGAATATGCCCATACTTACAAGGAACCCTCGCATAGAATATGAACGTATTCAGGGAAGTAAATTCCTAAAGTAATGGTAGGCTCTGTTGCAGCTGCAATCAAACTCACTTTCTATTTGAAACATTGGCAAAACTTTGAGTCCTAAAATCAGCTCTGAAAGTGTTCATTTAACCACTAAAGCTGTGCCTGCGTTCTGGGACATGGAGTGGATGGGTTTCACCAGAAACTGTCTTAACACCTGCATTTTCTTCCAGTTTGACCAATTCTTTGCAAGTAAGTACAAAAGTGCAAAAAAACAGTCCAGGTAGATACAAAGTACAAAATATTACCATGTGAGAGCCCTCAGTCCCACCTGAAGTAGTATCTTACATGCATTTCACAGAGACGTAACACTTGGATTTTATAGTTGCATCCATTTCTGCAGGCTACTGATCCCAGCAGCAAGCACAGACGTATTATTTAGGGATTTCTGTTTGTTTGTTTGTATGCTTGAGGAACAGAGCTACAGAAAACATAAGGAAACTGAGAATCCAGACTTACCTTACTTTCTTCCAAAACACTTAATTCATACCCTGAATAGAATTTGTCACAATAAATTAATTCATCCACCAAGATTATATTTAGAGAATTGTTACCTAATACACACTTTTTCAAAAATAACTGTATACAGCCAAACTGTTATTCCCATTACATAATTTGCTATTGTAAAGCACATATTATCCTTCATTTTTAATCTCCCACAAAAGAAAGAGTGCTCTACTGCACGCTGCTGGCAAAACTGTTAGTCAGTGTACATATTAATGTAATTGACATGTTGAATTGATACTGGAAACAGCTCACAGCTGGTAGTTTGCCTAATGATTGTATTATTGTTATTATTTTTTTAATATCACACAATGACTTCTCAGAAAGAGTATTTTCTTGGTATATGCATTTTTGTTGCTGATAAGCTAACAACTGGTAGGTTTTTTAAGTTATCCATGATAATTAATGACACTGATTTACATGTCTACAGTACATTACACAGCACATGCCAGCCTGTAATGCTGCTGAGCACTTAAAAGTGGTGATTCCCCCATCATTGGTATTGGATTTGCACACAACAGACACCAGAAGCAATAATTTTTACCCAGGTCAGTGATGGCAGGCAACATGACAGACTTTCTACCAAAATATCCCCTGCACATGATAGGGAATCAGCCAACTTACTGCTCGTAGTGGGAAGACAGACATCACCTGATTCATTTTTAGAACAAAACCAACTGACAGAGGGTGCTCATCGCAGATCAATGATTATGTGCTGTGTGGCTGTAGTACCTGTCACTTGGTACCAGGAACCCAAAGGACAAACCACCTATATCGCTGAGACATAGCCTGACTCCAGCTGACAAAGCATTCCAACTGAAAATCTTCCCTAATTTTGGTTTTGATGTAATGCCGCAAACACATTAAGCTTACTTTTACCTTTTCCTTTTTTATCCTTTACTGGCTTTTTTTTGTTTGCTTGTTTCAAGTCCTTCTTCACATCTGACCTTTATTCCTTTCTCTTTTCTAAACAAGTAGAATAATCTTGGGACTTACCAAACCAGCTTGATGGACTCCTTTTCCTTAAGACAGTTCTTTCCTATCTTGCATCATATTCATCCCAGTTTGGAGTAGCCCAAATTCTTCATTTGGCCTTCTTCTGTAAGATTTTAATACCTTTTACCTGAAAATAAAATAAGGTGAAAATATGAATATAAGGCAGTCATCTTCAAGCTTGTATTTTAGAAATAGCAGCCAGAACTCATGGGATCTTTGTTATATATCTCTCTCCTCAGGAACATCAGATTTCTTTTTTGCTTAAGAGGCAGCTTGGGAAGAACAGAGTGTACTGGGTAAAGCACCCCTGAAGTCTTACAGTTCTTCCACACATCTAATCTTTTCAGTAATGCATTTTCTCATCTGTATTATTAAGAACATTTTATTTGGGTTGCGAATGCTGCTGTGAAAAATTCACTTTTTAAAAAGAAATGTGATTTTCAAAGAAATTTGAGGAAAATCAAGCATTTGAAGTATTGCATTTCAAGCAAGCATTTTCCAAAAGGTATTTGACATCTCACAAATAAAACAGTGTCCCTAAAAGCATGCAAGCTAAATCTGGTGGGTTCATCACAAAACGCTTACGAAAGTGTGTTTTTAGAGATTTATATTTGAGACCAAATTAAACTTGACAGTTTTCTTTAAATTAAATTACTAAGTTAGAGATCGTAGTATAAATATCGCTTGATAAAAAAATAGCTTTCTTGCCCCTTATAATTGTTCAAAATTAGGGAAAAGAGGTCTTATTCTGCAGCTGCATGTAATAAATCTATGTATTTTCCCTACCTGTATTGCTCCAATGTTACGTGGAGCCGAGCACTCCACTGTTTTTCTGTATCCCATGCTCATGGCCAACTAACTCTAAATGCGTAGCTAGCAATTGGCTTTATTACTAAAAAAGTTAGAAAGTACAAATTGATTCAATATGAAAGCACAGCTATGCATTCTTTACATGCTGCCTTCTAGGGAGGTAAAGGACTTTGTGCATGGGGCCACCACGGAGGTGTTTGTGAGCTACTTGTGCAAAATAGCCTTCAAGACGCTTGGGACAGGTGCGAAGGGATCTGAGGACACAGGGGCAGATGCCCCAAAGGCAGACAGATTCTCTCTTACCCCATGGTCAGACACCCCTCACAGGCTGACAAAAGCCAGCCAAAGCCTTGTTTGTGGCCTGCTAAGGTGACTCGGTGGTGTGTGCTAGGGCTGCCACGAAAGAGCAGCCTCTGGGCTGAGCAGGTCACAATGCAATGAGCCACTGGGACACAGCTCCATGGAGAGCCCTTCTGCCCATCTGGTTTTTCCTTGACTTGCTCTCGTGTTCTGCAGGTCAATTCTAAAGCTTTCTCCTACTACATGTGCTAATTTTTTTTTTTTTTAATAAGATGCAAAGGAAAAAGACATACTTGGGAAGCAAAGGATAGCAAAAAACCCTACTAAATCAACACTGTTTAGAATCAAGGACGAGAAACAAATTACTGACGCAGAATCATATAACAGGATTCCTCACAATCTCTTCCTAAGTAAACACCTGCACAAACTCCTTGCTTAAAGCATAATCAATTGAGTTGTGCTTATCTCTCAACATAATTATCAATTAATGAGTTCTATGTATTTATAAGCTTCATTACTAGTATGATATTCTTCATTGTATTAACTTCTTTCCTAATAATTAAATGTTTGTGTATGTCCCCAAGGCTATTAAAAAGATATCCACAAAAGTAATTATGAGGACATTCACAGTCCCTTTTACCTCAGAAAAGATAAGAGATTTTCATGAAAGTGTCTCTAAGTTCACCATTTCACTGCTCACAGATTTTCAATTAAAAAAAGAAAACGATTACAGCTAAATGAGCATTCCAGTTCCAGAAGTTTTAAGATTTTTAAAAATGTAAAACAGGAGAGAACAAGGTTCCTAAGGTGACATGAAATACTGAGAGAGAGAACAGCAGATACTTTTTTAAGCCAGGTGTCACGATCACAGGAAGCTAAAATCTATGGTAAAACATTGTAATGGGACAGCTCTCTGGGTTGTGAACAATAAATGATTCTATCTTACAGGGAGCTCCTCTAAGCAAGGTCTATATCACTTCCTGATGCAGATGGATAACATTAATGATGTACTAGAAAGCCTGCCTATCAAAATTTCAAGATGTCTAATTTCAGCTTTGTGATATAAAATGGGACTCTAATTCTTTCGGGTTTGGTGTAACATCATCTGGCAGGCATAGCATTTGCTTACTGTCAGCCCCCCAATAGTTTTCAAGACACTGCTGGAAGGGAGGATGCAGTAAGGGAGACTGCCCAAAGGTACCGTCGTGTTTGGGCTGGGGTTTTTCTCTTCCCTTTGTGTGTGTTTAATACATTCCTGGCTGTTTGTTAGCTGCAGCAGAAAGCTTAGTTGCCATTAGCTGATATGAGTTTTTTTGCCATCGATCTGCTGCGCAGAGCTGCAGAGCATGGGAGGAGGAGGTCTCCTTTCCCAGTGCTCGCCTGTTCTTACAAGAACCTGGGAGAAGTCACTTGCTTACTCCTCTCACTGGTCAGGCCTTTTGCTGTTTAGTTACAGCAAAAACAATACAGTAGCTGACAGGTTGAAGATGTCATTTGGGAATGAGATTTGGACTTGCTTCTCTACAAAGACTGATGAATATGGGAAGTAAAGGAGGAAACTAATACATTTTCAACAACTCTTCCAGTTCTAAATTACTCCTCTGAAACCTGGAAACAGTCATGTGTTATTCTGACACTGGAAAACTCCTTTTATTATAAATTGAGGGGAAGGTGGACAAACAGCTCTGGGAGTGTGATGACTTAACTGATCCTTGCTGTCTTACAAATCCCAAGGGATCTGCAGTACCAGAAGTAGATTCTGCTGGCTTTCTTTAGGAGACAAATCCTTTTTGCTTAGAAAATACCTATGCAGCATGTTAGCAAGGAGACTGGTCACAAGATGCAGTGACGAGTGAGTGGTTCCAGTCAGTTGTACCTTCATGCTGGTCATTTGGGCACATACTTTGTTCTCAGTCTTTTCGGTTAAACCATATCCTATCTTCTTGAAATTAGCACTGAAATGGACCCCCAACGATATGTACCGATTTTAAAAATATATCACTTTCAGTTTTGTTCCCCAATTTAATTTAGTCAACATATATTTTCATTATATATTCTTACATTCTGGTGTCTTTTCCATAATCAACTTATTTAGGACTTGTTGTACAGTATATAATGCTTTGTATGAAATACAACTTCACATCAGAATAGGGAAATAGATAAAATTTTATTAACAATCTAACCATCAGAATGTTCTATCAAAAATAACTATACAAGTGATGGCATGAAGATTACATGATCCTATATAAAAGAAGAGCAATAATCATAGTAAAACAGAGGTAAGGGAAGATCTCAATTAGTGCAAGCTTTCCAGCTTAAAGAGGATGCTGTTGTCATTGACTATTGATCTTATAGTCCCTGTGACATGGTGAGATATCACAAGGTCAGAAGATCAAATGCTTTAAATAACTGGTCTTCTCTGTGTTACCGGATACTTAGACAATAAAAATCAGGGTTTATATTTAAGAATATCTCTATTTATGCAGGTGTTACTAAATAAGAAGACAAGACACATAGCAGGACACAAAAATCCATTGTCAGAACTGATTATATTTCTTACTGTAAATCAATTAGTGAACCAGTTATCTAGAGATTAGATAAAGAACCAAGCTGAAATACTTTGATTATAATCACATGGCCTGACTGAAGCATCCACACATGGCAGCCATACACAAGAGAGGTAGACCCGTTCTCCCTGTTCATATCCTCTATACCTGAAGGTCAAACTTACAACATGGAACAACCCTGTAGGATCTTCTCCTTCACCTCATTACTCCTTCCTATCAAATATTCTTATCAAAATACATCTCTGAATGATTATTTTTTGATCATTTCTGCTTTCATCCACTTAGAAATAACCCTATAAATAACATACAAATCTTCCTTCCCCTCCCCTCCTCCAAAATTTAGGAATCAAGAAATGCATGTTATTCCTAAGCAAATACATTCCCTGATTAAAAGCAGAGCAACTCCATCTGCTCCATCTATGTGTAGCTACAGCATTCAGATAGAGTGCATGTGAGAAACCTCTCAACACTCAGGAAGAATGGGAGGCATATGGTATTGTCACACAATTTCACTAAATTTCATAACGAGGCATATACAACTGAGCCTAATGCTGATAGTAAAGACAATGTTATATTTTTATTAGGTAGCCTTTTTCAGCATAGAAGCACACACAACAGGAAGCACAGCTGAATAACAGGAAATAAATTAAGATCGGTGTTAAAGATGTCATCTCTCATCTGAAATATCAGATGGCCCCCAGAACCAGAATATCAGACTTGAGTAATGCTGTACGCACTCCTCATGAAGCTACTTCTACAGCCAGCAGCACTGAGCTATGCAGGCCAGCCTATTCTTCTATTCCAGCAATTCTATGTTAACAAATGTGTCCTTGTAAACTCAGGAGGGAAGATGGACAGCTACTCAAGGTCAACCAATCCAGCAAGGCAGCAGGGCAAGGACAGTGGAAGAGAACAGTGGAAGTGATATATTCTGGTGATATGGTAAGTAAACAAAAAGGTGAAATAAAGCAGTAGGAATTCCCACACTGAGTTACCTTGTTTCTGTTGGATTTAAAATGCCTTTTAAGGAAGATTATCACGAGGTGGCCACATTCTTTAAAGCTTCATTTCTTGTGAAGGAAAGGCCTATGAAGGGTCAAGTGGTTGTTTACTTGGCAGTCCTTAAGCCAAGTACTTTTTCACACTTAATGGTGTAGAAAAAAATATGGCTTGTCCCACGTACAAAACACTTTATCTGTTTGAAAGGGAGTGAAGAGGAGGGAAATGCTATCGCTTCACCTTTTATCACCGTAAGGAGCATGATAAAAACATTTTCCCTGTTTGCCCTGCTGTTGTCTATTCTACGTTATACATACAAGATTTCTACTGAAAATATATGAGGGAAACAAAGGAGCTGGATGCAACAGAAACCACTGCTTGGGATATGACAACAGAAATGCCTGATTCTTGAGCACATGATGTAAAATTCTCTACTGGTTGAATGGTTCCATGAACCCCGGTCTGCTCTTCATTTTTCCTATGAACCTTTAGGATGATTAATATTTCAACTGATATAAACTTTTTGTCCTTAAGTCAACCTTTTGAAAATTAGGCTTACAATATCAGGTATTCTGATTTTCATTAGTTCTCAGTGCCTAAAGCTTCACTTACTTGTAAAAATATTTACAGAACATTGTACTTTCCCAGTATTGTCACAATATAGTTTAATGATGAACATCCTTCATTCTGTAATTCTTTCGATCAGAGATATTTTAAAATAGACTAACAGTCATATTAAACCACACTAACCTCCATTACAGCAAGAAGGAAACCATGCTGTACATCACCAGCCTTCAAGGACAAATCTTCAAGGCTTCGATCTGTCCAGCTTTGAGCCCTCAGCTTATCATTCATAATGAACTTTTCTGCCAAGAGGCACAACTGTCAACAGGTGACAAATCATTGTATCAAGTGGCAATTTTTCACTTTTGTTGCTCCACTTTCCTTTCTGGCATCCTCTTACAGGATATGTGTTTGCTATGGATATGAACACATCATGCATTACCAGCCTTTCATTTCTCCAGATTCACTCTCCGAATTACACAATGAGTAATTTTTGCTTAGATTTTTGCTACTGCTTAACTGCATTTTAACCAGAGACCCAGATAAATAGTTTCTTTCAGATCAGACAAAAACGGTGGGCATATCTTATGCAGGCAGACAACTAGCTAAATCAAGAGCTCAGAAAACATGCACATATTGAAGGGCACCGGGTTGCTTTCTTCAGAAGATAGAATCCTGGAGAATGCTGTGAGGTGGTGCAGGAAAAGGGTAATGTTGGCATTCCTTACAGAAAGGCCTCTGAGGCTGGCTTCCAGGATGATCACAGATAGTATCCCAGAAGCTTTTTTAGTTTTTTTTTTAAACAATCCTACCAGAACTTCAGCACCATTGCCTAGCATAAAGGTGCAGCTCTGGAGAATTAAATTGCCTTGACCGTCTGGTAAGCCTTGGGTCTACTGCTGCAACTGAGGGAATGAAGACCTATACAGGAAGGCTGATGACAGTTGCTCAAGATCAGTAAGTCAGCTGAAAACACTTTAAAAGGCAATGGCACTCAGATCACATACCCAGAAAGTTGTTGACACAAAAAAATGGGTGCGTGTGTGCTTGGCCGTGATAGCACTTGGTTGCTAATGCTTCTGTTTAGTTTTCTAGACCATGCAAAGCGTGGAACTGCTTGCTTACACTCCAGTATTCATCAAACATGTTCTGTGAACAGTGAGAGTAGTTAGAGGGTTTTTACTATGAATTTTGCGTACCTGTTTCTTGCTTTCCACTCAATTCTTCCCTTAGTTGCTTCCCAGGACCTCTGGAACACAGCACTCTCTGGTCCCTTTGAATTCCTGTATCAGTGCGCCCCATATTCTATTGGGGAAGTTCCCCACAAGTGTTGAACTGTACAAATGCTAAGTGGCCTCTACCCAGCCATGAACATCTATGAAATTTCATACCCTCTAAACCTCTGCTTTCTGTTGAAGTGGAAATCAGCCAACAGGTTCAACTTGTATTGGGAACATACAAGGACTAGCAGACAGACGGACAATGAAAGACAGACAGCATATTCATACACAGCTAATCTCCTTAGAAACCAAGTTAAAAATAAGTCTCCTAAAGCTAGAATGAAATTTTTATTTGGGAGCAAATGAAAATGCTGTTATAATTCAGTCAATTTTTCTAAACACTTCACCCCACTTGCTTTACTTTTCCTTAATAATTTGATTGTTTACCCAGTACAGGCAGAAAGTCTTCCAGATTCTTAGTTACTTTATTCTTAGATACCTACTTTCTCACCACATGCATTTACTTTCTGCTGTTACAGTGACCTGTAGACTGGCTATACTTAGAAGGATTGTTAAAGACCACATTTTACCTAACTATTCCGTAGGTATGAGAGAGTTTAGGGGCGTAATCATAGCGCAAGAGGATGCTCTTCCCTTTCACCCAAGTGAGGCAGTGGCTGGAACACAGCTGTCCTTTCCAGCACTTTAGAAATGCAAGGACAGCCTCAGATGACTGTCCAGAAAGATGGAGATGGCATGGTAGTGCCACATAGACCTGACAGCTGCACATTTAGCAGTTCTGTTGAGCATTCCTCTGCCTGTATGTAGCTATGGTTTGGGAAAACAGCAAGCAAATATCTAAAATGCACATATTTTCCCGGAAAGGAAGAAAGGTACACAAGTACTTTTTGAGTATGTACCCTAATATGCCTTCCCTTTCCACTAAATCCTCATTATCAAAACACAGCAACCTACCTGCTCTGTCCATTTCTCTCACAACTTCTGCAACTTCCTGGTCAAACTGTCAACATAATTTGAGGATCTAAAACAAAAAGCACCTGACATCATCATAAGAGATAGGACAAGGGATGCCATTACCCTAACGTATGAATAAAGACCATACCCAAAACTACTTGTCTGCGTGGATAGTAGCACTTGTACAGACTATCCTAGACTATCATGGACAAATAAGCAAGAGGTACTAGTTGTGCTTACTTTTTATGTCTTGACACCAACAGTGTTTTTAAGTGGGACTGGTTTTGTTGTAAAGATTAATAAATCAAGAAATATAGGTAAGCAATACTGTAGCATCCTTCAGATGTACTGGGCCATTATGCTGGCTGAGAAGACATACAGGCAGATTGTTTTGGTGGAATGAAATACTACACTTTCCACACTGAAGGACTTGCTGCTACCTTACAATGTAGAGGAGTGAGAGAGGGATGGAGGAGAGAATCAGAAGAGAATTCCACATATAATTTACTGACATATTCCCAGTGCATTTGCAGCCATTAAGGTAATCCTTCCTCCACAGGTACCCAAGAGATTACTCTAATGCTTCCACTGGGATTGTCAAGTGTGAACCTCTGCAGCTTCACAGGACTATTACGCTTCGACTGTTTGCATTGTCATCTGTTATGCACATAAATGTAACTCAATACAGCTAAAGAGGTCACACTGAAGCAGCCAAAGGAGAGAAATATTGCAGAATACTGGTCAGATAAAATTAGCTGTTACTCCGTGCTATGCAAGGATTCATAATTTACAATTAGTTGCTCAGAATCATGAATTTCAGATCATTTACACCTAGGAAATACCAGCTGTCACCACATGAAGCTGATGTGCACATTTATTATTGAAAAAAAAAAAGAAAATTAAAAATTGAATGAATTAGTTAGTCCAGCCATGGTCCTTTTCACCTCACCACTGAAATAGGAGAGTAAGGACTTCCTCAAAGCCAGCTACAGCTGTGAGGCCCTTGGTGGCTAGTCTGAACAACAGTACTGGCACAAATACTCCATACGACCTGAATTGTTTCTCCATGTCTCCTAAATCATGTCAGCCTCACTACTAAATGCCACCAAACTGTGATCTTGCTGCCTAAGTAAACAACACAGTGTTTATAACATTATCTCTGTTCTATTTCTGGATCCAGAGGTTTCTGACACAGTATCTAATGCTATGGTAAATAGAGGAAACCATACAGTGAGTGCCCGTGTAAAGGAGGGGCTGCCTCACCCACTGATTTCTTCCTGTCCTGGTTTTGGCCAGCATAGAGTTGATTTTATTCTTAGTAGCTGGTGCAATGCTGTGGTTTGGATTTAGCATGAGAACAATGTTGATAACACGCTGATGGTTTAGTTGTTGCTAAGTAGTGCTTAATCTACATCAAGAACTTTTCAAGTTTCCCAGGCTCAGCCAGCGAGCAGGGGCATAAGAAGCCGGGAGGGAGCAGAGCCAGGACAGCTGACCCGAACTGGCCAAAGGGATGTTCCATAGCATGGAATGTCATGCTCAGTGTACAAACTGGGCTGGGGTGGAGGGGTGAGGGGTGGGGGTTGGGGGAAGGCTGGGGGCCACCAGTCGCTTCTCTGGGACTGGCTGGTCATCGGTCAGTGGGTGGTGAGAAATTGTGTTGTGCATCACTTGGTTTTTTTCCCTTGGGTTTTATTCCTTTCTCTCCCTCTCCTCTTAATTACAGTTATTATTGTTATTGTTGCTGTTCTTACCTCAACCCACAGGTTTTACCTTTTCCCCTGGAAGTATGTATTGCAATGGCCGCACTAAGCATACCTAAGTACTATCCACAATAATTGTCTTCTACTATCTCATCTTTTTTTCCTATTGAACAGATGGCCTTGAGCATTGCAGGGGAGCAGGGGCTTGAGCAAGCACCTGTGTGGTACTTGGTTGCTGGCTGGGGTTAGACCATGACACTTGCCTGTTTCTCTTACACCTGCAGAGTCTTCCATACAGATAAACACTATAGCTCAAATAAATATACACCCAATTATTACAAAAGCTTTGGAAACACCTTTCTAAAATTATTATTTCAAAACAGACTTCCCCATTGATCAAATAAGGTATTAAAAGACATATTCTTACTCACAAGTAAGCCCTTCAAAATGGGGTAATGTACAAACTGAGATTTAAGGGAGGTATTCCTCTAGCTAGTAAAAAATTATATTCAGGACTAATAAAGCAAAGGAAATTACTCATTTCTCCCAAGTTCAACTCAAAACCAGTATTTTCCAGGCGAGACAAAGAGTGCACATAAATCACAAATGAATTTCTGTACACAGAAGTCAGAGTTTTCTCCGCGTGCTGTTGCTGGATGGAAAGCGTATTTTTTGAAAGAAAAAAAAGATGTAAGAAAAAACTGAATGTATAAAAGCAAGCAGGACTTATTTATTGAAAGATCATAATTGGTCATAGTATGTAGTATTCATTTAGAAACTGCCTTGGGCTTGCTAAGTTATATATAAGGCTAACAAAGGTTGAAATATGTGAAAAATACAGGTGATTTTTATCCTTAGAGGCTGAGAAAAAACCCTTTTTCACACTGCAGAAAGCCAAATGCACCATCAATATGGACAGAGCTGTTACAATGGATGTTAGGTATCATCACATACAAAAGACCAATCCAGACTTTACAAAAACAGGTGGATATATGGGTTTCTTCCCTTGGCCTGACAGAGTCAGAGCTGGTCACCTTTCACAGTACATTGTAAAACTTTATGAATACATTTTTCCCCATCTCTCTCTCTCGTATACATGAAAACACACACTTGCGCGCACACACAGAGGTCAAAAAGATGAGCCTGCTTGAGTAGCAGTTAGGAGATATTATCTGGGGACATAACTAGTGACCTATCTACTATCGGTTGTAGACATTAACCTAAAGTAATTGACAGGCAGATGGTTTAAAAAAAATATTCTATTTAATAGTCACAGAATACTGTTTGATAGATCAGTATCACATTGTAATACTGATTTAAATAAATTACATTGCAATTGCTGATATAATACTGATGTAACTAATAATTAGATGGGAATTAATTTTTCTGAGTTCCAGATTGGGGTTGTGGTCATATGGAGTCTTGTTTGTTTGTCTTGGTTTTTAATTATCAGTCTTGTCCCAGAAGTGACATAAGAAGCGCATCTTAAAAATAAATTAATTAAATGTATTTGTGCTTACTTGGCAGGAGTAGCTGGCTACCAGGTATAAAGCTTTTGCCTTTTTGGTCACTGGTAGGAATTAAGTTCAGTCAAAAGTGAAACAAGCCACTGCCACCCGCTAGATTTTCACTGCTCTGTGCGAAGCAAGGTAGTGCTTTCATTCTGTTTGTGGTAGCCAAATGCTGATGTTCAAGGGGAAAAAACCCAACAAACAATAGCCAATGAAGATATCATTATTGCCAGTTTTAAGAGAATCTAGAGAAATTCCTGATTCTGCCCATCAGATTTGTGCCATATTTCTGCCTTTCCCTCTACTTCCTCAGCTCTACAGATGCAGAAACTACATGTGGGTACATCTTAATTCACTTGACAGTCTACAGGTAGGCTTTTTGTTTGTTTTATTTTAGGGGAGAGAGAGAGAGAAGAATGCTTCAAAGGACTTAAATGTAAATGCGACACACTAGTCATTTACTGGTAAAACCTAGTATTGTCAGAAAAGTCATCAGACCTGGGGAGAGGACATTGCTGATATTCTGCTTTAAAAAAGGAGGGTTTCCATCAGTGATTCAGTCAGGGCGGGTGTGGTGAGGGTACAACAGAGACCACACACAAATTTGTTTTTAAGGGTAAGTGGAGAGGTGGAGGTAGAATAGAAAGACCTCCTCACACTAGTACCAAGTACAAGAAGGACTTTCTCTGCTTTGCCCCCATACCATCATCCCTTCAAAGAGTATGAACCCAGACCTCACAGGCAGAGTTTCAACGTTGTTAGCAGCACAAGATTTAGCAGGAGGTGCTGAGTGCCATTTGGGATAGACTCGATCCCATCCCCATGGTGTACAGCATGAGAAATGTAACACAGACCTGGCTGGTTAGGAACCATTCGCACTTGCAGTCCCTGAGAAAATTAAAAGGAGCTGCTACAGATCAGCAAGGGCTTCTAGAATCTAATCAATCTTTCCTTAGCTCCACTTGTGTTTTTTACAAATGTTGCAAAGCCAGTCTCAGTTTGTGCAGGCAGCCCAAGAGTTTCTCATAGATTATTTTCATTGCATCTATCTTTTGAGAGTGTTTGTTTTTAAGGAATTTATATGATCTCTTGAAAAAAATATTAAGGAACTTACAACACAGTTAAACATTACTTCTCACCCACAACACAAAGCACATGGATCATGATTTGTTTGATTCTACAGAGCTCTAAATAAGACTCTTCCACATACTCATTTAAAATAAAAAGCAGACTAATCACTCCACCCAGCAGCACCCTATATTGAATAAGAGATCTGCATCATTTGGTTCCTTAAGTTGCATCTGCTACTTATTTTGCTGCTGCTACTCAGAAACTCAAATACCTGGAAAACTTTGTGCACAAAATGTTTGGCATCAATCATTTTCTCTTCATACTCTACATTTCAGAGAATACTTCCATGACAGGATTAATGTTCACCCCCAGACCCCAAAACTGCACCATATAGTACAATTCCTACCTGTCCAACTCTGAAATATCTTGACTTCAAATTCTGCTTTTCAATATGGAGGAATTGCCTGAAGTAAGGAATGGGGTTCTAAAAATTCTTTTCCATTTGGAGAAAATGAAATACACATTTCTCTTCAAGATATAAAAAGCTTTTTTTACTCTGATCAAATGTATTTCAATTATATTAAAATGCTTAGCATACTACTTTGTTATGTATACCCCAATGTAATTTTATAATATATTATTTATGCAAAGAGATTAAATTACTCTGCTGGATATCTGAAATGTTTAAGAGCAGAATAAGATCCATCATTGCCTCCAATCACATATCTTTTATTTTTTATGGCACCTGTCAGGGACTGGAATGGTTTTGAAGCAGTTGTTTTGGAAAAGTATTTTCCCAAAGTTTGAAGAGGTTCAGCTGTGATTCCATTTCATATTAACTGGAGTTGATGTGAAATATTTTTGAAGTTTCACAATATGAAGAGAGAAGTGCTGCTGCATTTATTTGGCTATGCCAGTATAGTGTTACACCAAGAAAACAGAATTCTGACTGAGCAATCCTGAACAACTTATTAAACTATTTCCTGCAGAATCAGAGATAATGTTTATAATTTTAAAAGCCCAGCAACTCAACGTCTGATAAGATACAAGCTTTCATCAATTAAGGTTGATGAAATGCACACAGACACATGGATCAAGGGTAGTGAAATGTACAGTTAATCATTAGTATTTTTAGATTTCAGTGCATTGCTTGCAAAGATCAGGGGGACTGATAATTGAAAAAAAATTAGGACACCAATAAGGACACTTTCATTCTTGCTTTATCAGTGGCAAATATCAGCTCAACTTTTATGCCTTTTTATCAGCGTGTAGACTCTAGCCTGAGCTAGCAGGTGCTTTACAGTCGCTTTTTTGTAAACTTACACAAACGCAATTTTGCAGAAGTTATTTATGTTAAAATATATTAATTCTAACATTACCATTTTTCAGAGGTTGAAGATAACGTGGAAGAAAAGATGTAAAAAAAGAGAGAATTTATTAGAGCTCCAGAATTCTAAACATCATTTCAGAACAAAAATACTTCAAGAACTCCAGAACCTTTTGTTGCTGGCAGGGGACCAAATTATGCTTCTGGCTATGCTGCTGTAAACTTAAGGAAACACTAGATTAGATGTGGTTTAAGAAGGTGTCTGCATCTGTGACAGTAAAGCTTAGCAACCCAACATGGAAAGAGATTAAAGTAATATTCTTTTTGCTTTTTTTAAAAAATACTGTATCTTGCGTTCTCTCGTCTCTCATACAGGCAAAATATACTCACGAAATGCAAATGGAAACATTTCATAGATGGCCACTACTGTGAAAAGTAATTTTACCTTGATATTAAACATTACATTGTTGACATTTTATTTTCCAATAAACTCTTTTATGGATCATCATGCAATTATTCAGGTTACAGAGATGTGTTTTACAATTCTATCTTATTTTGCTAAATGGCATCAAATGTGTTAAAATACAGAAAACTTGTAATCAAAGATTTTCCACACAAGCAGGCAAATTTAACTACGACACTAACTTTTGATTACTGAAATGGATCTCTATCTTGGCCTTAGAAGTATATTAGCTTCTTATAATACATTTCTTTCTATTATAAAAGATGTCTTTAAAAAGTGAGTCCGATGTCCTGAACAAAGTATACGAGTATGTTAAGGCTCTGGAGAGCTGCAGCTGATCTGTGAGCAAACTGTTAGCAGGAGGTGTAATTCAGATAGGGACCATGGTTCCCATCTAACACACTTCCCGAGGCAGTCAGCCCTGAGGGGGTAAAAACCAGGAATAAGCTCTTCTGGATGAAGCTGCAGAGCAACTAACAGCAGAAATATGGTCTCAGTGCAGTAAATCTCCTTCCCACACCTCCTTCCCTCCCTAAGGAAAAAACTCTCTTAGATCAAAGGTGAATGGAGGACAGGAAAAATAACAATTAATTGCATCTTAACCATTTTATTTTGATTCTCTCCTTTTGTGACACCATTTCTAGGGACTGTCTATCAAAATATATCTTGCATTTCTCACTGGAAAATAAATTCACATTTTTTTGGTGACTTCAAAAGGTACTGGTGGTACCATATTTTAATGAACATTTCCTAGGTTCTTAACAGCTCCACAGCAGTTTTTGAGGAGTAATTTTTTTTCATGTGAACAGTTATGTTGCTCGCAGCACTGTATCCATTTGCGCAAACACATCACAGTATCTTATCAAGCAAACCAAACCAGGTAAGTGTAAGTCTGATCTACTTTGGAGATACCTGATAATTTTCTAAATAGAAAATGGAATTTATTTCATCACTGCTAAATAGGAGAATGACCCCTTTTCTCTCCTTTTAGCAAGAGGCAGGTACGCCTGTGAGACAGGCTGCCCATTAGGCAAGACAAGAGGAAGACTGGAGGCTGGGATCCTTCCTCCCCTCTACCTGCCATGTGATGTTGAGCAAGTCCCTTCATACCTCTGAGCCTCTCTCTCAAGAAAAAAAAAATGTTCAACCCACCATTACAGAGAATTCTGCCCCTTGAAATCAACCAGACTAAGGAGCCAGCACATCTGCATGTGGCTGTCCCACCAGGTCTAGCAAGTGCAATGTTAGGACATAGTGCAGAATAAGCAAGAGACACGTGATGTCTCTGAAGGTGGAGGGTGAAGGCTGTCTCTACTCTCACCACTTGAGAATGCTGCAGCTGTGTAACACTGCTTTTGCAGGATTTGCTGTAGAGACAGTTGTTTGAGGTTAAGCTTTCAGAGGATTAGGTGTATGGGCTGCAAGTGCATCCCTCCCTCCTTTTCGGACTTTGGCTGTGGGGGCTCGGGGCCAGCCCAGAGCCAGTGCAGCCCCAGGAAGCCATTGGCCCCTACAGCACCATGACACACTTTTTATGTACTTGTATAGCATGCAAATATGGCCAAAACCTGTCATCACTTTCATACTCACAATAATAATTCTATGGGACCATCACATTTAAGGCAGTTGCAAAGGAACTCAGAACATTCCAAGGATATTAGGCTCTCTCAGACTGGTCAGTGTTGAGCGATCAGTTCACAACATTTTCAAATAATTTATTACCAGCAGGCAATATTGCAAAAGACAACAGAATGAATAAATTACTGATTGCATTATTTTACATCATTTTCACTCACAAACCCGTCTGTTTTCACCTGAATTTTTTAAAGTCATCTAAATTCTTTCTTTTTCTCTCTAAAAGTCATTTCACTAAAGCACTGGTTGTCCATTCACTTCTGCACTGCTACTTCTCCCTTGTGTGGCTGAACGATCAGTGACCTCCTGAATGCAGCCATCAGCTTGTCAGCTGAAGCACTGAGAGAAACATGGCCTGTAGCCAACAATGTCATTTTTTTCTAGCAGATCATGAGTGGTGCCTGTCAGGTAGCTATGAAGTTTTTTTGTAAATGCCTATAATGAGCCTGCTATATGTCTCTAGTATTTGAATGCCATGTATTCACAACTGCAATCACATTTTGCATAGAAAATGCCCACGCTAGCAGACTCAGCAGGGTTCTGATCTGGATCACACATGCAATGACAACCTACTCACAACTATTTTGGCCATGAGCATCTGGTGTTCCTAACGTGCAAATGAGGAGACTTCTGCCCCTCTGAGAAAACATCTGTCTCACAAACGAACAGCACACCCAGAGCAGCTTGTGAAACTGAAGTGAGAATATATACTGGGCACTCGGCTCTGCATGGTGGTATAAAGCCAGAGGTTGATACCAACACTTTTTTTAAGAATTAGTATTAGTCCAATTTCCAAACTGCCACCTGGCTGCAAAAATTAGAGCACACTGTGTACACAAGGGTGTCATCAAGCATGTGATAATACACTGTGCAAGAATCATTTAAACAAAAGGTATAGATATCTACCAGTCGCACCTCACACCAACAGCTGTTTCATACCATCCACCTTCTCAGTGTAAAGATGACAAAAAAGATAGCAAAAAAAGCACATACCCAGCAAAAAGTGTTAGTGTGTACACACTAATAAACAAGCAGAAATAGCAGTGATTCTAAACTAAAGAATAGAATTTGTTAGCCTCTGACACTGCAGCTTACAGACTTGCCCTGGAAAAATCACAGAACACTTTCAGAGTATGACTTTATAGGACATCTGAAATCCAATGTTAAGAGAAGTCCTATCTCAAAGTCTTCGGGTTGCTCGGGTTATATGTAATGTTTCCATAGCCTCTTCCTACTTTAGTGCAAAGGAACGAGCACAGGAGGACAAGCCAGGGAACATACCCACTTTTGCTTGTCCAGTATTAAACAACAGAATACTAGCCACAAGACAAAAGCTGATCTTGTCAATCTGCTCATAACAATTATGACAAGAAATTTTAGGAATAATTTGGTTTAAATCAAGGGCAATGAGTTGTCTCTGTGAGCATCAACACACAACTTTGCACCCAGAAGGGCCATACTGAAGAAAGCACAAAATTTGTTCCAGGAGAAACTAAGATAAGCAGGATAGTAAAGCGCATATGTACTACAGCATATAGAAACAGGTCAGCAAGAAACCATTCTACTTGGCTGAGCATTACATGGGAACATTTTCTCAGAGAAAATGAAGTTGTAGTGACAGCATATTTTGGGTGTAAGGAATTCTGTAATCTTTTTAGCGGGTGAATAATAGTTATTTCAATTTACTTGGAACCCAAGGACTGAAACAGACACCAGATTACTGACTGCATTAAATAGATCACAGAAACTGCACTTCTTGTCCTTGACAGCTATTTAGCACTATAACAGAACAGGAAGTAGGAAAGAAATGGGAGAAAGGTACCTAGCAGAATGGACCAAACTGAAGGACACATCCGTAATCCCAAACAATGAATGATATGGGCTCATTCTGCAGGGCATGTGTGAAACTGGCTCCATTTTTTTCAAGAGGTACATCATAGTCACTTCCCTGCAAGTGGAAGGAGGGCATAAAACTTAAGCAGCTCTTAAAAAATCAGAAACAAATTCAAGAAAAATCAAAGTGATCTTTCTTCCCCCCATTAAAAAAAAAAAAAGACGACATAGTTAGAAGGTACCAGCAATGGGATAAAGGATTAGATATTGTCAGAAATGCCTTCCACGTTATTTTTCCTTCTTCTCCCACAAAAACTTCATACATCCCTTTTTCCTCTTTCCTCTCCTCTAGCATAAAAGTTGTGATTGTGATCATCTGCCCCCATATTTGACAGGGGCTCGAGGAAAAAGAAAGTGAGAAAGCCTGACTTCAGCATATATACAGAACCACCAAGTTGTTTTTAGAAGTAGAGGTTCTGCGTGTAGAATTAGGGAGCAGAAACTTAACTGAGACACCAAAGGAAATCAAACACTTTGTAGATACAAATTCCAACCCAAGCAAAATAAAATCCCCACAAAAAGGAAGAAAAAAACTTGCAATGGGATATCAGACAATAAAAACTAGAATAAACGTGTTAAAAAATGTAACACTAGAAGACAAAAACTGGTTATCTTCAGAAACTTTCAAGGTTTTACCCAGTGTCTTCTGTGTTTGCCAGCCCATGGAAAGTCACCAGGCTTGTAGATGACTCAGAGACAGAGTCTGTTGTTGGTGCTAAGCACGAACAACATCATCCCACCCCCCTATAACAATTGCCATGCAAAATAGCTCTATTCAAGATGTAAGAGTCACTTTGGACATCAGGAAAATGTTCTTCAGTGAGAAGGTGATCAGCCACTGGTCACTGCAACAGGCTCCCAGGGAAGCAGTCACCAAGCCTGTCAGAGTTCAAGGAGCATCTGGAAGATGCTCTTAGTCATATGGTTCAGTTTTAGGTAGTCCTGCAAGGAGCAGGGAGTTGGACTTGATCCTTATGGGTCACTTCCAACTTGAGATATTCTAGGATTCTATGATTCTTCCAGGGCAGGGCCACATAGCAGTTGTGTCCAGGGAATATTCAGAGGACACTAAGCACCCAGCAAATACAACGCTACACCCATTACACTAACTTTTTTCTTCACATTCCTAAAGAAACAATTAGATGAAGTACGGAGAATGATGTTTCTGACTAAATGCGTCTAGGATGCCTCCTCCAGATAAGGTTAAAATAAAATCAAAACTGAAGTTTGTATAGAGTATTCCTGTTCATTCAGAAGAGTCACTGTAAAGATTCAGTTCCCAGGTCTATTTAACCAGAAACCAGGCAGTGCCACCTCCTTCATAAGACTACTGCTTTCCATCACACATCCCTGACAGGATCCAAGGCGCCTGCTCTGCTCTCCTGACAAAGGACCCTGTTTGTCTCAGCATCATGAAAGGCTTAGGAAATTCTGTGCTGACAGCAGTTAGAGGGTCTGTCCCACAGAGAAGTCTTCCTTTGTCCAGATTTTCAAGACCTGTCATATTTCAATGGGAAAAAGGAGCCAGGGAGAATCCTTGTCTTCTCTAATTCTCTGGCTCACAAGAGAAGACTTGCTATGAACCATCCCTCTAACCGTCGATATATACTGTCGCAGCAGCTTGACTGGCTCTTTCACATCCTGGCTGAGTGTTACTAAGAAACTGGTCAGTTGCTCTGTTATCTCTGTTGAAGCTGTCACATTTTGTAGAAGGAGACAAATATTAACCATCTATAAAGAAAAGCATGAGGTCAGCTCCACAGCTGGTGAATTGTGTGTGTGTGTATTTGTGTCTGGTGGGTTTTTTTCCCCACAAAATTATCAACTCCATCAATGGGTGAGGAAAAATTTGCTACTGTTTACCTCGAAACCATCCCTACCTTAAAGCCAGGTTCACACAAACTGCTAAATGCAGGTATCAACAACATCCAGAATAGACAACTCAAATTACAAGTATTGCATTATTATTAAATCCAAAAGGTCTCCCTCACACTATATCCAGACAATTTGCTTATATTAGGTATTTTCCCAATACACATTTTCAGACAGATTCTGTCACCTTCCTTACTCTGTGGTTGCATTCACCAGGAAGAACCCATTCCCGAGGGGAACACCTGAGCTTTTATAACTCAGCTCCTTCTGGGAGTAGTGTAGATAAGAATTAACTTATCCTTATTCTTTCCCTGCAGAAGCAGCTTGCTTCTCAACCTATACCTACCTGAGCCTAGAACATACAGGCCTAATAACAGCTTTAACTAAAGTACTGTGGAATTGAAAACATCAAGTTGCTATTTTCTATACGTAATTTGATAATTTACAATCCCTTATCTGAATGACAGGTAAAACTCCTTTGTCACCCACCTTAAGACTCTGGTGGGCCAGTTTGACAGATAAAGATTATAATTCTGGTTTGTCAGCTTGCTGCTGCTCCCTGCTTCCTCACTCATCCCATCCCATCCCTACCTCCATCCTGCTAACACTTGTTTCTGGTTCTAATACTCATATGATTTTCTGCTGATCTGATTCAAATCAATAACTGGCAGATAACTATTCCACAAAAAAGAAAGTCACTGAATTTGTTTTTCTGTCACAGCAGAAAAACAAATTTCTTCAGGGAATGGTCCAAATATTTCAACAGAATGAATGTGCACAGCTCTTTCCTCATTCAAGACTGAAACTTGACATGAGGCAATAAATCACTTCTGAGGGACAGTGAGTTGGAATAGCTGATCCTCATATATGTAGGGAGGTTTATTTTATTTTATGTTATTTTATTTTTCTAGAGATGTCGTTAAAGCCATCAAAAGCAACTCTGGAGCTCTTTTGTGACAAAAGCAGTCCAGTCTGCAGGCAGTCTTCAGAGCCCTCCACAGCCTGCAGAACTCAAAGCTTCTGACATCTTGTGCCGGACAGTCACCTTAGGGAATCTACTACACAGTCTTCAGCCAATAAGGCATATATTTTCTTTATATTGAACTCCTTTAAAACAAGAAGAGCCATGTAAATCTTCCTTACAGCAGGACTTTAAAGTTGATTAAGCTGGATGGCTTCAAAGCATCTTTCTGCATACTTATTTCTTTGTTAAGAAAGGGAGAAGGAAAAAATCCTACATTAATTCTCCAAACCTATTAAGGAAACAAAGCTAACCTACTTGAATAGCAATGGTACTGTCTTAAAATCTCTTAAATACCCAATGACAATGATACTGTCTCAGATATCTTCAATTAAGTAGCTTCATTTCCTGAATCTAGCTATTATCATCCCCCACAAATTTTACTTGAGCTTTAAGAAAAGACACTTTTTTTTCCCCTTTTGTATTTAGCTATTATTATAAATTAAAACTTATGTTGGGTCAGAGGTTAAAAACGTTATGGTTATGAACTGATTCCAAAGTGGGAAACTAGATTATTATTTTTAGCCAACTACAGACTTTTTAAGATTTTCAGCAAGTTAATTTAAAAGCAAACAATAACCCTTCAGCTTTTTCTTTTCACCCTCTTTTTTTTTTTTAATACAAATTAAGCTTTTGAGGACAGAAACTGTCTCTTACTAATTCTTCATTTAGAGCTTGATAGGGTGGGTATTCCACTGCCCTGTACAATACCTCATATTATCTCAATACCAATACAACACAGTAGCAATAGAAAAAATCTCCTAAAAACGTTGCCTGCAGGAGAAAAGTAAAAAAGGAAGATCCTTTAAAAGTACACCTTTTAGTTAGTTCATTTATCACCAATCTACTATCGAAATAGCTTATTTTAAGTAGAAAATTAGAGTAAATACACAGGTTGGTGGCTCACTTACTGTTTGCAACTATTTAATATATAATCTGTGAACAGCTTCTCCTTTTTAAAGGCACAGGAGGATATCAACCACATGGTTTTGATTTCAGATGCAAGGTAGGCAAGGGAGCTACATTCTGGTCAATGCATCCAGCCAGGACAAGTTAACATGCAAAAACACTGTTCTTGGCTAAAATAAAGTGCAGATGGGCCTGGAAGTGGGAGATGTTTACTTGGAAATAGTATGTAAGGGGTATGCAAAATGATGTGATGTGTCTGTTAGAGTAATGAACTGTGACTCTGAAAAGTATAGAGTGCTGGAAGGCACCTACTTAGAGATCAGTCTGGCTCAGTGACACACTGTATGGCTAATAAAAGGGCTACATAGAAGAGAAAAAACCCTCTATTCAGAAGCACAATACTTTCTCTCCCCACTTGCAGCTACATGTATAATTTACCCACCATCCTTTCATTTAGGTGGAAGTGTGTCCCTTTTTCGTTTGTGTCAACATGGGACTTTGCAGACGTTATGTTGCTATTTAAGAACTTCACATTGTTGAGAAGTGAAACAATAATGAATTTTGTCAGGAAGTGAAGGAGCAATATCTATCATGCCAAAGAAACTAGATAAATAATAAAGAGATGGTATTAGAACCTATTCTATGAAACACTGTGTTAGGAGTGTAATGTGCATGAGCACATAGGATATGGATCAGAAACAGAAACCAACCTAAATATTCTCTTACCATGTCCTCTTGCTATCAGCTACAATAGAACTGTGCAGAAAATTTTGAAATTACTCTGTTTCAAACATTACTGAAAAAATTATTTACGAAGAACAAGTCTCAACTTCAAATTATTCAATAGACCGTTTAACAACTGGCATTTGCAAGGAAATCCTAAAAAATTTCTAGCTGTATCTTGACAGTTCTTGAGTTGAGGCCAAATTAATCTCTCTTGTCTTGCAGACAGTCTTTTTTTAAAAAAAAAAAAAAAAAAAAGAAAAAGTACAGCAACATTTACTTGCTAGACTGAGTTGAACTTACTACAGTCTTAACAGTTTCCCCATAATAGGAAAAAATTCTATTTGCTAGAAGGCTTGTAAAAATATATATATTCACCAGCTACGTGATGCTGACATTGAATCCTCACCTTGCTTGTTTTACAGTTAAACAATAGAAGATTCTTCTAAGTGTACTTTATCAGAAAACTGAATAGTAAAATTTTGGCTTAAAAAGAACAACAGACGAGGTTTGTATTAAACAGACACGCCTGGTGCAGTTCAGTTCATCAAAAGCAAGATTCTCATCAGTAACTCCATCTGTCATCTAGAACCCTGAAAAAAAAGTAGTATAGCCATAGAAGTTACATTTTGGCCTTTTGGAAATTTAAAAGAAATTTAAGAGAATAAGCAGAAAATCAAAGTATTATTTCTAATTACACTCCATTTGTTACTTAGAAGAATACACTCATACCAAATTCTCACGAGAAATCCTGACCTCAGCTGTGGCCTCTTCTCTTACCCTCCATTTAAGAACAGTGGGACACAACAAAAATGATTACTAAAGAAGCATAATTTCAAAAGACCAGGGAGAACTCACAAAGGAGCTGACCACTGCTGCATTCCTCTTGTCTGTAGGTATGAGAGAACCACTCCTCGATGGGGCTGAGAGCATCATTGTACATTATGGGCTTCTCTCAAGCATAGTTAGCAGCAGTGACTCTTCTCAGTGGGGTCATTATTCTTTGAGAATTGAAACAAACCATACTTCCTGTTCCCATTGCATCAGGGAGACAACAGCCCCAACTTGCTGTCACTTTTCATTCTTGTTGGCTGCTTCTGTCTAAAAATGTCTTCTCCTCACCCTCTTGACAGACCAGCATGGCTTCAGCTCCAATGAACAGTGGAGTAAATAAAATGAGACACTTGTCTAACATGTGAAAGAATTTAGCCATCTTCAGAATGGTAAAGACAGGACAAAATAGTTTCTCAAAAAACCAGCCTATTCACCAGTACTACAGCAGGGACAAAACCCCTCATACAACCATAACAAAAAAACACTGCAGGAAATAGATATCTGCCAGATAATTTTGAATTTCTACTAAGCAAACAAATTTTGATGAAATAGTATTTGCTTTGATTATTCCCCAAGTCTGGCAGTAGAACTGTTCCAAAACAACAAAGAAAAAAAAAATCCCCAAACCCTAGAAGAGATTCACAACTGAAATGCTCCTTGAATCTATTCCATTATTTCTAGTCTAAGACAAAAATATTTTCCCTTTAGAATCATTACATGTATTAAATCCATCTATAATTTTATTTACAGGTGTAATAAGGAAAAATAACCCCACCACCTTAATCAAAGGCAGGTTATTTCCACAATCTCAAGCTAATCTGAAAGCAGACAGATGGCTCTAAGAAACGTTGCTTTTATCACACCACAGACAGATGTTTCTGAATTGTTTTTTTGTAATTGTCAGATAACCTTGCGTGTCTTGTACACCAGTATGTGAGCTCTCTCTTAGCTTCTAGCTTTAACTGTTGCCATTTATGCCTCGAAAAAAAAAGGAAGCTGACAGCTTGAAGATGGCAATATCTTTGCACTGTGTAAGCTTCACTGCAGCTGTGGGAAGGAAAATCATCTACAAGAAAGGGACAGCGTAGCTGTCTGAAGTCAAGGAGGCAACACTAGAGCTGAAGGAACTGGCTGGTTTCAGGTAACACAAAGTAGCTCAGGCATTGTCCCAGTTCTTAAGTCGGCACACATTAACTGGAAATATATCCCTAAATAAGCTCTGAACTTTTCCTTTTTTAACTGCTTACAAGGGAGCCAGAAATATTACTGCTGTAGTACCAGTTCCAACTTGAGATTTTAAGTACAAATAGAAGATAAAATTACAAAGTTTATAAAAAAAGTTAGATGCAACAGACCCTTAGGAAAACAGACAGATACATATGTGTGTCTTACAAAAATATGTGAAAACTGGCAGGACATACTCAGTTGCCATAGATCTAGAAGCACGGCAAAAAAAATATTGGTAGGAAGTTCATTGGCTCAAGGACTGAAATGTAACAAATTACTTCCAAAGATCATGCAGGCTGTGAAAATTATACTAGTGAGAAAAAAATGGAAAACAAAATTGAGGTGATGGGTTATTTATAAAAATGTTAGGAGGTTCCATGAACTATTCAATCAATGAAGAGAATACGGACTTATTCTTTAGAGGAAGGTTTTGAAAGAGTTCACTGAAGTCTGGTCGCATATGAGTTTCTGAAACATTCAATACTACTATGTATTATTCATCATAATGTGCTTTTAAATATACCTCCTGTAGCAGCCTCTATTCTCTGTGTATATTCACCATAATACTGTAAATTTATTTAACTTACTGTACATAATGTATATTTAGCAGCTATTTTCCATAAAGCTGTGAATTTTGAAATTACATTTGGTGTTAAAAAGTCACCATTTAATCACCATGAAAACTAGTGTATCTGAGAAATTTCAGTTATTTCGCTGTGCAATGAAATCATACTGCCATTATGGATGCTGGCAAATATTAAACCTAATATGTATGTCTTAGATTGACCCAGCCAGATACATTCATGGTAAAACTCTGACTTACATAGAAATCCGTATGCTCTTACAGAAGCATAAAATCAACACAGTTTTCCCCTGCTGAGAAAACAAGTACTTTCAGGTCTTTTTCAGTGTTTGAGGGAGGTCTCTGACAACATAAACTGACACAAATTCCATCTAGAGTTTTATTCTGAATTACGCCAACTGAGATTTCAGCCTGCTGACAATTATCAGAGACTTCATTTACAATGATGCTTCTATTTCTACCTCATGACAGCTCCAAATTAAAGAGCACTTCGAACCATTGTTCCCCCCCCACCCAGTATAGCCATTTCTTCTTTATTTAAAACATTAAGTCATAGATGCTTAATGAAAACAGCAAAAAAGATTTAAGCTGAGATTTGCCTTACTAAAGAAAAGTACACACACAGATATACATTTCTATGTATCATTTCCTTCAAATATATCTTAAGACCTCAAAGGCTTTCAATCCAACTCAATATCAGAGTTATCTCTGAACTCCCAACACCTATGTACATTTACAACGGTAGCATGCATTGCACAAAGATGCAACTTGAGACCACCGTTTTCCCCTCCTCTAGTGTCCATTTTAAGTTTTAAACACCGTTAGATGAAAATGGCTGTAATCTCTAAAGGGTTTTGGAAAGTATAAACAAAAACTAGTCAGATTTACAATGAAAAGTACTCAGCCAGTGATGTGATGATTTTGCATGGGCACACTAACAGCAGAAGGAACATTGAAGAACCTCTTAGCGGCATTCATGCTTTGCAACATGGTGTACATGGGAGGGTGTACAAGGAAAGGTGTCAGAGGGATCCTTTGTAGTCTAGTGCTATTCAATATTCTCAGCAGTGGTACAGATGACAAAGTAGAAAGTAAGTTTATTAAACTTACAAATGACATCAAGCTGGGAATGTTTCCTGAGGTGCCTGTCAGCAACACAACACAATAATGATACTTGAGTGTCAACATATTCTTGTTCGGTAACTGCTATGTCCTGCTGACAAACCCACAGTGCCTCAATCTCAATTGTCACCACATGCCATGAAGAAGTCTGATTTTGTGTTTCCAAGTAGCCACCAACAGCCACTTTGGATTTTTTCCTTTTTGTGAACTCTCTTCCTTAACATGCATATGAACATTTCAAAACCCACCTGCCCTTCTGACTATGAACAACTCCATAACCAACACAAAGCACACCACTTGACCATATCACACACTGCAACTTGCATGTCAGGGATAACTCTTTACACGTTTTCAGTTTGACCACATTTTTCTTTTTAATACAGGGTCATGCATTGCTTTGAATCTCTTGGATTGTCTTGAAACAAATGTTAGTATCATAAGACAGAGAAGCAGTTCTGATTTCAGAACAGGTTTTGAAGTCCATGTCATAATTAAGTGCTGCTGATACTAGCATACTGCCCACTGGATTTTGTATTTTTTATCCACTCAGTCCCACGGAGATATTTGTACTAAAGTCTGTGGATATTTGATCAGTTTTGATCAACTTGGTGCAATGGCCAGGTAAATAACTATATTTAGAAGAAAGAAAATTATATACAAAAACCTTAAAGTTTGTTTGTATGCATGGACGCATTTTTCCCAGTATTCCTTAGAATCAGAAGTTACCAGAAATATCAGACTATCATTCAGCAATAAGGTAATAGCAGTTTGGGGAAGAAAAAAAGACATAGTAATTATTTCCTGTGAAGAGCAGCTAACTAAATAGATGGAAGTGCAGTAATTCAGATGAAATCAGGCATTTGAAAATTATACTGAGTAGCAAGAAAAGTTCACAAAGCTCTTCTGTGGAGAGTCCTTTCTAGGCCTGTCTACAGCAACAGCTCCAAGGGTATTTGGTTATGGTGTCAAGCAGTAAATTTCTTTCCTTTATTAAAGGGTCAAAAGTCTCAATCATATTTAAAGTTTGCAATGACAGCTAAAATTAAAATTCTCAATTAGCCATGGCTGCATTACTCTGCCTTTGAAATACAGACCGAACTCCGGTCCACCAGTGTTTCCATCTGCTGCGTGACCCAACACAGTGCCCTGCTGCTCCCAACTCAGGAAAGAGCATTATCACATCATCTCACAGACCTGATGCTACAGCTCTGCCAGGCCAGGCTGCTCCAGAACACAGCCAGACGAAGCATCTTTCCACCACAGCCTGAAAATCAAGAACACCCTTTTGAGTCAGTGCCCTGCCATCCCCAGGGAGCTCACAGCCAGGAAGGCGAGGAGTCAAGCGCAGCACCATGCAAATTCATGCCCACCAGTCTGGCACCACCTTCTGTCTAACAGCTCCTGCTGTGAACCGCGGGAGAGCATGGGGCATGCCACCTGTCTGGACTCAAGAGGAGATGACAGTTGAATGATAGTTGATTTTTTACTGGCAGGCAATATTTATAATCACCTTAAATCTTCTGGAATGGCTATCTTATCTAGGGTTCTCTGCTAGCCAGGGAGTCTTGTCTTCATAAGTAACATAATGGAAAGCAGACGTACAAAATACTTTTCATAAACTTCTCACTAAAATCGTAATTCTTACTTCACAAAATTTAGATTATTAGGACAAGTAAGCATTGAATTGATTTGGATTGCAGTGAGACAATGAAAATCAAGCCCTTAATTATCTGCTGAATGTTGGAAATTCTCCCTCAGACAAGCACATCTTTAGCTGCACAAGCAAGTGTAATGTAGAAACTAGGCCAACTACTTAAACCAAAATAATTGTACATGCTTGCTATTTCTTTAATGTAATCATACAGATCTGAAATTACACACATTTAGGTTAAGACAGAGTGATAGGACAGAATGTAGAATAGTATTTTAAATAACTAGGGCAGGTAGAAGTTTTAAAAGTAAGGTCTTTTTCATCATAAGTATATTCAACCTTTATATTTTTTCCAAAATGATACCAGCCCTACATAATTGTTCTTTTTAATCAAATACAGAAATTAAATCAGGCACTGATGAGGAAAATATCAGCAGAAATGCACTTAAGCTTATTACATAATACTTTCTGATTAAAGCCCCAGCAACACTTCACAGATTGAGATACATGATTGTATTTTCATTTTGCTATGACTAAAATGTTTTATTTTCATTTTAGTAAATGAATTTCCTGTATAAAAATCAGAACGTAAACCAGAGCTGAACTGTACTCCTAGACTGCAGTTTTACAGAAAGCAGTAGGGGTGCAGTGTTAAATCTTCATGTTTGTGTTTTTCCTATTCAAATATGTACGTTGTTTTTTCTCAGAAAGGTCTGAATAGATTTTAAGAATTCATGGAGAAAGGAAAAAGATGCTGATTATTCAGATAGTGGAAGAGAACTTTTGGAAACAAAGAACGCCTTTGGAAATTACAGGATCCTCTGTTTTTTTCCACACGTTATAAATAAAAGTCTCATTTTTAAACACAAAAGAATATGGTACAGTGATTTCTCTTAGATTGCATTTGATACCTTTCTGTAGCTGTATTTGCAACTTATTTTTGAACATCCAAAGAGGTCTTACTTATGAAGGTAAGAAAAAACAGCTTCCATATTTGAAACATTTATACGTAACTTTTCCACAAATTGGCAATCATACAATGGCCTTCTTTGTTTTGAAAATACAGTATCTTTGTGAGATATTGTTCTACTTTTAGGTGAAAAAGGGGGAATTCTGAGTTAGCTGTGTGGAATATATGCAGAAATAAATATATTTCTGGTATGAAGTATGGCTTATAAGTCCACAGTATTATGACAACTTTATGAATCAGTTATTCTAAGAAAGTAGTACTCCTCAGTGTCTCATTAAATAGCTTCATCATAATAATGGATACTGAAAAAAAATCCTTTATGAAAATTAAGTGTTGAATGTTAATTAGTTAATAGGTTAATTAAACTTTTTAGTTGATTAACCATTAGTTAATTTTCCCTATGTTTTGGTGCAAGATTGACCTACAGCATTTCATATGTAAGAGAAAACATATCTTACAAGTGCCTTTACTATACTGTTTTGCTCATTTGTCCTCTGATGAAAATGTAAATACTTTAGCCATGAGGTAAATAAAACTACAGCTTCTGAACTGCAAAATGTTTGCCTTTTAACTCTGCAGGTGAAAGGAAAATATTCTAGGCAAAAAAACCTAGACAAAACAGATCCTCTACACTGATGCTTTTGATACCAATACAAGAAGCAGATCCAGCCTACTGCTTTTATGCTGTACAAAACTTAGAGATGTAACACTTAAACTTGCACAACCACCTTATTATCTCCACTAAGAGGAAGATGGTAGAATATATTTGAAGAGTGGAAGCTTCACTTTGCTAAATCTCCTCCTAGCACCCAAAATGCAGTGTGCAAAGATCTAGCATACCAAGTGGGCCTGCCTGCTTCCCAAGTGTGTTGCACAGATTTATCCTGCTCAGAGGATATGGAGTTTCAGATGCCAGGTAACAGGCTCCAGGTACAGCCATCTGTTTGCTGTTGCATTTGGCCCTTACTTGTTCTTTTTCTGGTTTTCTGTCCAGGCCTTGCCTGATGAAAAGGTTTTCCAAACTTTCCTTCCTTTGGAAGGCTTGGCATCAGACATAGTGAAGGAACACACAGGAATGCATGCAGCCGCCTTACCATGGCTTCATTTTTGGTTCCAGCATGCAGCTGCCAGCTGGATGGTACTTTATGAGTCATACATTAGGCAAACAGCATGAAGGCAGTCCACAAATGTAAAATTAAAATGTTCTTTTTGTAGGACTACCAACTAACTCCAGCTACCATTCCAGTCATGTACTCACAAACTGACTTCAGTGCTCCCTAGCAACACTTTCTTCCCACCACTTGCACTCCTCTCCCAACTCGTGTGCACAGTGCCATGACTGGCACTTTCTCACCTCTTTCTTTGCCCCAGAGTTTTCTCTCAAAGCCAAATCAGTGGGTGCTTATGTACAAGACAGCTGGTCCACATGTCTGTTGCCACACTGAGCCAAAACTGCCTTTTCCACAAATCTTTCCAAACAAACAAATGAGAACAACAGTAAATCCACTGGCATCACTATCCACTTGGATACAATTAAATTATGGTGAGAAAGACACAATACATTGCCCAAACACAAGGGACGTTTTCTTTACCTATGCACTGGATACCTTCATGGGATGCAGCACCCAGCACAGTACTAAGATTCCTATCTTTCTCCCAGGTGAGAATTCTGGCATAAAACAGGATATAACACTAAGTATCCAACTTATGTTAAACTCATAAACCAGAAAAGTATATCCCTGTGTCACTGTTCCTCTAACTACTTCGAATACAGCTACCCTAGACCAAATGATTTAAAATGGCTTTCTCATAAATTCCTGGGTACACCCTTGTAAAGAGACAATAATGGGACTGGAAGAAATTACCTGCAATCAGGCTGTGATGAAAGCGGGCCTTGGCTGTGACCCTGCAAAGAACGACATGCATGTGCCGTTAAACATTACAGCTCAATTCCAGACTATGGTACTGTTCAAAGACTGAAACCTTTGCAAGTCTAGGAATTAAAGTGTATAGATAAAAATAGAAGGGACCTATTTGCTGCCTCCTTAATAACAGTTAAAAAAAAAAAAAGTCACATAAAAATATTGTATGAGAAGGTGAAATTGTCCAATACATTAAGTACTAAATTGGGGTTGAAGTGTTTTGAATGGTGAATCAAATACTACATGCAGCTCTGATTGTTACATTCTTTTTTCATCAAAATGGCTGACCTCCAAAGGTGACCCTTAACATGACAAGGAAATCTCTTGCTTCCAATGTGAGAAGCACTGAAGGACTATACATGGAGCCAAAGAAAACTGCACAGAGATTGCTACCCTTCGATGCTCAGCTGCTTACATAAACGTCTACACATGGAAACAGAAGCCACAACCACTTTTTGAACCCACTTTGTAGGCAGAGAGAAACAGCTTGGTTAGAAGATGAAACTCCTAACAAAAGATCTACCATGAAATTCCTAAGTGTCAGATTGTAAGTGTAAAATGTGTGACACACAGCAATTATGATGTACTGAAACAATCTGGGGGAGATTGCAAGGAAAGGGAGAAGCACTCACATACACAGTCCCATGTGCACCAACAGAGTTGTCACCTGAGATGCTCTGGTGGTGGTGGTGGTGCACAGGACCTCCTGAGGCAAGACAAAGTGCTCACAGGCAGCCTTCCCACACCATGCTGCTGCAGCTTCTGCTCCGTAAACACATGTAGAATTTCAAAAGCTGCCTCAGTATCATCTCACAACAGCCCCCAGAGGCTTTGGGTCTGGGCAGAAGGCAGCTATAACTAAGAAGGATGCACTATCCCTTCTCCCAGTACTCACTCTGAGAAGAAGGTGGAATGTGAGCCAAGAGAAGGGAGACCTTCAAGGCAGAGTTTAATACCATCACCTAGGTACTCTACAGAACAAGCATTTTGAATTCTTTCTATGCTTTGCCAGATCATTAAACTCCTCAAATGATAGGACAGGAAGAGTCAGAGCCTGGAGAGCAGAAGCACCCCAGAGAACTGGAGACAGATGAAACTGGAGTTGCACCCAAGCAGAAACAGGCAGCAAAATGAATGAGGCTCCTGGACAGACCAGCAATAGAGCAGTTACCAAGTGCATAACATTCCCTGGGCTATGTGAAGTAAAAGAGCCACAGGATCTTGCTGCAATTATTCCTGCGTAGCTCTGGGCCTGCAGAAAAGTGGGAGAAGGCAAGGCACACTTTCAACTGAGGGTCAACACGAAGTATCTCCCAAATCCTCTCTCAAACAGGGATACACGCAACACTGCACACAGGACTAGAGTCTACGGTACCCACACTTTTTGAAGATCCATGCTTTCAGATGTACCTAATAGCCACAATTCCAACTGAGGAGATAACAAAGTTAAGAATTCGCTTCTCATTTTCTTGCTTTTGTAAAATACACACTTCCCTCTCATTATGCTAGAGATATTCTTTTATTTGAGCCATGTTGTATACTCTTATCACCAGACTGCTATAGTTTAGAAGACTATCTCATCCCTCTAATACCATTTGTGTCTGAAACTAAAGTTTTATGAGGGTGTCTCTAAAGAACAGCGTTGCATTATTGGTCTGAATAATGAAAAAGTGGATTACGCTCTTTTTGCCCACTGAAGCCACCTGTCACACACAATACAGATTTTGACAATACAATGATTAACTGCAATGACTAAAAGATAGCTAAGGATGTTTTCTGATGCTTGGATGGTATTTATTGCCTTCCTAATTCTCCCTGAAAGAAACCTCCTAAATGACAGACTCTTCTGATTACAATCAAAGAAAAAATAATAATCCCTATATTAATATGGGTATAATATGGAAACCATTCTTTGTTTTGCCATGGTTCGGTGATAATGCCATTTTATACATCCTGCATTTTAAATCCTTTCCAAAAGTGCTTACCTATTTTCTGCCTAGGGCATTAGAATACATGGCTCAATAAAAACAAACAAACAAACGGAGCCCAGGGTGATAAACTTTAAAAAGCAGGCAATATACTATTACTAGAACTGGATCCAGATTTTGTGATAAAATTTATTACACTGAAGTTTGAATCAGGGTATTGATATAAAGTATCAAGTATAAACCAGCCTTAATACTTGATGTACAAAATATCCTCTGACTCATGGGAAGACAAGATTTTGCATTTGAATTCATCCGATCTGTTTCAGAAGAAGAAACAGCTTACCCCAAACCATTTTTGGGTATAGGACAGATTAATAGCAAGAAGAGATTATAGTTACTTCAGGAGCACCTGAGCCAAGTCTAAGCCTGTGCTGGAAAAGATGCTTGAAAAATGTTGTAAATAATAGTTTTATAGTAGGGTAGCCACTACTAAATAGACCAAGATAAACTGTGATTCAGTTTTTGATGTTCGGCAATATAAGATAACACATAAAAGAAAATAAAGTCTACTTTGTGGAGAGCAGTAGGAACTAAGAGGAAGCTTAGGTTTAGAGGAACTAAGGCTGGCTTTGTCCTGGAGTGACCAAAATGAGAAATGGAAGGAGGAGCCCTACATACTGGGGGTGGGGGTTCTTTTATGCCTGAGGAAGCTGATGAAATTAACTGATGCAAATGTGCAAAATATCCCATGAAATAAGACAGGCCTGGAAACATGACTCAGAAAAGTCTTTACTCATCTTCTCTGAGTCCTACCTAAACTGATCCCTTGGGTTACAGCATGCCCCATTTAGAATAAAAAATTCAATCCAACCCATATGCTATCTGTCCTAAAATTTCAGTGCTGAGTCTCTTGGTTCCTTTAACCTGTTCAGTTCTCATTAGAACTTCATCTTTATTTTTAGAATTCAAGCAGATACAGGATATTATCTGAGCAGTGGTAAGCATACAGGAGAGCCTGGCAAGGAGCAGAGGTGTGGTGGGAAGCCATGGAGTTCGGCAAATTCTGCAGAAAACAGAAGGGCAATAAGAAAGGCTGTCAGGATCAGGGCAGTCACAAAACCAGAAAATTGTAATATTTTTGCTGCAATTTTGATAGTATTTATACTAAAAGACCACATCAAACTTTTTTCTTTTTTAACTGAAAACTCACTTTTCTTCAAAGAAAAATCTATTAATGAGTCAACTACCCGCTAAAGCAGAGACTGACTCTGTGACCTACTCCATCAAATATGCCAGTGGCACACTCTGATGCTGGCATTTCTTAACTTGATTCTTGACTTAAATGCCCTTTTAACATGCTCATTAGTGAAATTTTCTAATTAAAAAATGCAACAGCTAGAAAGACGCCCTTTCCTACACAAGTCACATGGAACCAACCTGAACACCTACACGGTTCATTAGCTGAACTGGCAATTTCAGATCCCAGAGCAGTTCTCTACCACTTCTGGTAATTGAATAACTTGTAACAGAAGTAGGCTGTTATCTTTTTTATACACCTGTCACAAAAGGCAGAACATAATTTATTCTATGGAAACAAAATTTGGGAAAAAACCTCAGGAATCTAGAGGCTTAGAATAATTTGGCCATTTTTAAGAACTGCAGAGGAAAGTGTTGTAAGATTATCTGTCTACCCCCTTCCAGACACCATCTGCCTCCTCCTTTTTTCTCCCTTCAATGTTGCTGTCTGCTATGGTCCCCTGCACAGTTAGTGTGTCATTTGGTTTCATACCCTGTTCTGTCTCACTTTTCATGTGCCATGTTCTCACCCCTCTTCATTTAAATCGCCTTCTTTTTTTACTCTGTACTTCCCTTTCTGTTCAGCCAGGTCAGGAACCTACAGACATCAATACCATTTCCCCATGTAAGTTATATGTGATCCATAAGAGTGACTTGCATTTAATTACATTACCCTCCCATTAGCTTCACACATAATTTTTTTTTTTTTTTTTTTTCATTTTTGGCAGTTTCTAAAGCACCATCACATTTTTTTCTAAATGATCTGGTTCCAACATGAACTACAATACCTGCAGGACAAATCAGAAATTGTAACAGTACTTTCTGTCTTCTCAATATATTTCTCTACATTAGCAAGTCCAGCCTCCTTCTCCAGACCTCTCCTAGCTGCAAAGAGTGGAATATCTACTCGATGAATCATACTTGTATACTCTCATCTATGGCAAAAGACTTATCTTCAGACTGCTGATGGTGTCAGACAGCCACACATCACAAGGCAGCAGCAAGCCATTCTCTCTTATGATGATGATAATAACAAAGAATAATAACAAATAATTGTTGCAATGCAGGCAGGTCAGTAGGCGGTGACCGACCTTCACCGTCCAAGCTGCGACTCTTCTCTCCAGAAGCCAGACCACACTGCTCCTCCTCTGTCCAGCCTCATCTTCCCACAGTCCTCAGTGCTATTTAACTACTTAGCCCAAATAAGCCACAGCTGTAGATTAGCCACGTCAGCCAACCCATCGCCCCAGAAGCAACTGTATACAATCAATGTTAATTAGCCCTCTACAGTTCCTCTACAAATAATAATGAATAATAACAAATAATAAGGAAAAATAACAATAATTTTATTATTATTATTTGTTGGGAAGAACAGAAAAAATGGTAAGCAGATGAATAAATTCTAGTCACAATTTGCATTCACCTTGTACTTGACTTTGTGTCATGGCAATCTTTCAGTGCTTGTAGTCAGACATCAAGTTTTCCTTCTTAATATCTGCAGGAAACTAAATTATTCCTTGCATATCACTCATAAAACATCTCCAGGAACAGGTCACATGGTAACCAGTGACTTTCTCTCAAGCAGCTCAACCTTTAAAAATTCCAGCCTCCAGCTGTGCTCCATTCTAATGCTATAAAGCAAAACCAGGAGCGGTGAGGTGAGGGTGAGGGGAGCCACCGTGCTCGGCACTGCTCACCGCCACACTTGCGCTCCCTGCCCTGGGCGCTGTGAACAGGAGAGACCACCAGGAACAACTCACCAGGATTTTCACAAAAGCAACTTTTAAAGAGTAGCTAGCCTACTTACTTTTAGTGAGATTTAAAATAGGTGTAACTGCACGGGGCGCGGGTGCCCGGGCGCGAGCAGGGGCTGCCAGGCAGGCTCTGTGAGGAGAGGCCTCGGCTGCCCCGAGCCGGACACAGCCGGTTCCAGCCGGCTCCAGCCACTTCCAGCCGCAGGGTAGGGCTGGGCCCTGCAGCCGCCATGGCAGCACCCTGGGGGAAGCCTGTGTAAGGAAGGGCAAAACACTGCCGGGCAGTGAGGGGAAGACTGTGTGACACATCCCTGCAGACAGCAAGGGGAGGGAGGGAGGAGGGACGGAGGCGCTCAGGGCCCCCGAGCAGGGATCCCCCCACGGGGGACGCAGGCCGGGGCAGGTTTATTCTGAAGGACTGCCGCCCGTGGGGAGGATCCACGCTGGAGCAGGGAAAACTGTGAGGAGGGAGTGGCGGAGACGAAGTGTTACGGCCTGACTGTAACCAGCCCTCCACATCCCCCAGTACTGCCCGGAGGCAGGGAGGAGGCGGGGGAGGCGTGAAGGAAGGAGTAAAGTTGAGCCTGGGAAAAAGGGGGAAAGAGGGGAACATGTCTTAGTTTCTGCCACTGTTTCTCACCATCCAAATCTATTTAAATTGGCAATAAATGGAATTAATTTTCCTCAAGTCGAGTCTGCTTTGCCTGTGACAGTCGTTGGTCAGTGATCTCACTGTCTTTATCTCCACCCACGAGCCTTTCCATTTAATTTTCTCAACCTGTCCTGCAGAAAAAAGGGAGCGAGAGCGTAGCTGAGGGGGGCCTCCAGCAGCTGGCCAAGGTCAACCCACCACAATACCTTCAGAGAACACCTCCAGCTCAGCTGCAGAAATACAGCCTGTGAAGACCGGAGTTCCAGCAAGCACAGCCATACCTTCTTTCTGTTTCAACACCACGGCACGCTTTGTGAGCCAGAGGATCAACACTAAATACCCTATGCAGATTGCATTGATTACACAGAGATTGTAAGATAATATTCAAATTAATTACCATTCAGTCAATAGAGAGGATATTATGGGATTCAGCTATACATAAGTTTGTATTTAATGTACAAAATGGTCACTAAAAATGCTGACGTGTCAATATTTCTTGTGATTTAAAATTTAAAGCATTATTGATGCATTTCTATTTTAAGATTAAGTTTCTTAGCCACTGGAGTTACAAAAAAAAAAATTCCCCCCATACAATACAATTTGGTGTCATTTTATCAGCACTACTGTTTGCTCAAGGTCTCTTGCTACAGGCACAGAAACCACATTTTAAAATAGATGTTGACTTTCCTATTCATACCAACATGCATTTAATGTGTGGCCTAATGACAGTATCAAGAATGCAAAACCTGATCATTTACCACTAATAACCACCTTCTTACTCAGGTTGTGTGATGTACTTGAATGTCAACATTTCTTTGCCCTCTGCCAAAAATAAAGCACTTATCGGATATATAAAAAGGTAAGCTCTCAGAAAGTACTTCAGACCTAAGTATCACATTGTTTCTATTTCCATAGTTAGTGATGCAGATATAATCTGTCCCAATAAAGAACTTCTGGTACCTACAATGTTGGTGCCCTAACATCTAGTGTTTAGCTACAAAGCAGCCTGAAGCTTGTTATAAGCAGATACCCTCACTGCAGGATATGAAGGGAGTATGCAACTCAAAAAGGCATTCCTTTCCAACTCCCTGACAGCTAAGGAAACAGTAACGAAGCACAGGGGTATTCCTGAAATTCTGCCCTCATCTACAGCCTAAACACAGAGACAGGGCTTCAGTGGAGATACAACTGCACACTTAGTACCCAAAGGCCAAATTAACCCATTTTTTTATTGCAACCTAGAAAAAGAAAGTAATCACCACTTCAATAATACCTCACTATGAAAAACATTTGACCAGGCACTAGAAAACTGCAACACAATGCCTTTCTCAGCCTGAAGGAGATTAAATCAATGTCTCTAAGCTTCCTACAGGAATATTTACCACCAGGCAATGCACAAAGTTGAAAGAGCTACCTGTATGCACCTCTCAGTGAAGCTATGACACATTGCTGAAAATAACTGAAGACGTATGAAAAAGAGAAGTCTGGGAATATGGTCTCTGCTCCCAAGACTTTCTCTAGTTTGTATTTGAGGATAAAGCATGGCAAACTTCCTCACTTCACCTGCTACAGCAACTTCATACAGAACAACTACAACTGCACAGCAGCAACTGCACACATTCAACTCACTCTGAATGTATGACGCCCATGAGAACTTGTCAAGGATCCCTGCAGAGCAGCATGTAGCGTCAGATTCCTGATTTGGCTTAAGTAGGATTTAGGTGTTGAGCTGGTCAGATGGAAGCACTTACAGTCATAAAAATGTAAATGTAGCCGGTTTGAAAACTCTCATGTCAAACAGAACTGCTAATGAACTGAGACTGACAAGAGTTCATCAACAACTGATCGGAGGCTTTCATGATCCAAAGCTTCAGTTTAGAAACTTCCATTCTGTCAAACTGCACAACTGGATCTTAAGGTAAAGCCATGTGTGTCACACAGAGAAACCTAGCAGCGGAGTTGCTCATTCCCTGATGGCCACATAACTCCTCCAAATATGAAAGCCATCAACAGTTATGAGTACTTGACTGCTAGTGTATTCTCACAACACTCCTGTTTCTTTTAGTGTAATATGCTCAGAAAGCTATTGCAATAATTCCCGTATTCATCTTTGTCCTGCTGCAGCAAAGTGTACATCCTCTGTGACAATGGCAGTGTATCTCATTAGGTAGATGTGTTCTGTATGTTGGAGAAATTCTCTAGTGAAATAGAAGACATTCTAAACACAACAGGCTTAGATTAGACAGCAGTAACTCTTCTTTAGATTATAGTGCGGCTTAAAAGGTTTATTTGATGTGCAATAGGTTATTCTTCAAAGCCCATTGGAACAAATGGAGGATTTTCTAAGGATTGAAAGTACTTTGGCCGCAGCTGCATTTTTGTTCCATTCCTTGCACATACTTTGACTTAAAAAAAAGATTTGTGGTTAGCAAAATAAAAGGAAGGCAGAATCAGCCATATAGGACCCTCTACTATCATTTCACCTCAAATCTGTTGACAATACATACTGCTTAGCTCATCAGAAATGTTACACTGTTCTTGGACATGATCAAGACAGATGGACACCTGTCCAAATTTATAACTGATAGAACTATCAACTAAACAGAAAAATATTCTTTTCTTATTATTATTTCAAAGTTTTGCTTAGGTTAAAATATTAACATGAAAAGCATATTTGCTGTTATGAAAATACCCCAGAGGTTTCATGAATTAAGGTGTCACTGAGTGCAACAGTCAGTAAAGGGTCTAAAACCAGCCATACTCTTCACCACAGTCACCACAAAATTTGAATTACCTGGCAAAGGAAAAGAAATTTTGCTTTTAACCTATCTTCCTACACTTTGTTCAGCAGTATTCTGAAAATAAATTCTATTCTCTGATGTGAATTTCCCTTGCATGTCCAGCATTTCAAATCTACATAACTTAATCTATACACTAATGGACTCCTAATTTTCTGGAGTAGTCAACCACACAAAACACTAACACAGATCATTAAAAGAAGTGGAAATCCTAAACAAAGACATAACAATTAATTCTGCACAAGCAATAGTTCTACCACAAACCTATGAAAAAATATTTATAGCATTGCTTTCCCAAGCAGGGTGTAATTTAAATAGCTAATTCTTCCACCAGTTTATTTTATGACTGTCACATCTTCAATGTTTTAAAGAAACAGTCTAAATCTGTCCAATTTTCAGGTTTTTTTGTTTGATTTCTTTCTCTTTCTCTTACCCAGAATTTAGGCAGATTATCCAATCACTCTTTTGTCCTTGCTTTATTCTTCCTTAGTGTCTCTGAAGTTAATCCCCAGCAGTGCCTTATTTATGCTCTGAGACAAAATTTCAGTACAATATCCCATGCTGCTAAAGGCTTGGGATAGGGAGACTTCATAAGTATTGCTTTACAGCATTTCAGTCCACTCTGCTCAAGTGCTATATTAAAGAGCTAAGAGTGACTTCTGTAAACGGCTATTGTTGGCTTCTCTGTTAATAAGAAGCTATAATTTGCCAGTAGCTAATTAGCCCAGAAAGAAATGTGTCTCTTCTCAGCCACCCTCGCACGACCACACAAACAGAAATAGCACAAGAATAGGAGACTTGTCTTGAGATCACCTGCATAGCACAAACGGTATCAGTGTGACTTTTTTAATGGGAGGGCATGAAGGAGCACAGTTACAATGTTATGTGAATAAGATCGTTGTCATATCTAAGGCTCAATGGAAACAGGGTAGCTTAAAGCCACTGCTAAATCATAAAGAAGGAACCAGAAGAGTAGCAATACATATAAAATGTAATTTTACTTGGAACAGAAAATGTGGTTTTGATTAATTTTAACACTGTAGAATATGCAATACAAAAATGTCAGGAGTTTTCCATTTACCAGCTAAAATCCCAGGACCTGAAGCACTTCCACTTCAGTTTTTTTTTAATGTTTTTTTTTACACAAATGTGTTGATTCATCATCCCTGGCTGCTCTGTTAGATTTACACTGGCTGAAAAATACTGCATTGTCTACCTCCGGTAATCAAGGTTCTTTCTTTTTGGTAAGCAATTCCAGATAACTCATGAAATGTTAACCCCAGCAAAAGAATGAAATATTTTCTCTTTGATTGCATTGCTCTGAGGCTGTCATTGTCTAGAAAGCACCATTAAGGCATACATACGACTTAGCACTGAAGAATCTGAATTGCTTTGTTTCCGTTCCCCCAAGCTCAGTGTATGTCCTAGATATTTACAGAAGTAGAGAATATTCTTCATGAAGCACAGCATCAATTTCATCAGTGGAGGACTTCCAATACAGGCAGATTGCTTCACTGAATTTTGAATTTGTAAGATAAAGTATGTTTCCACAAAAAAAATTCCAGAGTGTCCTTTTTTTTTTCCTGAGGGCATATTTTCTTTAATCATTCAAATAAATGTGTGTTACCTTCCAACTACTTTGTACAGCACTCCTATTTCTTATTTATTAACTGACTTCCAAAATAATTACCAATACTGTCAAAACACATGAATTTAAAAGCGTAACCAACATAAAACAGGGAACAAAACCCCCTAAATATGAACAAAATACTTCATATTTTTAACTAAATCAATTTTGTACAAACCTGTGACATTAATGGGGACTAATACACTTTTCTAGTTTGTCCAGATAGTCCAAGAATCTCCTGGGATTACACTAGGTTTCTTACCCACAGTATACTTTGTATTAATTCTTGAAACAGGTAAAGTGTTGCAAATTAATAAACTAGTGAAAATAATCATCATTTATAGATGATCTTGGAGAAAACAGTATACACAAGATGTTGATATTGAAGATATTTGTCTATGCGTTGAACTATAAATAATGCATGTTCCAATTATTTCAACAGCTAAAGTGAGGAAAATTTACCTTGAATACAAAACGCTTCCAGAATTGTGCTCTAGATCTGTATACTGAAAAATTAAACCTTTATATTTAGCAATTGTTACAAACTCACTGGTGATGCCAACACGCTTTGAAATTTGGCCAAGAAAATCAGAAAAATTAAATTGTGAAAAGCGGTTTTGAGAAAATCATGTTTTGTGAAGTTCTAGTAATACTGTGTACTGATTCCCACTGACTGGCAGATCTTCAAATGGACAAAAAAGTTTGACTGTTGTCAAGAAGTAACCCATCTGAGCTTTGATTTAGGAAGCAAATTTGCACAATTGGTATAACTGAACCAGAGCATCATTACAGAAAAACTGATAGTTATGACCCCTTGTTGAATTTGTCATGGTTTGAGCAAGATGAAAAAACAAGTTATTTCCTTCCCTCTGGTGACAAGCCTCATTTATACATCTTTGAGAACAGATCTGAGTTACCTCACTCTTAATGGATGTTTGGCTCTGTGTATTTCTGTGTAGAAAAAAACTTTTCCATCTAATTAAAATCTTTTAGATTTCAAAGGGAAGTTCAGGCTGGAAAGTCAAAGTACCTCTAAGCCAAAAAAACATTTAAAATTCATTGGAATATTTTTTTTTCATTCTTAACAAACAATGTAAACTCAAAAAACCCCAAACAACCAACCAAACAACCCGAATAAATCTATTTACCCTATGCTAGGGAAAAAGAAATTAAGAAAATCTAGAAAATACTATATTTCATTTAGAAAATGTCACCACAAAAAATTCCAGATTTTTGTATCAGGAAATCTGTCAAAAAGCATTCCAACAGCAAAGTTTTTGGTTTGTTTTTTTTTTTTACAAAAACTCAACTTTCTGACAACTGTATCAAAAAATTTAAAAATTCCCTTTTGTTTTGTGACATCTGTACCTTGGCCAACAAGAAGTACCAAGCAAAACCTTGGTTTTTTTGGGGGGATTTTTTGCGCTGACTTGTCTTTGGTCCTCATGTGATGAATTTGCAGGTCTCAGCTGCATTCTTGGCAGGGCGACAATCAGAAATACCACCATCACAGGTCAGAATTAACAGGTAAGTTGGCTGGCAGTCTCTCAGGAGAGACACCGAAAAGCAAATGAGCCTGGTAGTTAAGCAACAGTTTTATTCAGGAAGGATTTTGTTGTTAAATGTTGTTTGTAGTTTGGCAAAATGTAACAGTAAAGCTGATGCCACTGTTGATTGCCTTCAACTGTGTTTGCGTGTGTTCCAGCAGACACCTCCTACGCTTTACAAGTACAGACATATCGTTTTCCACAAATAAGAAAACTGACTAACAAAGCACATAATTGAGTTACATACTAATGTCCAGTTCTTAAGTCTATATTAGGTTAAAGATTTAGTCTTAATACTGTATTCTTGCAGGACTTCACCAAAAATATAATTTCCAAACAGTACTGGGGAAAAAAAAAGAATGTGCTAAAATGTAAAATAAAAGTGTCTCTTGTTCCCTTCAGAGTCCTTTCACTCATCTCCTTTGTTAAAGTTCTTTCAGTGCCTGTTAATTAATTGCTGTGATTGAGGTCAAGTTTGAAGATGATATGGGGTTAATTTTAGACTCTCTTGAGTGCAGACTAAGAAACTCATTACCGTTACTGATGCTTGAGTGTCAGGTTAGGTAGACCTATAATATCTCAGCCTCTCAATGATATTGACCTTTCTGTAAAGAAGTACTGCCTTGGCCTGTGTCATAGAGGTGTGCTCCTAGTACTTTTTTAATTTCTTTGATTCCGTTGCCAGATTATAAATTACAAGTGAGAGCTCAGGGTTTCTAATTAGTCTGATGTTCTCCAAGGAGGCTAGCGAATATAATGTAAGCAACACATGTAACTAACTACCACCCAAAGTGCTTTTAGCAGAAAACCAATTAAAAAGAAAGCAAAAAGATAAAAATTGCTCTCTGCTTACTCCATGCTCACTACCAACTAGCTTACTAGAAATTACGTGATTAGTGTGATTGTTGGCTAGAAAGAATCTTGGTGACTGTAAGGCAAGTTTATGCTTGTTAAGTTTATTATGAGGAAAGTTCATAATTAATTTATAATCTGTGTTTGTATTATAAACATTTCATAGAAAGTCTCAAATGATTACACACTACCCTACATCCACCGCTTGCAAAGTAACAAACAGTAAGAGCAACCACTTCTGACATCTTCCACACCAGTATTAGAAAGCAAAGCAAAACTACGCAAGGCACTGGCCAGTGACTAAAGCTTGTTGATTCCCTTGAAAATCATAGCTCGTTCCTAAACTGTATTTACTGAATCCTTGAGTACTTTGTTATATAGGAGTCCAATTTCCTCAATAAATATAGCCTCCAGACATAAACAACATAATAATGGCAAATAATTCGGATTATCCATTTTGAGATAATGAGTTTCTTTAACAAAAGGCTATGTACACAGAATGATTCCTAATCTGGTCGGAGTACAAACATTCAAGAGTAAAACTAAGCTTGATTCCAGAAAGACTGAATAGCAGACTTTGACTATAAAATATCCCAAACTCCTCCAAGATTTTTGTTTGTTTGTTTGCTTGTTCAAAAGGAATTTAATTCCCAGGCTCCACATTTCTATGATTTTTCTTGAGACTATTTCGGAAATAAAGTAAATTAATGTTTTCAGCAGTGCTTATACACTTGACACTGCTTTCTTCCTCCCATAGGATGCTTTGGTTAGACAAGCTTGTTTTAAGGTTGTGAGTGCCAGGACCAAAGCATTGCTGGCTTTTAAATTGCTCCCTTCTCTGATATGTCAGGACATTCAGTTAGAAGCCACTGCAGTGATAATTTTCTTGAGCATTACTGGTTTGCTATCATGAGCCAGTAACAACAACAAAAAAAGATAATAATATGGAAAGCATTTCATAGAAGTCCCAAAATATTTGACTGGAATTTTTTGTAAAAAGTATAGGTTTTCACATACATACTGTATACATACTGCTACATAACATAACCAACAAAAACATCAATGAATAAATAAGTTTAGCCCAGGCTGGAAGATCTTGTGTTTACTAAGCTTATATTACAACTTGATGGCTACATTTCTTTTCAACATTTACATTGGCTATAAACAATGAACTCAAATGTTTATAAAACATTAAAATAAAATGGATTATATTTAAGATCATAATCATCGTTCATGTTCTTTCACCTTAAATTATTAATCTGTTTAGACATACAACTATATAACAGAGGATCTCTTAGATTTTCCTTTTCAAATTGGCATGTGTTTGAAAGGAAAATATAAACGGAGAACTTTTTAGAGGGAAGAAAGGAAGGAAGGAAGGAAGGAATGCACCCTAAAATAGAGCTTCAGCATCACTAAGGATTTTATTGCACAACATGAATTCACTGCATGAATAAACGGGATCCTGGATGCCTGTGACATTTCCTGGAGAACAAGAGATTCTTGAAACAGCCCTCCTTGCTACTTAGTATTTATTTTTAAAGGGAGGAATTTCCTTGTTGCACAGAACAAAAGAAGCTTGTGTTGTGTTTGGTTTTGGTATTCTTTTTAAAAGATTGCCTTAAACTGGCTTCAAACATATGTCTTTCTATTTAAATCAATACATTTCTTCTTAATATTTGTCTGACTCAATAGGACTCACATTACGGGGGAACCAAACTGAGCTCCCTTAGCAAGAGGCAAATCAACTGGGTACCTCAGGGTACTGGTTTAGTTACGTCTACAATACACTGGTGGAAAAGAGATAATCTAATGCTACTGAAAGTAAAAGAAGTAAACTGAAATTAAACTTGATTCTGGCAGTCCAACTCACACCAGCAACACATCCACAGGATAATGAGGCTCCTTTTTTAAAGAACTGATTCTTTAATCAGATACAGAGAAATTATTTATGATTAATACAGCAGTGGTTACCCACTCTGTTGAAGTTCCATTATTTCATTTTGTTTATACAGTAGCTACATACACTGCAGAGACACCAAGAGGTATTTGCCACTAGAAAATCCAAATATGAAAAGAAGATACAATATTTACAAACCCAGATTATTTAAAGTCCCCCTGCCCCAACATATGCTATCTACTTCCCCAGCAAATGAATCTGAAGCAAGCTGTCAATCTGAGATGCACAAAACAAGACAGAGATTCTCTGATGTCATCTTAACTGAATTTACAGACAAACCGTCACATTAGTGCATCAACATTCCGCAATCTGTCCATTTATTAATGCCACACAGGGGACAAGGCCTTCACTCTTTACAGGCGCGACAAATTGCTTAATAGCTTTACTTCTACTGTACAGCAAACAGACAATATTTCTTTCAGACTTAATCCACTAGGACATTGATCCCCTACTCCCAGAGCTGCTTTTCTTCTCTGCCCACTCAAGACCTACTCTGCTGGCTGGATTTGGATTTGTAATGTGGTTAGGAGAAGGCATGTGGGTTTTGAGTCAATTCCTTGATTGCCTTTGCTAACCACATGTTGCTTCAGTCCATCAGGCAGCTCTGGAGTGTGCTAACTGATAAGCACCAAATGTACTCCCCCTCCAGAAGGGGATGTGATGGTCTGAACAAAGTCCTCATCTTCTGGACAACTCAGACAGCTCTGGCGGGGGATGTCTGACCCAGGGAACCAGACAAAACTTACTCTAAACTCCCTGAATTGCACATGGAGGGGTTTCACAGATCCCAGCACAAACCACCTTAATCTATTGACCTTCCCCTACAGCATTCAATTAATTGTTAACATGGACACAGCCATTACGGCATTGAATTCCTACCATAACCTTTTAAAGGAATCATAAAGTTCACTTTCTCCTGATAGTCTCACCAGAGTTACAGGAATACATTTTGTATGGCACAGAAATAGCAGAAGTATCATTTGGTTTTACTGCCCTGCAGCATTAAGATATACATATAGACGAGGTCTTGTTAATGCATGTTTAGGGCCCCATTACACAACCTATCCCTGTGAGCATCAGGGAGGTCACACAGATGATTTGCCTGAACAAGGAGTTAAATGATGAGTTTCCTATAACTGGCATTCATGAAGATTACCTTTTTTTTTTTTTAATTACTTTTTAAAATGTTAATTAGCTCCAGTATGCAAATTCAGCAGAGAATGAAAAATTCTCCTACAAGCAGTTTTACAGTCAGAACCACCAATTTGGATCCCACTGGTTTCCATTTCAAAAGTGATTATTCTGCAGCTTTACTGCAAATTGCTACTTTGCAACAACAAAGCCGAACATTTCCACTTCTTTTGAAGTGCAGTTGAGAAAACAGAACTGGAGAGAGAAGGTTCACAGCTGCTCAGCTCTTCTTTCTGCTCACGGTTTTGAGGGGCAGCTGAAAGTAAAGGAGACTGACAGGATGCTGTAAAGCACTGAGGGATGGGAATGATGGAACAGGAAGCTCAATTCTGCTGGCTAAAATTTGTCAAAAACCTGAGCCACAAGTATGACTGTACAGCTGCTGTGTTATCCTTGAAGGGGAGGACAGCAATGCCAGTTCTGCCTCTGGTTAGTAGCTTGGCCTTCAGCCCTGCCACCGCCTTGCCACCTGGCTGAGTGCCCAGCTGGTGCTGTATCAATAGGCAAATTTCCATCATCAAGCAGAGACACCCTAGACATCTCAAGGAAGCCTTAGACTGTCCTACAGGTTGCAGCTTTGCAAGCACGCGTTGCAGATATCCCTTAGCTCCAGCGAAGCCTCCTCTGTCCAAACAGGAGAGCGCTCAAACTCTTCCATGTGAGCCTGCTTCCCATCTCTAACAACCAGGCAGAACAAGGCAGGGGTCATCTATTCCCTAACTCTTTCCTGATTCCTACCCTTCCTGAGAACGATTTATACACCTCTTACTGACGAAAAAATGTGGCATTCAGTGGAAGTATTTGTATATTGAATTTAAACACATATAAAACTGCCTCTTCAGGATTAAGGTATAAGATCTCACCTAAAAAAACCCCACCAACAAAAAAATCCCCAACCAAGCACTTTTAAGGAATATGAAGTTGGATCCTGTACACTGACCAATTCACTATTATGAACTGTTTCCAAGAAAAAACCATATGCATCCGGGCTATAATTCTGTAGCTGATTCACAGCAGCTACTCAGCACTGCTCTGGTTTCAGCATCACGTGCCATCACAGAGACATTCCCATTCTGAACAAGCAGTAGGATGACAGTTCAAAGTATGGTTTTGACTTTTTCTTCATTTTTAGCTTCGATATCATAATCTCCAATAGTAACATGAATCACCTCACTTATTTTTCACTGAAAAAAGTCAGGAAGCTGACTGTGGGCATGATGATTTTTTCTTGTAACAGGAGCTCATTCTCAGTCAATATCTTTACCCGTGATACCTTCCCTGTTGCTGATAGTTGCTGAGATTGAACTGATGCTGCTACCAAAATGATTCATCTGGCCCTCAACCTGCTCTCTCCACAGGAGTCATTGAAAAATACTTCAAACCAGACTCACTCTCCTGCCATGGATCCCATAGGATAGACGTCTCTGCCTGAGGGTAACTGCTGCCCTAAAGAAATTTGGAATGTGAAGTTGGGAGGGCTGGAATCTTACAAGGCACGACAAGAAAAAGAGACCCTTTTGTAACACTTAAAAGAGTCCTATACCTGCTTCTGTTAAGGACACTTCAGCACTCCATGCATAAATTATTTGATATTTTTGTGAACTATTTTGCAAATTGCCTTAAATCTATTATGATCAGTAATATATCTACACAAAAATATTTTTTTTTAGAGAAGACAACATTAAACCAAGCACTTCAAATAGGAAAGTCTGTATCTCAACTGTGAAATCTCATAAAACTATTTTTACATATCCTTAATTTGGTAGAAACTCCGAAGGGCTGTGTTCCCACATAATTGAGGTCTAACTGGGGACGTAAGGCACTCAGAATTACAACAAAAATAGCAGAACTTTAAGGATAAGAATAGCAAGAACATAACGCTGGCCCAAATCCACTCAGGCAGAAGTACAGCTAAGGACAATCCTGCCATGTGAGACTTTCTTCCAACAGTTAGCGATCAGGGTCTAAGAAGAATATACCCCCATGGCACAGGTTGCCCAGAGAGGCTGTGGAGTCTCCATCCTTGAAGATGCTCACAAAAGCTATCTGGACATAGTCCTGAACAATCAGCTCTAGGTGACCCACTTGAGCAAGAGGATTGGACCAGGTGGTCTCCAGAGGAGCCTTCCAACCTTGGCCATTCTGTAGAATATGTAGAATGTGGAGGCCTTAGTTTTCAGATATATATATACGCAGATTACATACTATTACTTGGCCACAAATTACATCCATTTATTTTATAATTTCCAGTCGTCTTGGTCAACTTCACTGTTTTAGTTTGTTGAACCTTTGAAACAGGAATTCAAGACCAGAACACACCTTAGCAACAGCAACTAACAGCTCATCCTATGTTCAGAATTAAAAACATATAGAGGGTAGTGGTGAAAACGGGATGTAGAAGAAAAACAGAATTTTAGCACATTTGATGATCATAGTTGCCCAACTGTAATAGTTTGCCTTCAGTAGAGGACAATCATTCTATTATCTGTTATCAGAGGTGATAATAGTTGCCCAACTATGATAAGTTTGCCATCAGTTGAGAAGCAAAGGCTGTGGGAAGCAGGTGTTCTCACCGCATTAAAAAACTGTAAGTGAAAAAGAATTAACCTTAGCTGTACTAGAAAATACAGGTAATTTTGAGCATTATTTTCTCTCAGTACAGCTCAGCCTCTTGTTCTGATTTCCGGATCCTGCAGTAAAACTAACTGTACTAATTTCAGAGTGCTGCAGAATGGCTACCATAGTATGTTTTTGTACTTAACTACTGGTAAAACTTTCCAAAAGGAAAGGGCTCATAATCAAAACTGTGAGAAAAGAAAAGCATTTTCCTAAAACTGTGTTATTTGGGGAGAGGTAGTGAATGTGATTATTAACCAGCGATATTTCTAACGAGCTTGTATATTCTTTGAATTGTTTTACTATGCTTTATAAGCAAGCTTATAAGTCCAGGAATATCCTCTTCGATGTTAGTGTACCAGAGCGTAGAAAAAGATGTTTTTAATGCTGCTATATTAAATGCTTTTGTGCTGTACATTTCTTGGAATTTTTAAGTTTGGTCACCTTCTCTCTGTTCCATTCCTTCTAGGGTACAAAGGGTTCACTGATGGATGACGGAAACGATTAGAGGCATGAGAAGACTTCCCCCATATGAAATGAGCATGCTAAGATTGAGATGTTTCTAGATGAGGCAAATAAGAGAGGACACACTAGAACTTTACAGAGTAATGAATGTTATAAAAAAGACAAATGGAGTGGAGGTGCTCCTATTTGTCATGTCTCATAATAGAGGAAGAATGGGTCCCTCAATGGCACTGAAATGCAACAAATTGAACAGATAAAGGATTGCTTTTTCCCTCCCTTAAACAACAGGTAGGAGAAAGGAGAAGATTAAATTTTATTCCATTAAGGAATTCGAAATGTCAGATTTGAAGCTGAAAATGAAAAACATGAACCTTCTGAAGTAATGGCTCAGAAAAAAATGAAATATTCTTCAGACAAATTGAAATTCTGGCTTCCACTTCCATATTCATTTAGCAAAAAGAAAGCATAATTTTAAAAATGAAGTTGTTTCTGAGCAAAAATTTAAGTGTTTCACTCAGAAGAAACTGAAGCATTTTCATGAAAACTTATTACTTGGATTTTTCTGCTAAATAAAAATCTGTTACATCATTAAATATACAAAATCTGGTGCAACTCAGTTACAGCGAAGAAGTTGCTAACTGTTTTTTCTTCAAGCTAGAAAAATCTATTTCTATGTACGATTATGATCAAAAGAAGAATTTTAAATAAGAGTGAAATAGTATTTTGGATTAGTTACAAAACCAGTGGCACTAGGTAAGAAAACAACAAGGCTTCCTAAATCTTTCTTAGCTGTGTCTGGTAATCAGATTAATTAGAATATTGAACTAATACTGCTAGATGTTATTTTAGTTTATGCACACCTGAATTCACAGCTCCTACATGTTGTGCTATTGTTAATTTTTTCGTTTTTCCCAGAGAATTAGAATTAACTTTAGAGTAAGGAAAAAGGCACAAGACACAGTGCAAACTACTGCTTGGTGAGAAGAAAGGTAAGTATTTTAGGGATTATTAAAATTCAAGCTATATAAGTCATTCCTTAAACCTGCTTTTCCATGCTTACATCGTTTATCATTAAAATAAGAAAGTAACCTTAAACACAGATAATGCAAAATGTTCTATGGCATCTGTGAAGCTGCATAATTAACTTTTTTTAACTTCCTGAATATTTTCTGTGAAAAATGCAGAATTAAAAAGAAATAAAACCTACACATTTACATCTATTCCTCTTCTTCTGTAAAAAAAACAACAAACAAACAAACCAAAACAACCAAACAACTTATTTAAAATTGTCCAAGTGAAATGCCTTGTTTTTTCAGCCTGAACAATTTACCAAGTATTCACTAAAGATTATTTTTAAATGTCAGAAGAAAACAGAATTGTTTTATTTGGTGTAAAAGGAAAAACTTTCTCTTGGCCAATAAATAACTTTTACCAACTGCGTCAATTGACAACCAACCACAGAAACAAGCACTATGTACCCAAGACGACAATCTTCTCCCACAACAAACTTCTAATGCTCTCCAGCCCCTGTTTAATGGTGTCATTAACAGCATGTTATGCCTGTAACTAAGTGTGATTCCACTTTGTTTTGACTATCCTGTCATTATTAATTCATTTGGAATCTGCTGTAGTAATACTTCTCATAATGAATTCATTTTGTATTAATGTGCATGTCATACTCATTATCATGGGGATTTCCACTATAATTTTGCCTGAATGAAAACAAAACTAATTGCAAAAACAATTTGTTTGTTGTGATAATATGTTCGAAGGGAATAACCTGCCTCCTTTTTTTTTTATGTCACCAAGGGTCATGGGCAGTGTGTCCCTCCACAGATTCCTTCAACAGCATTTTTTCCTAACCATATATGAGGTGCCCTGGTAATCTACACATTGGGGCTTGCTTCTTCAGAGAGACCTAGTACAAACATCCAGTCCTCATGACTTCAGTGGGGCAACTGTCATGCATAACATTCTGGTACACAGGTTTTTTTCCTTACCTAGCCCAGATGGACTTTTTCCTACATACAGAATTTGTGGCTTGCTGATGTTCGCTGGTACACAGAGTGTGCTCTTGCCTACAGCTTTTCCTTGTACTTCCTAATCTTGCATCAGTGACATCAACGAAAGAAGAAACAAACATTACAGAAATCATGGCATGTATTGAGAAGTTAAACTTGCACCTGGAAAACCCATGTGGCCACAATTAAGCATGGGACACTCACCCACCTGATAACTGATATTGCCTTTGTACCCTCTCTCCTTCACAGAGAAACCTAAAAAGGTTTCGGTTAGGAGAGATGTCTGGAGATTTCCAGACCAACAACCTGCTCAGAGCAGAGCTATCTTCAAAGTCACATCACATTGCTCAGCATCTGGCACAGTTAAGTTCTGAACCTCTCCAGGTATGGAGCATCCATCCTGGTTTAAAATATGTGTAGGCTTCTAGAAAAGACATCCTATTCTTCCAAACAGGATGGTCATTAGACTTTCAGCTGCTTCCATCCGATATCAAAATTCAGCACAAAACCGCAGAAAGGCCTGTCTCACTTCGTGCTCCAACTGGCCTTTCCACTTTTGTTTTGCAAAAAGATAAACTGGGCAGAAGCATTTCCTACAGTCTGACTGCCAGGCTAGTGCCTAACCCCGGCAGTGTGGAGTTCCACATCTACGCTAAAAACCTCTTTTAACTAGTAATGGGAAATCTTTATACGGTCTAGATTTTCCATTCAGATAAAAGTACTTAAAAGTATGCGTGTTTATCCTGACCTTGTCTGATCCATGGAGGTGAGCTCAAAAACTTGCAAGAACAGCATTTGGTATAAAGCTTTTGCACAGAGGAAGGAAAGGTGTCCCACTGATCCTACCTTGCAAATATACAACGAAGACGTGAGAAAAAATAAATTCTATGAAAAGAAAGCTTTTTTTCTCCCACTGGTTTATTTTAACTTTGAAACCAGTTTGATTTTTAGTAAAGCACAAGATGCTTATCCACATTGCTGAACATTTCATACTTCGAGTCAGACATACCATCAGTACACAATTGAAATGCCGTAAAACTAAATCTGTGGTGTAAGTAGTGCTCACACCAATACCAAACTCTCTGAAAACCAAACTAAATGCAAAGCAAATACTACTTAATGAACTACTATCCATGATTTATTTTTAAAACTTAACATGCATTTCTGCAGCTGCTTAACAACATGTGGATCACAGCACATGGCATGTGCCATTTTAAGATTGCACAGATCTCTGTGATCTTGTCACGTTAGACCACTTCAGGCCACTTCTTCACTGAAGGTCAGTTCTTTGCTATCAGTCCTTTACTCGTATTGACACGAACAGAACTGCTTGTATCTGCCTTTATCAGTAATCTACATTTTGCACTGCAAGTGGTTTGACCCTTTTCCCTGGGAAAAAAATCTTGATTTTCATCTTTGTCTTACATTTTTCTGCACACGTAGCTTGTTCAATTAGCAGCCACAGTTTCAGCTGTTGGTATAACTCACTTGTCGTGGTAGTCCACCACAAGGTAGCAGAGGACACACCTGTCATGTTGAAAAGACTTTTCAAAAAACTGGGGGTCCTTCAGATGGTTAGTGCCTCCTTCAGCTACTTACTGTAAAGGATTTCTCTGACAACTAACCACAATGTGAAGATGTTTAAGGTGCCAGTACTACAAAGTAATCTGCTTTTTAATTGAAATAATTCCACTGATGACATGGCTGGCTTCCCTGGAAAACTCACCTGAGGACTCCGCATAAACAGCGCTTGGGAACACACAAGATTAGCACAATTTTTAAATATTTTCCAAAACTATTTTCCAATCAGAAGATAACAACATAAATCCTCATGAATATTTTAGATCTTAGGTTCAAGAAGATGTACAATTTTAAACAGAGACAAAGATGTGCTTAGACTTTTAAAAGTGATGAAGTATACATTTCAGCCCTACTTTATTTAAAATGACTGCATTTTAGTGACAGCTGTCCTTCGTAACAAATTATTTTTGTGCCAGCTATTTTTGCCATCATTTAAAAATGATTTGGACTGCTGCTGTTATTGATCCCCTACAGAGCTTCCATTAGGAAGTGACCTCTTCTACATGGAGTTGTTACAGCACATAAGCACTGGGAGGATGAATTTACAGATAAACAGACGCCACTAACATTGAAAATTTTCCTTCGAGATAAAAGGCTCACACGCTCTAATAAGAATTTGAACTATTAAGCAGTAGAGAACGAAATCCCATTTTAGAATCCAATCCCTGTCCAAATTCACTGGAAAAGTTGGGAGAGTTTACTATCACAAGTAATGTAAAAGTGACAGCAGCGGTGCCCTAATGTGTACGAAAAACTAGGTCCTGTTGTCCTGAACATGTAGAAGTGGAGGAGTACACAGTCTTTTGAATCCAAGAGATCAATCAGCCTGAATTTACACGGGAAATAAAGACAGGTGCATTTATAATTTTAATGTAAAAGGAAAAAATCCAGGGCTTTATGATACAAAAGTTAAGTCTGTCTTCGCTTTATACCCTGTGTTAGTTTGGGCACATATCTACCTAGTAATTTCACCCAGAATGAAAACTACCTCTGCCTCTTACTATGTAAGACTGATTCTTATTTAACCTATAGCTAACAAGTCTACTTACTGTCAATGTCATCTCAAAGAATAAAATGAAAATAATCAGGGGGATGAACAAGTCAGTACCCACTCCCAGCCATATCCAATGATGCATTTCACATACAGCCTAATATATCGGTGACATGCTCTCAGCCTCCTTGGTTCTATGGAAAAGTAATTTTGAATCCCAACATAAACCAACCCATACTGCATACAAGCAATTTCTCACATTTGAGGGCCTGACCTCTACTGTGTCAGAGCATGCATCTTTGACTGCAATGTTATTAACTGGTTTACAGCAACTTTAGTATTCAAAAAGCACAAACTAAGGTTGTGTGGAGAAAGACAATTCCATCTCATGAAAGACTTTGGTGTTTGGGGTCTTTTTTATGTAGGTAGCTGGCCACAAGCCTGGAAACGGAGCTGCCCCCACCCAGCCTCCTTGTTTACAGCAGACAGCATGGATACTCATGCAACTCAAGGAAAGGCCAAAGGTTATAAACATAAAAAACCCCTGACATCCAAAATATCTTAATTCTTGTACAGGACAGATTGCAGCCACCCTGGGTTTGGGCTGTTCCTGGAGCTGTGGGTTTGGATTGGTTTGGGCTCTTCCTTGATCTCTGATGTTACCCAGAATCTTTCAGCTCTGTAAGCTGCCCTGTTTCGCAGTACAACTCAAGAGCAGCCCTATAATGGGTTACAGTGATGAGTCTGTTTCTTCAACACAGCTCCTTGTTCTTTGATAAATTAATTATTCTTTCCCAGTTTTCAGCTTTTGCATGGCTTAGAGACACCCCATCCACCACTCACATCAGAAAGGGCAGCTCATGCTCACCCTAGAAGGATGGTGTCCCCCAACCTTGGGCTGTCAACTGTAAGCAGCTTTCAGAAGAAGCCAAGAGCATGGATAAGTATGAGTCTATAAACCTAGGTTCTGGGTTTGGCACTCATCTGAATACTTTGTACTTCAAAATAATAAGCTATGGCAATGAAAATATTTGATATTCCAAAATAAAGTTTCATTCAATTTCAGAAAAAGATCACAATATTTCAGAACAATATCTGGATATTTCAGAATATCAGGAAAGTTTTCCAGTTTCAGGTGGCCCACAGCGTGCTCCTCCAGAGCTACAGACTCTGCAGCGCTGCAGTCACTTGCTGACACATCTGTCTTGTCCAGCTTACAAAGAGGACCAGAGAGAAATCAGTCAAGTTTATGACAGTGGCTCGCGCTGCTGGCATGCTTCCTCCAGGTCCATCTGTAGGCTGTCCAGATTATGATAAACCAAGAGCCTTTCTGAGAATGACATTACAGTGTATAGATAAATTCAGGTTAAACAACTCTCTTCATGCTTTTCCTAGAAAGTACTAAAGAGAGTACTGGTGTGTTCGAACCAGAAGAGACCCCCCAGTGCAAGACCCTAAAAGTGCACAGCTAACTGCAGAAAGCTCCACAGTAGGGTTTGATGCGACTTCTCAAATATTATGTATAATTAAGTCATTAGACCAGTTTATCAAAGGAAGTAGAACCTGGCTACTTTTCTGGTTGGTTTTTCAAAGCAATGAAAGATTGTGTTTCTAAAGGGTAACTGGGTCCAATAGAAGGGATGATTGCTCAATTCACAGAGTTAAATTATACGACTTACATTATGCAGAAGGTCACACCAAATCTTCAAAAAGGTTTCTTTTTCTCTACAAAAATCAATAATTCTATTGGCCTCTGAGGCAAACAACAAAAGTGCGTGAGAAAGGCAAATACCTCTTTAACTTCTGAACGATTTATTTAAAAATTATTCTATCTTCAGATGAATGCCTTTGTGAAGCTTTTAACATCCAATTTCTGAAGATGTGTAGGGGGTGGGGGAGGGGGAGGATGGGAACACACGACACGACACAAGAACCTAGAGGAAGCTGGGGAAAATAGTAAAGATCTTTGGCAAGAAAATCCCTAAAATAATAATAAAATAAAAAAACAACCTGTGAAAGTGCTTGCATATTTCTTTTCAAGGAGCCAAGAAACTTAGTCCCCTAAGCAACTGTCAGATTTTAATTTAACCCTCAGAGTCAATATCATACAATGCTGCAATACCAGCACAAAAGACTGTGTCATATTAATACCTATATGCATAGGTCAAAGTAAGATATGCTGGATTAAGTACCAAAATCAACAAAGGGCTATTTCTATTGCATGTTTAAAGTATTTATGTTTGTAAAAGATACTCAATGACTTCCTTTTTCCTAACAGAAAGGATTAGAGAATTTCCTTCAGTGCTGCAGAACTTGCAATTCAATTTAGATCCAGCTTGTTAAGGAAGGCATAGAGGCATAATTACTCTGTATTTTTCACTATTGCTTTTTGTGTTGTAACTGATGTTTTCTGGATAAATGCATGTCATACAACCTGTAGCAAACCCAATTAACATTCAAAAGACAGAACAGGAATGTTTAGTCATCAAATACATTCAAAAACAGTCCAGTGCACCAGCTGTGTATTTTTAATGTTAAAATTCCTTTGTTGCCTTCTCGTTCTCCTCTCTTATCACCGTGTGTACCAAGCCTGTAAGGAAAATGTGGCGTAGTCTGATAAATTCTAAAACGTAAATTATTAAAAATTACTTTTGTCAGCTATATTATATTTCTCAAGTCTTACACGACAAAGAATGAACACGGCCCCACAGGAATCCTTTCTGGTGACTGAGGCTGCAAAGATGAGCACACAGTATGTCTGTTACTCAACCATTCTTTCAGCAGTGGTAGGTGATACAACTGTGATCCATTTTTCTGTGATGTTTTGAAGCAAAGGTCCTAAAGAAAGTTTGTCGTGGACAGCACTCACAATCTCCAGCAGAATCCCAGGCTGATCTCAGCCTGACCTCACTCTCTTCATATGAAGACCTCAAATTCTGAACTTCTGGCCCTTTGCAAAAGCCCTAAGGATTCTCTCAAGGACAGAATTCAGTGGAGTAGATTTAAAATATTGGGATTTCATTTATTCGTTAATGAGTTTGAGTTTCATTAAGAATGCCAATTCCAGCTCAGTAGAAATGCTATATGAATTTACAGAAAAACTGGGTTTTTTCTGTAATTTTTTTTAAATGCACGGAGTAATACAATATATGCAAAATTGAACCTTACTCCAGTCAAACTTGCATTTTGGCTTTTATCTTCTTCAACAAATCCATTTTTCTATCTCCAGGCAGCCCTCCCTTCATTCCATGTTTTTCATGGTGATTTATGATGCCTGCTAACAAGATCAAGAACATAAATGCTGGGGAGCTTGAATCCAGATGGTGTCTCAGCTCAACCTCGTAATGCTCTGCTGTCTTCAGGATACTACTCTAGCGCTCTTTAATTTTTGTTGTTATGACCGTATGTTCCGATTCACACTCCGTACTCAGCTGCACTCTTTCTTTACTCGTATTGACCAAAGGAAAAAAAGAGGGGAAAACAAAACCAGGGCTCCATCCCATCAAAAATCACACTGGTGGACACCTCTAATGAATACAAGCAAAGCACTCTCATCACTGGGTCAGGGGATTTCTGTATTCAGCAGTACAAAACTGCAAAAGGAGCTTAACAATAGGTGCTGATAGCATTAGGTATCGTACAAAGCAGTTTGTAAAAGCAACTGGAAGCTCATTAACATTTGTAGTGCTGTATGGACAAAAAAAAGCATCTGATTCCCTCCTTCAGCAATGCACAAAACTTTCGTAAATGAGAATTTCAATAAAGTCATAGAATCATTTAGGTTGGAAAAGGCCTTTAAGATCAAGTCCAATTGTTAACTTAACATTGCCAAGTCCACCACTAAACCACGTCCCCCAGTGTCACCCCTACATGTCTTTTAAATACCTCCAGAGATGGTGACTCAACCACCTCCCTGAGGAACCTCTTCCAGTGCTTGACAATCCTTTCGGTGAAGACATTTTTCCTCATATCCAATTTAAACCTGCCCTGACACAACTAGAGGGCATTTCCTCTTGTCCTGTCACTTGTTACCTGGGGGAACAGACCGACCCCCACCTCGCTACAGCCCCTGTCAGGCAGGTGCAGGGAGCCATAAGGTCCCCTCAGCCGCCTCCTCTCCAGGCTGAACACCCCCAGCTCCCTCAGCTGCCCCTCATCAGCCTGGTTCTCCAGACCCTTCCCCAGCCCCGTGCCCGTCTCTGGACGTGTTCCAGCACCTCAATGCCTGTCTTGTAGGGATGGGCCCAGAACTGAACACATTCGAGGTGCAGCCTCACCAGTACGGGGGGACGATCCCTGCTCGAGCCCTGCTGGCCACCCCGTTTCTGCTATGAGCCAGGATGCAATTGGCCTTCTTGGCTACCTGGGCACACTGCTGGCTCATATTCAGCCAGCTGCTGACCATCACCCCCAGGCTCTTTTC
>JAVJGI010000014.1:116199408-116215419 GCA_035590275.1 Ibycter americanus | reverse complement strand
CTTCATCCTCTTCAGGCCAGTCCACCCTGCTTCTTGCCTCTGCTGCATCTGGGTTCCCGGCTTCTCCTCCAGCCAGCTTCTCCTCATTCAGGCCCCCTTCTTCTCTCAGCTTCTCCCAGGGCCCCTCCTCATCTCTCCTACATTCCTGGGCTCTTCTTCATCCAGTCTCCTTTCTCTTCACCCAGTGTTCCTCTTCCACTGGTGCTCCTCAGTGCTATTTAGCTCCTTAACCCGAACAAGCCACAGCTGTACATTATCCACATCAATCAACCCACCGCCCCAGAAGCAAGCCCACAACTGTATATAATCAATGTTAATTAACCCTCTACGGTTCCTCTACACCTTTTGTACTGTGTTCCCTTAACAAACAGTTTTTCACTATCTTCCATTTCAGTTCATAAACAATTGGTTCATTCTTTCACTTTGTACTACAGTTTGACTTTTTTTGTGGCTTAAGAATATAGTTAACAGGAAAGTAAATTCAAAGGGACCATCCTTTATATGTTGTTGACTGAGATATTCTAATATGATGATACAAATCTGGCTAAAAATAGTAAGATTGGTCTCAAGTGACTGACTGGGTCAAATGGTACACTATATTTTCTATTTCTGCCATAACAAAGGAACAGGCTAAGGAAACCTTAAAGGAAAAAAAAAATCACCATGTTAATCACCAAAGCCTTACAGTAATCCCCCGGGCTGATTAGTTTTCAGTCACTTTCCGAATCATTTGACTTCTTCTAATAAGATTAAACCAGGCTTTTTTTCTTCTCATCATCATTCAAAAGGTCATATTGACTATTCACCTCTCTAACCCTATAATTCACAGTGACTTTAAATGAGTCATGGAATCAGTTTTAGATCAATTGCACCAACACCATCTGAACCACGTACAGGCAGTGAATTATCGCAAACTACGTGAATATTCATATTAGTGTTGCTTGTTAGTACCTGATTCTAATCTCTTACTCACGTGGAATCACTACTTGTCTAACTCATGACTGAAAATTCATTCTCATGAACGGGAACCGGTGTTTTAAATATGCAAAAGCCAAAGGTTACTTTTTCCTCTCCCTTAACCCCATCATACCAAAATCACCATTGCTTATTTCTGACCAACTCTAATGTGTCATAGATGTCAGTGACTAAAACTGAAATAGCTTGCCCAGCCAAAAATCATCCAAGGTCTGTGGCTCCTGGTCCCTATCACAAAGATAACTCTGCTGAATATGAACTTTCACAACTCAGTAGCTGGCATTTCTAGAAATGTCCCTCTGAATATTCTCAGCACGGTCACTTCACATAATTGACATTTATACCCTTTTTGTTGTGTGACATTATGGGTGCAGCACATCGCTTTTTTCTTTTCTTAAAGCAGGTATACACCTCAGTGGGAGACTACTGAAATAATTTGAAACTTACTTCTTGTTGTTGATTTCTCCTATTTCTTAATAGCAATAAATAGACTGCTGTTACCTAATCCTATCCAAACTGGGTCTTGGAAAGTGAGATATGACTTCCAAAACTAAAATCATTAAGATTCACTGAATAATGCTTCCAAATAGGGCTGTACCACAACCTGCTTGAAGGCAAACCCAGAAGGGCGCAAGGGCACCTTGTCAGGGTCTAACATGGCAAACATTACAGTCTTCAGCTACTGAGGGAAGCTATGTGGGAAAAGAAGGTGCACAGAGGACACCATCTGTGGCCTGTTTAAATCAACAGAGAAGTTGTATTTTTTTCAGTAGCCATTCGCTCCAGGCCACTGAGGAAAGACCTCATCCACTGCACAAGCCGTTGCATCAGTGGAACGGCTCATATGCATTACTTGTGCACCAACATCTTTATAGGATGAAGTTCAGCTCTGCTGTACGTTGCCAAACCAAGCTTAAAAAAGCATTTACAAAACCACTTGAAAGGTATGAGAGAGAACCTCAAACATATATATTTCAAACCAATCCCAGTGGCAGTCATGTAAGAGAAAAGTGACTACGGCTGCATTACTACTGTAGAGTTTTACCAAGAAGTATGTGCTAGTGTTTTTAATCATTATATTGTATTGACAATTAACCTTTTCCATGTTAGTTTAATTGCCTTTATTTAAAAAACCAAACAAAACAAAACACACCCCAAATCCCCAGAGGAATTAGATGTTCTTTTAGGCCTTTGATTACAATTAAAACCTTTACCCACGTATTTGCCTAAGCAACTGAGAAGCAATTGAACATCCTCAGTCAAAAAAACCTACCACCCACCAACCCCAAACCGGAGCCCCCACAGGAGATCAGCTCTCAGGGCAGATGATGAACAGCTGTATCAAACAAATAGTTGGACCCCTGTATATCAGCTAAGAATTTCATGTCTTCTCTTAATCTTGCCAAGCTATTGCTAGATAAGCACAGGGTGTTAGATTCACCTGTTACTATTTCTGTAATTCATGATGTTATCAAAATTGTTTTCTCCTAGGAAAGTACCTGCACAAGACAGATTTATACCCCATTTCTGTAGGCTTTGTATTGTTTTATTTTATTTTTTGTCTTGAACATCTGCTTACGATGTTCATTCACTCTCTCAAAATGGGTAACTCCTTAATTACTGCTTGGTGTTTCAACACCATTCTTAACAGAAAAGGCAATGCATAGCATCATTATAACTGATATTAATATTCTTACTTTATGTCATACTGGGCACAAAAGAGAAAGGAGTACATTTAGTTTATCACAAATTCATACTTGAGAAAATAGCTTTGAACTGATGTTGGCTATTTCCATTTGATAAGCTGAAAAAGGAAAAGTAACATTGAATACGCATACAGGCAGCGTTACTACCACCACCTCCTTTGTTGTGGTGGGCATCAACTGCCACCTATTTTGACAGCACTAATGACCAGCTCCACGCCCACAAAAAAAACCAACCCAAATATGCTGCTACAACCTGCAACATGTGTCCAAAGTTTCATTATAATGAGATTATAATGGGTCAACAGATCATATGATAGGTTAGCTTGGTTGCCAAGTGTGTTGGTGGCTGTAGGTGTAACACGTATACCGGAGATGGGATGGCAGCAGTGCCTCCTGTGGAAACTCATCCATGGCTTGTTCTCAGGTTTCCATAACTGACAGCTTTCCCCTGAAAGATGCTCCTTAACTGTATGGAAAGTGGGTTTGTATTGTTAGTTACAGAAGTTTAGGTAAAGGAGACAAGAGGAGAGAGCTACTAATAAGAATTTGTTTTTCTTCCTTAAATCTGCTGTCCTTTTCTTGGTGCCTTTCTGTCTCAGCCTGTCCAACACACAGGATCGGTCCGTTTCTGCCCTAGTTTACTAATGCATGCGGTGAAATTAAGACAGAGATAACACCCAGGTCCCTTGGGTTAAGACTTCAGTGATGATGTGCACATTTCTGAACAAATGTAATAAATATCACAGATTCACAGAATGGTTTGGGTTGGAAGGGACTGTAAAGATCACCTAATTCCAACCCCCTGCTATAGGCAGTGACTACATATATTCAATTACTGATCTCAGCTACTGCCTGTCTGAAAAAAATGTATCACGGTCCTGTTAGGTACCAACACTATTTTTTAAAATATATTGAAGTTTTTAAACTTGTGTGGATTTGATAAACATTTTGGTTCTGTGTTAAGAAGGGCTGTGTTTAATAAGATATTAAAAAAAAAAAATTAAGAACATTAACAAGCGCAAAACAATCACAACGTTTACTTCTTTTCTGTTCCTCTAAGAGGTGATGTAGAGTTGCGCACCCTGACCAACAGCATGCCATCCAGATGGTGACTTTCATCATCCCTCAGGCACAGTACATCAAACAATTAAAAACTGCTCAACTTCTAACCGTACATGCTGCTTCTTCGTACACGCATAGTGTATGAACAGCCCCGTCTGCGTAAGCACTCGGCATACGCATCCCCCACCACCAGATCACATGGAGCTCTGCCAGCTTCACAGATTTAGGCAGAAATGACCCTGAAGCAGGAAGGACAAATAGCTCCCAGCTCTGGCAGCAGCGTGCTGCTGCTACATGAGCAGTTCCAAGACACCCCTGGCTGCAGGCAATCGGTGTGCTGGCAGTGGGTAAGGTAACAGCACACCTAGCATGGCGCAACGCAACCGCTGCACCTGATGATTTTATTTGAAGAATAAAAAGTATTTTTAATAAAAGGCCACGGAGACACTGGCATCCGCAGCAGATAATATGTATGTATTTTCACATATATATAACATCACCCCAGATCCCTATGGTTATTCTTTGGATGAGAATCGAATAGTGTATTTTCTATTTTAAGACAGCAACAGAAAATCTGTAGCTAATCTGCAGGCAGCATTCTTTTCCTTCACTTTGCAAGGGATAAAAATGGTCTTTCTTATTTCACATTCTAATACTGTTCTGCAGTAGTTACACCCCCAGTCCCAAAGGGCATGTACTCAACAATTATACTGTGTATTTGAAAGTGTATCCATTTGTGTGCTGAAGAGTATCACTGCTGCACTATTGTTAATCACAGCTCTGTAAAAATCTAGAGCCTTTTTTGTTCATCAGAAGTATTTACTTTATGGCATGTGAGGAATTATACTGGGTGGCTTTTTCATTGCTCTTTTTTCACTGTTTGTATGAGGGAAATTTCTTAAATCCATAGGCTGTATGTATATCCTGTATGGAAACTACAGAATGACAGAGAGCATGGCAAACCATCAACGAGTTAAAAAAAAAAAAAAAAATTAAAAATTGTATTTAACAAAAGCATGACAGCTTCTTCCTTACGCAGTTCCCCCTCCTTTCTCTCCCCTCCCTCCTAACCAAGCAAGAGTTTAGCTGCCAGCTTACACCAGTCCTTCATGATCACAATGAGGTGAAGCAGGGAAGAGATTTATGCTGAGATTTATGCGACACGGAAAGCTGATGATAGAAATGGTGATTACTCCTACTGATGTCAGTACCGCCCAAGGATCATTTAGCTCTGGGATGACCACTCCCGATGCTGATACTGTGACAACCTATTGGCAGTTTGGTACATGTTACTTGCTGTGGGGGTCCCTGACACACAAGGATGTAAATTAATGATTTAACATTATTACCAGCTAGGGAGCGTACAGAAGTAGAGTGCAGAAACTGGAAACAGAGGGTGATTGCTGCAGTGTTTACTTTCATGGATACCACTCAGTGTTCCCTGTGCTTTACAGGAAAATATAACTTGCAATGGCAATACAATGCTACTGCAGTAGTAGAGCTTTCCAAAAAAGGTCAAGCACAAACACCTTCCACCCAAAACACTTTGTTTTAATTATTAATCCATATTCTGTGTTAAATATTTCAAAAACTATAGAGACCATGAAAAGTGTTATCTTACTGGTCTGCATTCTGGTTTAGTTTGTTTGTTTTTTGTTTTGTGTTTTTTTTTTAATATCAGAAAGGTAGTACAACTTTAAGGTCGCAAAAAATGCCAACACATACGTTACTGCTTCGGGCAGTACGTTGTATTTTTGCCTTTGAGACAAACGTGTAGATGTTTACAAAATTATGGTCTTTTAAGCCGCATTTTCTGCCATTCCTCCTTGTTCCAGAGAGGGTTTCCTGTCTTGAGCACTCTGCCGAGTGCTCAGTAGCACTCCTATCCAGGGGAAGACTTGTCACTTCTTCTTAACTATCCATTTCTCCTTATCCTGGTTTTGGCAGGGACAGAGTTAATTTGCTTCCTGGTAGCTGGTGCAGCACTGTGGTTTGGATTTAGTATGAGAACAATGTTGATAACACGCTGATGATTTAGTTGTTGCTAAGTAGCGCTTACTCTAAATCAAGGACTTTTCAGGTTCCCAGGCTCTGCCCGCGAGCAGAGGCACAAGAAGCCGGGAGGGAGCAGAGCCAGGACAGCTGATGCAAACTGGCCAAAAGGATGTTCCATAGCATGGAACGTCATGCTCGGTGTGTAAACTGGGGAGGGAGGGGGCATCATTGGCCAGGACCTGTGGATCGCTGCTGAGGGACTGGCGGGGCATCAATCAGCAGGTGGTGAGCAATTGTATTGTGCATCACTTGTTGATTTTTTACTCTTCTCTCCTTCTCACTACAATTATTATTGTCATTATTATTATATTATATTTTATTTCAATTATTAAATTCTTATCTCAGTCCACGAGTTTTACCTTTTTTCCAATTCTCCCCACCATCCCACTGGAGGAGTGGTGAGTGGAGTGAGCAAGCAGCCGTGTGGTGCTTAGTTGCCAGCTGGGTTTAAACCAAGACAGTCCTCAGACAAAAATCCTGCACCCATCCCCCTGAATTCGAATGCAAAATAAAGGTGTGATCAGTGCCCTGCCAGACAACCAAGGAGTGTGTTCAGCTGCATCTCAAGATGCTGTTAGACAAATGGTCCTTATCTTTGACTGAAGGTTTTTTGTAAGGCACGCTTCTGCAACACTGGACTCTGCTGAACGCTTACGACATCTAACCAAGGCTATGCAGAAAGCAGCACACAAGCAGTTCTCCCCTTGGGACTGGAAACAAAATAACTCTCATCTCCTGTTAGCTACATTGCACAATGCATCTCATATTTATGCCACTGCCAATGGGGGTGAAGGTTTTGGAGCATAGCCTCAGAGGCAAAGTTTTCCTTCCCCAGGAAATGTCACACCTAAGGAACACAGTTTAATACACGAATACACCTGCATGTCCCAAGGCATTACAGTGTCTTGCTACTTACAAAATGGAAATGTTAATAGTAACCTACCCTACCTACTTTGCTGCAAGAGTTACAGGGACAAAAAAAAAATAATACAATTCTCCTCTCTCCCTTATTTCATCTTTCTCCAAAACAGAGAGGGAGAGAGTGCTTTTTTTCTGCAAGGATGAGGATTGTCCCCATACCTGCTGCACTCTCATCAGGATGCAGTAAAAACGATGGTCACAGCCTTGTTGTAAGCATGTGCTACATTGTATGGGGAATATGAATGGCTAAGCATTATTTTAACTTATGACTGAGAGAATATAAAATTCTAAAAAATTAATCAGTGAAGATTGAGAGGACAGAGAAGTCACTATGCAACTCAGTGTTACACACAAAAATACAGACAGCTGAAGAATACCACAAGGGGAAACCATTAAAATCGTTTGACTACCTGTAATGAAATTTTTTTTAAGGTAAAGACAGAGAGCCCAAAGCTGTGTGCCCGCTTTTCTAAGGATTTTAAAATGCAGAATCTTTACAGGGAACAGCAAAAATGCCACAGTAAGAGGAAATGGTAAAACAATAAACTTTTGTTTTTAGCGAGACTCTACATAAAACAGAACTTTTATGACTCAGAAAAACTCAGGACCCATTAGTTATGTTCTGTTGACTTTGATGAAAATATTGCCCAATCATTTACTGAGGAAATGAGCAGTAATCTACCAGTCACCATCGCATCTTGGAGCAAAAGCCTGAGAGTGGCAGGGAGAATACAGTTCCTAAAAACCACAACTCCAGGTGGCAGAGTTATCTCAAAGCCTAAGTCTTGTCAGCAGCTAAGGAGCTGCTGTAATTACCACAAAGCAAACAAAGACAACTTTTAAGCCATAAAAGTTAACATGGCTATAAAAGTCAATATATTTACAAAGCAGAGAGAGATATAAAGGAAAGCCAAAGGGAGTATCTAACAAATTACACTTCAATTTTTATCCTGATGGTAATCAGTTACAATAACACTGGGATTATTTAAACCCCTAAATACTGCTGTCGCTTCAAATTGCCCTGACACATTTAGATTATATTCAATAAAATATTTTCCATGTCTGAGTATTTCACTTTAAGTGTGCTGCAACCATTGCAAGGTTAGAACAGGCTGCTCTTTGCCTCCTTATGCTTCATTTCACTACAGATTTCTACTGTAACTCTATATAACATTCTGCCAAATACACTGGCATTACATACTCCAAAAAGGAATTAATATGAGAAATTCTTTGTTTCCGCTGCATTGGGGGGAAAAAAAGGAATTGATGAAAGACATTTATCTAACCCAGCATGACCAAAAGAATTCAACATAAGTAAACCACCAGAAATTAGGAGAAAATATTAGGCTGAATGTGAGCCAGCTACACTTCTTTTAAAAGTATTTTTAAAACTATCTAGATGTCTAAAAAGTTTTGGATATACCTTGGTGTAACTCCCACTTTTAATTTTACTTACAGAGTACAGTATCAGAAGCTATTAATTTCAAGCAGGCTAAAATACAGCAACATAAATTTTGATTCATTTATCAAGGAGCTTTGAGCTTTGGAATTTAGCAGCTCAGTTGACACAGCAGTTTGATGGGAAAAGGATACCGCTTGAGATATGGAAAGATACCCTGAGTGGCAGAGCAGCATGACTTTCAGAATTATCAAATGCCAAAATTACAGAAAAGAGAGCACACTTAGCAGGACTTTCTGTGGTTGGTTTTTTTCCCTGTAGTTCATTACTACATGATTTTTGATGTTACATTACAGATAACAACCAGACATTTCCCAAGGCAATGAAGCCTTACTCTCCCCCTCTCTTTTTTCCTGCTCTCCGAGATACAGTATACTTGGTAGACATTTCTAGAACTATTAGAATATGTAGCTGAAAGTAAGTTTTTAATGTGCTGGTGAATTTCAGCAACATGAAGGAGGCTCAATGCCATTAGCAGGCACAATTTCCTATTTGTCGAGTCATTTTCCTACTTCAGCTTTATTAATAATACTTGTGTTTATCTTATGCTTTACCTGCTTTATTTTTTAAAATCATGTAAAACTAAACTATTTGTGGAGGACTTTTTTACTATTAATTGTGAAGGTAAAACAAAAGCTCCTGTTTGCATTGGTTAAATTTCATACTCATTGTGGTTGCACAAGAAACAACAGGTTCTTTATCCTCTGTATTTACTCACATTTCTTTTGCTGCCTTTCCACTGACTCATAGGTAGGTAGGCTGATGTTCCTTTTTTTGGGGGAGGTGGGGGCTGTGGCTTAATAAAAATCTTGTTGGTTCCAACAGTGCCCACTGTCTTCAGCATGTTCTGATCCAGCCAAATACAAAACTAAATATCGTAACTATTTTGCGATTTTTTACAAATGTCTTAGTGTAGAAGTTTGTAACACCTCTTCTGCTCATAAAACTCATTTTAATAAATGTGTACTAAACAGTTGATTGCAGATATCAGTGTCCTCCTGAAAAGAAAACTGCAACACCCCAATGCCAGGGAAAGCTGAAGCGTGTCCTTCCTCATCAGACATCACAGTATCCTCGGGAGGGCGAAACATGGCAAATCCCAGCTGCAGAAGTTCCTCAGGCAGCACTGAAACACCACAGTCCACAAACTGTGAGCCAGGAAACAGTATGATTTCCCTTATTCTGTTATGTGCAGAAATCACTAGTCTATAATTTCCATTGGTTATCTTTTTATATCCACATATCTGAATATATAATATTGCTTGAATGAATTTTACCTATATTACGTACTTTTCAGAGACTGACACATTCCTTTCTCATTAGCTGCTAGGTCAGGAGATGTTTACAGAAAACTGGATGCCTTAAGATTCTTTATATTAACTGGATGCCTTAAGATTCTTTATATTTGTGATCATAAGACACAGGTGATTTAGGGTGTGCTTTTGATTATTTTGTTCAAAAGAATAACTGAGGAAAAAAAAAATATATATACACATACATTTTCACTTTGGGAAGACTGAGAATGCTTTTTAGCTAGCTTCTCTAACAAAGCCATAAACAGATACAGCTCAAAATTATAAAAAGTATATATTTGACCATGCTAGGTGAGAGTTTGTACTCCATGGGTGGTGCCAGAAATGTATTACTGTCTGCTACACATACTTTTTAGTTAGACTAGTTGATTTTTCTGGGATTTTTTTTTTGTTGTTTAGAAATACAGAAAACTATTTTAAGCTTCTCCTACCTTCTAGCAGAGAAATTCATGCTGTCTTAAAATTGTTGCCAGCAACTAAAACCTCGGCAGCAAACTGTCTGTACAACTTAAATAGTTTAGACAGGCATTCCTCTGGTAATTATAATTCTAAACCTTTGCTTTGCACAGCAGTGTTTTACCTATTTTGCTGAAGTAGTAGATTCAAGGCAGCCCACTCCCTCACAGTAAAGGCATTTACTTTGGAGTACAGTCCAAAAGGTTAATTGCTTGAGAGCTGAAGTTCGTACAGGAATACAGCTGCCTACACCATAGTACTTTAAGTATTTTCAGGAGGAGGACTACATGGCTCTGCCATAGTGAACACTGTCTGTGCTAACATGTTGCTTCAGCGACTCTAATTAAAGCAAGCTTCAGTGTAGATCAATCTATATATTTCCAAATTAGCATCCTACCTACTCTATGGCTGTTAAATTAAAGTAACATTCCAGCTTATTGCAAGTGACAGCATCTGCTTTTAAAATAAAGGTTTCATGCTAAATGAAGAGTTATGCAAATTACCATCCACATTTTTAGTTGATTTTTTTTTGTTTTTAATCTAGCTCGTCCCTTTAACCACATCAACTTCTTCCCTGTAGATTTTAATTGATGGTTCTATCTTCTAATTATCTTACTTCAATAGAGTCCAGGCTGGACTTGTAATATCATTTCAGTATTTGTTTTTAATTAGGACAATTATTGGCAATTGACCTCCACTTAACAGCTTTTAAATTAAATATAGTTGCTTCCTTTGTCAGGCTTATTAGGCAAGAGGCGGTGAGCCTGTTGTTGCCCCCCTGCATGATCAGCCCTGGCGCCCACGCAGGGGTTGGGGGTCCCCTGCACTTGCCTCAGCCCCCCTGCCGAGCCGCAGCGGCAAGCTGCCCGGGAAAGGGCTTTAGCCCTTGTTAGGGACATCTTTTCCACGTTAAATTCTCCCTCACAGCCAATCGATTTGTCAGATCAAAGGCCCCTCTTTTGTGAGAGCCCCTCTAAACTGCCGCTGACAGGGTTTGGCCGGGGTCAGCTGCCTTATAAATCAAAGGCAAAGACAACTTAAAGGGAGAGGGCTAAGGATTAGTGCAGGCGGTATTATCTGCTAGTCAAGGGTGAATAGAAATGTGTTTGATATAATCTTCTTCCAAGCTTTTCTATGCCAACCCCCCCCCAACTACTCTCCCCATGACATTCAGATTAATTAGAAAAGCTAAAAAAAAAAAAAAAAAACAAAAACCCAGACAGACAAAAAATGGGCTTATAAACCATTTATGTCTAGATGGCTGTAAGACTGGCAAGTGAAATCACAGTGGTCTTCAACCAGCAAAAGCTTAAGAAAGATTAAAGGCTATCAATCTCTGCTGTAAAATATCAACCCTGGTAGACCTAAAATTGTATTAAGGACAAAGACAACCAGAACTGTATTGGTACAGGGTTTGAATACCTCATTTGCAACATGCCAAAAACCCTGAACTTGGATAATAAGACACAATTTAGGGGATGCTAAACAATTCTACAGTTGTAAAGCCAGGTCTTTTTGTGTTTAAGCCCTGTACGCTAGACACCTGAAATTTCAGACTCACCCTTATTACAAACTTTGAAAGGTTTGGTGTATTTGTTCCTATTGCCAGCACTCTCTGAAAGTAGTTGCTAATGTGAACCTGTGAATTTAACAGACATACAGGAAAAAAAGACTTTATTGACTGGCTAAAAGCACAGGACACCAGGCGTACACTAAGGCTTGATCTGAGGCTTATTCATTTTGATCAAGTCACTCTATTAAATTTGCTGGATTCTGACTAAAGTTACGCAAGAGCACAGAAGTCGGAGCGCTCCATTTTCCTGCAGGTAGCCGATGTGGTGCCCCATTAGTGATTTATGAGAACTACACCAGCCCTAGCAATCTGTCTCTGGAAGACAAGAAATTGCCCAGGTATTTACCCCAAAACTTCCCTTTAAAGGAAGTTTTCTACAGCAAGGCAAGTTCTGGAAACATTTGACCCACTGTGTTGTATTGTGGAGAGTCCTGCCATGCTGTTCATTCACAGGGCTCAGGCACATGCATCTGATGAGCCTTCCAGGAACCAACGGGCTTTGTTTCTCCAACTTAATGTTATAATGTATTTTATAATACAGGAAAAGCTGGGGAAAAGTCCAGCTCCTCTACATCAGAGGAAAGCAAATGTCAGGTCACAGAGAAGCAGGGGACTCCCAAGAAGCTGCTGGCTGATGGGCTTGTGTGATTTGGGAAGCACGAAAGGGCAACGACTTTAAGAACCGTTCACAGCTAGGGTTTACACAGAGGCAACTGAGAAGCCATTTCCATATGTTTCACTGTCTACTGCGACTGAACATAATTTGTTCTGCTGAGCTGAGTCTCTTCTCATGGTCAGCTGGCATTTTTCTCTAGCTAACTGGGAAACCCAGCCCACTGGTCTGGAACTAAAATCAGTTAAAAGCAGCTCAACAGGCTGCATCCATCGCAGGAAAAGCAACTTTTCACATTCCGTTCAGTGGCAGAAAGCAAAGGCAGCAATAATCCAAGGACAGTAAGGAAAGGAACATCTTAACTTCTCAGGATGCAACATAAAATAGCTCAGGTGCCAAATTATGTTGCTTGTTTGTAATACAAATACCCCAATACACTTCAGACTCCACTGTGGTGAAAACTGCAAAATGCAAAAGAAAGAAATCTCCACATATACGGAGAACTTATAAGACAAACAAACAAAAGAGAAACTGCACAGGAAAAATCTCAGACTGAAATTCTGTTATTCTGCCATGTGTGCTAGAAATATAAAACTACACACACACACACACACAAAAATTTAAGCATATTTTTGGCTATCTAACTACACATAAATAAAAGTGTTTCTGGTAATTCTGGTAGAGAAAAAAAGAATGTATTTGATCAGTCTTGATGCTGCTTATCATTTCTCCCCAACAATTAGAACACAACATAATCAATGAGCGGCCACTCATGAAGCTCATCTCCATCGTAAGAACGGCCACTTGCTACAGTTTGTTTACAATGGAAAACTGTTCATCGCAGTAGCACGATTCATGTGGCGCACAGCTGAGAACTGGAAAAAACATGTTTTATTTCACTGATGAAAGTGTTGATTAGTAAAGCACACTTATCCTTCAGACTCAGGACAGATATATATGAATTACCTGAATTCTGGCACCATCAACTTGAATCCAAAAATCTTTCTTTTTTAAGTGTTCAGCTCTAGCACAACTAGAAACAGTGGGGAGGTAGGCAAGCACCTAAGTCTAGCCCAAGTACACAGATTTAGATTACATGACTGAAGTCAAGTTTTCTAATTCAACGACTCCAAATGTTTTCTATTTGTACAAGGTGAAACAAAAAAAGGAAACGCAGGAACTCGGTCTCTCTGGCTGGAACAGAATATAGCAACTCTGTACAAAATCTACTAAAGGTTTTCTGAAGAGGGTCCGAAGGCTGTTTTATATGTTGGATATTCTGAGAACTAGCGGTATGGTACACCATCACATACCACCTAGGTCTGATCACTGAATATTTCTGTGTAAACAGAAGTGCTCTGAAGGCTATCACAGTTTCTTAGTCATCAGTGGTAACAACATTTCCAATACTGCACGTGCTTCTGCAACAATGTGCATTTGCAGAGTGGTCACAAGGAGGAAGGAGGAGGATAAATTCTACAATTTCCTTATCTAGTATTAATTTCCCGTGAATACTTTTCAGAAAAATATCCAGTCTCCAACACTGAGGCATTACTTTGAGTTTTTACACAATAATAAATTAAAAAATAAAAAAAAAAAAAAAAAAGGAAACGTCATTTTGTTCTTAAAATCATGAGAAAGCCTTTTTGGGGCTAGTTTCAATAGGTAACAATTGACAAGAACCTTTATCATCTTTATCCAGACTAATACATTAAAAAAGCTTATCCTCTATTGCTCCTTCATGCCTCACAATTGAAAGTATTTTACTAAACATATCCACCAATGTAGTATGTTTTTGTACTATATTACATCAACCCCATGGAACAGGACGTAGGCATACTTCAGTCTACTGCAGATAGAGCTATATATTGCAAGGTACTATTTTAATTATAGAAATGCCCCACTTGAAAAGCAGCAAAAGCAACTGCTGTCATTCAGAGCTGAATGAAAATGCATCACTAAGATGTTTTATCAGTCAATGTCTTTGCATCTGTGGACACTGCATTTTCACAATGCTTCTTCCTCTTAAGCTTAAGTGGGGAAATCATGTATTTGCTTAGCAAGGGAAACGACTGGGGGGAAAAAAAAAAAATCAGAAAATTGAAGGGGGTGTGTGTGGTGGCTTTTTGTACTTTTTGTAAAGCAAATTTTTATTAGTTGTTTTATCTGCCTTAATTAAAAATGTGTTCCCAATCAGGTCTGATACTGACATTTTTTTTTTTTTAGTAGTGTTCTAACTCACAAAGAAGAAGAAATATTGGCCAGGAACTACACACGACATGGTTTGTTTAAAAATCATAGGACGCCAAGGAAACAACTAACACACCAAACTACTTTTTACAGCTGTTAAATTTATGCTATTACACAGCAACATTCCCATTGGCAAAGTACTGAATATCCCTATTCAAACAGAACAGTTAAAGTGTGTGTTTACAGGCAAGTATGTGAGCAGTTTGTTTCTTTTTAACTCAAATGTCATGAGAATAGAACAATTAAATGTTTAAAATTTAGTGTGTGCAAAATCAGGGCACTTCTGAAAAGAAAACGTATCCATGACAAAATTAAAAAGCCTTTTATTACTTCAGCTGCTCATCCGTAAAGCCAAGGATTTCACAACAACAGGATTTCTGACCCTACTAATTAATAACAAGCCCAAATCCTGATGTAAATGAAAAGAACAAATAAAACTGATCTCAGCCATGCAAAGAATTAGAAAGTCCTGCTGAGATATAGCCTTGATTTCTGTTATAAATGGGAACTGCAAGGAATCCATCTCAAAACATTTCTGGGATTACACTAAAACCCATTAGTCGATTCTATGTAGTGGTACCACAACATAAAAGCGCAATAGTTTTTCTCCTTACAAAGAAATATATAGCATTTTTGTAGCTCCTGGAAGAAAACCAGAAAAGCCCCCCTAAATCACCTCCTCCCCTTTTTCTTCACTGAAAAACAAAGAAACGACCTCCATAAAACCTCAGTCATCATCAGGAAGCAAATTCCCTTCCAAGCCCTCCTGAATCTCTGAAGGAAACCTCCACTCTGAGATGCAGTAACCTTTTCGCTGGAAAGAAAGTCAGAAAGACAGATTTCAATACTTGGTAATTGGCAGCTGCACAGCACAAAGGAGAGACCCCCCACAACACACACACAAAACACACGCTCGGTACAACAGCAACCAGCATGTGACTGTGCATTCATTTTTCTATACAAAACACCTAAGATATGGGTGGTACAGCATGGAACTGATGCCAAAAGTGTGAAAATTATTATCTCAAGACTTGATTCAAGAATTAACAAAAGTGCATGCTTAGGAACCGCTAACAGAGACCTTCTGAGAAAGCATCAGGGGCAAGCTTACAGAACAAGGATGCAGATGTGTCTCTAGAACACTTACAATTGCATTATCGTGTCCCAGACTGTGTTTATAACACTACAGCCACCACTGTATCTCTGTCCTTTTCCAGTTTATGGTAAACAGTGATTAAATTTCTCACAAGTAGTTTCATCTCTCCATCTCCTCAATAAGTGGAGTTAATCTTTTTAGAGGGATGACCGTGGATCAACAGCCACAGAGAAGCAAATAATAATTAAGACTCATTCTGAGCGTACATCTCTTGTATAATCACTGGCTGTGAGCAGGGGGAAGGGCAAAGAAATAAGTACCTAATTCCTGTTGACTTTTAATGGAGGTTTAGTGCCTATTTTATACACATGTCTTTGAAAAAATGTTTCCTCGAGGTAACTTACCAAATGCTACTAAATCAATTCTAAAATGGGAAATAAATGGCAACAATAATTTCTAAGACATTTAATAATACATTTGATCAAAAATAATATAGCCATCTCCATAGACACCATACAATATAAAAATAGTC
>JAVJGI010000014.1:116166635-116199398 GCA_035590275.1 Ibycter americanus | reverse complement strand
CTCAACATCATTATTTTCAGGTCTGAATTCCAAAAAATATTTGTATGCTTGTTTCTAAAAAGCTGGTTCCTTTCCCGTGCACAGTTCAAATTAAATGCCAGGAAAAATTAAAGACCTCAAAGACCTCGTGAACATATGAACAGTTGCACTGCCAGGCATAATTGTTTTCTTATGCATAGCTGGCTGCCATTTAGCACATGCCCTGGTGGAAAAGGTCACTATTAAAAAATAAATAAATAAAAAAAATCCTCACACCTTCCGTTAAAGCAAGCAGCCTGTATGCTAGTTATAACCACGCAGCACCACAGTACAGTATTAACACATTATTTTTTGAAGCAAGTTGCCTTCAGTGTCACCATTCATAATTCTTAAAATGTGAAGATACTAGTTAAGCAGATCATGTGTGACAGGAAAACCAATACCAGAATGAACAGTTGTAAGTTATTCCTGACCATTAATTAACCACGTCCTTACTCAATTTCAATAATAGCTGATCTAGTAAAAATGTCAATTTACAGATCATCACCCCATCACTTACCTTTGTCACATTTTAAAGCACAGAAGGCTAGGTAAGATCTGGTTTCACTAGATAACCTTGAAAATTGGTGAGTTTAAGTTGAGTGCGATTTAATAATACGAAGTACCACATAAATTCCTCACAAGTTTGGGAACAGGTCATAAGGTGCCTATAAAGGAAAAGTCGGGCATCACCTCAAGCCTGTTGTCACCCAAATGTCTTGGACAAGTCGAGACTCAGCAATAAGCTGTAGTGTTTAGACTCTCATATAACAAAGGCTTTTAATGCAGAGACTGATATAAAAGGTAAGGTTCATAGGAAAAAAGAAATCTTTACCAAGGGAGGGAAGGAAGGAAGGTTCTGACCTCAGTGCAAAAGTTATTTACTAACTAGTTAAGTGGAAGAGATGACTCCTAGTAAAACAAAGCAACATTCACACATTTACAGAAAAGAAACAACCTGTACTCTAGGACAAAAAGTCACGCTGTCTCGTCTCTGTACGGAGAGAATGTGAAGGACTCTGGAATGAAAAATTAATCTCACTGGTGTCTGAGTCTGCCTGTAATTTTGTCAAGCACTCTGTTTTGCCTCAGTTACATTCTGGCCATTGTTTATTTGAAAAACTTGGATGCTGGAGCCATCATTTAACAGAAATGGCTTACTGTGTCTTTGCTGTTGCAGTGGAAGGAGGCTCAAGCCACATGCACATACCCCTATCCTGACACTTTTCCTGATCTTCTGGTAATCCTTCTGCTGGTGCCAAGGCAACACAGTTTAAGAAGACACCTAATGTAAATGTAGAGAAAATAAAGCATCTGACACACTTAGAAGGAGACAAGATAATCTGTGACACTAAGTGGAAAAAGGGACGTGACTGGGACTGAAAACTGATGGGAACTGGAAAAGGGAAACTGGAAGAGAGTGTTGTGGTTGGCAAAGAACAGTAATTACAAAGTGAGCAGGACTGGGAACTGGCAAGATAGGGAGAAGGTGGCAGGACAGATGAAAAGCCAGTACTAGACAGCACCACTGAAACCATCCTGTCAAAAAGCCTGGGTTAAAAGCTGAGTCAAGATGGGAAAGAGGAGTTAGATACAAAAAGAAAGTATGAACAACTAGAAAAACAGGGGTAAAGGATGTATGAAATGGAGAGCTGGGATAGAAAACGTAACTAAGAAGGGCAAGACAGGAGGCTAGATTTTGCACCTGAGAAGTATAACAAGTATAACTAGTACTTTGTACTAGTATTTTCCTACCAGAGCATACTGTTTGCTACAACTCAGTTTAGCCCACATGACTGACACTTATCACTTCTTCTGTTAACAATAACTAATTGACAATATGTTTATATATTTAATGTGTCTTTTAAATGATCCCAAATTCCAGTACAATCTCAGGGTCAAGGGCATATATCTGTTTTCCTGGTACACAAGATATGCAATAAACTCTTCTAACATAAGACATCTACTTATAAAACCTGTGTAAGAAAGCTTTGAGTTGCTACAATTACTCTTTGTTTTTCTTCCCCTTCCCTTTATTTTCTGTGACCTTTTCTGAAATCTTCCTAAATTCATTCTCACTCCACACTTCTGACACCATGTAATGTTCTTCGGTCTCCTTAATGACCAAACAGAGATGAGAAGAATAGCAATGTGCTTAATGTTCAGCAGGAATTTATAACTACACCATCAAGTCAGTCATGACCTTACAAATTTCCATCAGTAGCTCTCCAGGGCTAGCTCCAAAGCATAATAGCAAAAGAATTCATATTCAAATTCATTGTCTATTAAGTCATCTCCTTCAAATATTATTGCTACACTTGCTTGGCTATTATAGTTTATTGTTATTTAAGTAGTAAGTAAAAGGCTATGAAGTTCAATAGTGACTCAAAAGGCAGAAGACAACGTAGTAAAATTGCCATTTTGTGTGCATTCAATTTAGTAACACCACAGCCTTCAAACACTACATCACATTTGTATTGTTAGTATATGGCATTTCTGTACAAGAGAGACTCTCAGTTACTTCAGTCAAAGCAAAACAAAGGTTTAAGAGTACAAAGGCCTTCTCCTTCCTTTAAGTCCAAGTAGAAGACTCTGGGACAAAGCAGAGGACTCCTGAGTCCAGCAGAATCAGGAGACAGCCAAAGAACAGCTCATTTCAGCCGCAGTCACAGCATGGGGGTCCTCCACAACCCCCTTCTTGTTTCACCTGGACAATTGCTCTAAATCAAGAACTCAGAAATCACTTCCCAAACAGCAGCAACGTATTCATGGGTCCCATTCCCCTTCCCTTTACAAATCCTACTCTAAACATCAGCCACCGTATGTATGATGCTTAACAGTTTCACCAGATTTGTGAATTAAATCTAGCTACCAAAAAGAAAAGCTGTGATTTATGGATAAGTGTATTCTCAATAGCCTATTGCTGTAAGGAAAATTGAGTGAGTCATTCTACTGTAAAAACAAAAATAGACAAGCAAGTCAGCTACACGAGGTCTCGGTTCAGCCTCTTCCTCCTTTAAATCCCTTAAATCATTTCACCTGGCCAAAAGCATAGCAGCCTGATCAGCAGTCCACCACTGTCACATTGCCTAATTGGTTTGTTTCCAACATCCCTCCTCCAGAGGAAGATGCCAACTTAGTTCAACCAATTTAACTGTTGTGTTATGTGCTGGAGGGACTGAACCCTTTCCATTCTTTGCCCTGCGTGATCCTCTTTCTATGGCTCAACTTGAAACCTTTTCCCTTCTAAAGCTTTCAGGACATTTCTCTTCATTCATTAAAATACTTTAGGCCTCTGTCCACCAAGGGAGCAGCTGCCTTTGCTTCGCTTCCCTTAATTCACAGAGCCGTCATTAGCAAAACCTCTGCTTTCTCCATCAGCAGCTGCGGGTGTCTCCTCTGGGGGAAGTCCATCAGCACCTCCCCCGTCCTGAAGTATGCATCAGTCCAGTGGGACATGCAGGTGCTGCCAAAGCTGAGAGGCAATGGCAAAGGGACATCACAAAATGTCCCTGTGTGACACGGCAGTCACACAGGTCTCGGGCATTTCTACCCCTACACGTTCTACTTGTATTTTCAAAGCGTTTTACGGTGTCTGCTCCTGAAGAAATCCTGCAGTGACTGATCTGCAATTAGGCATGGATAGTTAAACAACGCTCATTTCATATCAGAGCAACTCCCCTGAGTCCATCCTGGCAGACTAGAGATTATGAAATCAAAGACCTGCTACTGACAACAGTAGGCACCGTACACTCGTTTAAGGGCAGCGCCCGACACGCAGTCACTGTGATGAAAATACGTCACTGGGAAAACTGCCAGGCTTGCTATAGGAGTATCGCTCGCCTGCCAAAGGATTCAACTGTCCACAGGTACTGGTGACAGCCTCTGCCAGGCCCAGCCTGGCCTTCATCTGACAAATATTTGTTCCAGCTCTCCAGAGCCTCCTGAATTTGGGTTGGTGAGAGGCACCCCAGGAGCATGTCAGCATCCTCTTGGACTTGCGACAATGGGATTCCTTGTAACTGTCATTAGGCTTTCTTATTAAAGGGAAGTTGTTAATAACTCATAGTTATTCCATTAAGAAGAAAAGTATTTATTTTTGCCAGCTGATGATGTTTTAAAACAATAAAGCATACTCCAACCACCATAGTGAATGATCCTCCGAGTGGCTGCAGTGTTTCTTCTGCAGCCAAGTCGGCCCAGGTAACCCCGCTGTCTGATGTGGCCAGAGAAACCCAGACGAGCACCTCTTTGTTGCTCCTCCTGTTGGCAAGCATGTCCTTCAGTAAAAGACTGAACACCCCTCTGCTGCCAGGGAAGCCTCTGCAGACCATCCCCAGCTCCCTCTCACAGAGCACGCAGGTCAGCATCCCAGTTATCTATTCTCGGTTTGAATGTCATGGTTCCCTAGGGAGGGCGGGATGTGGAGGAAGGAGACCGCTTCTTCCCTCAAGGACAGCAAACCCCATTCAGGGGAGGAGAAACCACCTGATGAGAAGGACACGGCGGGATGAGAGAATTTGTTGCAATCCAGGAAGCAGCAAACTCTGATTTTCACCAAGCTGGAATCAAGCTGGGATGCAAGAGTACAGCTGCAAGGACACTCCCAGTGGGGCAGTTGTTCTTCAAATAAATTGTGTTTTACCTTGAAACTTTGTTTACTTTTTATTCATACTCCCTCCGCACCCACCTTCCCATCCCCAACAATTTTGTTTTAATTTTTTTAACTTAGCTTTTTGAATGTACAGTCTTTCTGATCTTTTGGGGGAGCTCTACAGAAAGTTTAGACCTTCTCATCTCAAACGCCTGTCCAGGTGAGAGCCCTGTTTCCTCTTTCTCCTTAGACAGTTCTCAACGGAGAGAGTTTCCCTTGATACTATCATTCAACTGCAACTTAAACTGAAATACCTGTTCCTGGCATTCTGCAATATCTTTAGATGCACAGGCCTTGTCAGCTCCAGATAACTTTTATCATGATTGTGTTATGAATACACATAAGAAAAAAGTTGATTCTCTGTTATTAGGCAAAAGGACACCCATCTTCCCCACTCGCTGTGTTCTTTGGGTGCAGTTTGTCACCATAATGTACTCCTGCCTTGTGCATTTTCCCCCTCCTGTTCCAAGTCATCTTGACACAATAATATGAAGTTACAAAACCCTTCTATCATAATAACCCATGATTACACAATCATTTTAGTAAAATGACACACAAAAAACCCCAAACCACAATGAAGTCTTTTTCTTATCAACCTGCAGAGTCTAAAATGTTGCAATATAAACAAATGAGAAAATTCAGGAAGGACTGTCTTTGCTGGGTGACATTACCCTCATTTAGCAGTGGGGAACGTCTTTGCGTCATCCCATCAACGTTCTGTCACTATACCATTATTCCACTGCAGTAGAACACCCTCATTCATATACCCTGGCTTTACAAGAGAACATGCACTATACAGTGCATAAGGCTCATCTGGCAAAAAAGTAACTACAAACACAAGCATTACTCCTCAAAATAACACTCTTCTGAATCCTGTATATGAATTCAGCATAGAATTAGAAAGACAGGTCTAACAAATGTCCTTTTTCGTGACATAATTTAGAGTTGTTATCAATATTAAGAGACTTGATATTTCATTGAGGGTCTTTAATTAGGGTTTTTTAACTGCAGTATTATTATATAAAAACATTTTATGCAAGATAATCAGGTAATAAATATGCCATCCCTTCCATTATTTCATCTTTAGAGAAAAGTAGCTTGATGATTTGAGCAAATGGGTTTTGTTGGAAAAACTCTTGTGCCCATAAAGTCGTAGCTGAAGAAAACTGAAACGAAAGAAAATTTCTACATGCCAAAGAGAGAAGCTTTCTAAAGCAGTTGTCCTGTTGCTGTTCTAGGTTATCCTCTTGCAGATATTGCTTTTAAGCGTGTGTCAACAATTTAAAGACAGTTTGCTACTCACACTGTGATTTCCTTCCACCGAGGATTCACGAGAAGAGAGATGGAAGATCACAGAACAGCAGTCACACAATGCCTAGAAGACAGGTAACTGTTTTCTCATCAGTAAGGTGGTGCATGGATTATTTTTTTTTTTTTCTTACTGTTAGATCTATCTAGTCATAAAGCAGCACTGAAGAAACTAAAACAACAATACTACTTCAAAAGTTCCCTAGCAATGCAGGTGCATTGTAATTTTGCAATAACAGCAGAACAGGTCTAAGTTGTGAGGTGGTTTAGTGGGGTGCAGGGGGAAGACTGAAGGGGAAAGGATGGGAGAGATGTTAAGAACAGGGGTTTCCCCATTCTCTCATTATCCAAAGTCTTCACTACTCCCATGGATCACGGCAGCCATCCCCAGTTCAACTTTCCACTCCAGGGTCCAGTACAGCTATCTCTACCTCCTCCTCACCTTCCATATTCCTCTTCTTCCAAATTCCTCTTGCTGGGTTTTAGAAAAATATAGTGATAGATCTGGCAAAAGTGGTCATCTTCTCAGGTTTTGACACTTTGAATGATGCTGACTCAATAGTGTCAGAGGTGTCCAGCAAGATAATGTTAGTTGAGAACCTGAAGGGGGAGAAGTTTCTAGATTTTATCATCAAATAACTCAGAACAGAGTTTGGTGTTTAGCTGAAATCCAAAAATTACAGAGAGATACATGGAACCATGGCTTGACACTTTTCCAGAAAGTTTTCATTTGAAGTATTGCATTTGGGTGATTTCTAATACAAGTGACCAGGTTTATATTAAGCCATTACTTTTTCCCAGCACTGTCCAAAAGAGCTGAACTTTTATCTCATTTCGCCTCAACCAGTCTACAGAGAGTTATTGGTGAAAAGATAATAGGATGGCAAATTGTGATTAGAAAAGCCTAGGTTATTTTGGTCCTCCTAAAATATTACTAAATGTCCACCAGTTCAAGCTCAGAAAGGTGGTGGTGTTTTTTAGATGCTCAGGACTTTTAAAATTCCACTGTACCACCTTAAAACATGGCTGTCTCCAGGTGTTGTTGTATTTCTCATGCTATCAGCAGTTTCCATCAGTGAATATCATCTACCTTGCACATTTTAACTTAGCTTCAACACACCTTTGAGGGGAGTTACACTCCCAGAGCAAGAAAACTGGAACACAACCAACAACTTGGCTGTTGCCTCCACAGCACTGGAGCCCTTGGGCTGTGCCATGCAGAATGGCGTACTGACTGCCTGGAGCGTAGCTGGATTCACTAGGTACCGGCACTGGGAGCTGCCTATCATTTTCAGAGTGAGCACAAAAAGTGTGTTTCCACTTCCATCATTCTTCTAAAAGTTTTTGTAACTCTCCCAAACCAGATGACAGAACAACATTTAGGTATGAAACTCCTGAAGGGGAGGGGAAAAAGCAAGCCCAAGAAGTAGCATATTGATTTTTCTGGTTAAAGAAATTTTAACTTAGGCAAGCATGACTGAAGCAGCCATGCACATGTCATTTTATCACCTAACTTCTTCCACAAAGTCTGTTTTTACAGTTTTGGTGGTTTTGGGTTTTTTTTTATACCACTGAGCTGTATAGTTTTACAGTGTACTTGACTTCATGGCACTGTAAACAAATTGAGTTTCAGCACCTTGAAAGTCAAGTGGTGTTGATCCAGTGATGTATTACTCAAAACGTGTAGCCTGCTGAGGGCATCAACAGGGAACCTGTACTTCTTAAATTAGTTTTTTTTTTCAGCTTATATAGATTGACAGTAGCAAAGTTCATCGGCCTTATCACTGGTGGTAGGCTCTGTGTACTTCGCTAACAAATTCAATGTTATTTTCAGAATCAGTGCTAACAGCGGCAGGCTGAGCCTGAGGCATCCAGTCACCTTCTCCTGTGCCCTGCATTCATTCCCTCCTTTAATTAACTACAGAGATTTGGTAACACTATAGATTGGGGGCTTGCTTTATGCATTTCCATCAGTGATATGTATTAACAAAATGACCCCTTAGGAAATAAACAGAAAGGAACTGATAAACAAATACAATACAAAACCAAATACATTAAAATAGTCTGAACTTTTTATAAGTAAGGAGACATCCAGACCATTCCATTCATGACTCAGTGACCATCACTGACCCTCACTTAAATTCTTAATTATCATTGTCAAAGCATCCCAAGTACTAGACGCTGTTAAATTCACATAAGCTGGCAGCCATTCAATATCCAAATCCATTAGAAATATTTGGAAATCACTGACTGCTCAAGAAATGCACTCAACAATAGAACTATCACATCCGTCCCATCTGGAAAGCAGCAGATCCTTGTGCCTTTGAAAAGCATCCGTCGAGGCTCAAGAGTGACAGACCCGTTAGATGTATTCCACCTGTTTTTGTAAGCGAGTGCTGGAGCATTTCCAGTCAATGCACCAAGAGGGAGCAATGTTTCAAGCGAGCACACTTCTAAATTGTTGAATTCTCTACCACAGGGTGCTGTGGAGACTAAAAGCACGAACAGCCTCAGAAAGATCTATGTCACCCCATGTACGCTGTGTTCACAGCCGCTCGTTCATGTGACCACTGCCAGCTCCGGCTGACTGCTGACTCACTGAACAGGCACCGCTACTTGTGTGTCAGGTCCCTCACGCTCCCACCCTGCACACAAACCCTTGGCCTCAGACCTAAACAAGTGTGGAGCCTGAAATGTTCCAGCGGTAACATATATGTAAATACTCAGGATAGCGGGTGCATTTCAAAAACATATGCTTTAAAGTGTTTCTTCCAGCATCTTAGTTAACTCAGATATAAGGGTGGAGAGAAAGGTAGGCTGGGTGGTCACAGCCATTCATTTTGTGCTTGAAATTTGTCTTTCCTTGTTCAGCCCCGTCCCTCTGAGACCAGCAAAAGTCTGAGGTTATCTTTATTTGCATAATCTAACACCTACAGCTGCGTATTAAGAGTACTTATGACCAAAAAAATGCTTCAGAGCACACGCCAGTTGTTACAAAGGGAATTTACTTTTAGTTCTAGTTCTTCCTCAACTTTTTTTTCTTTTTTTTTTTTTTTCTTCACCTTTCCATCTTCCATGACAGTCCGTGTAGCGGTTTTGTTTGGGTTCCTGTTGTGGGTTTTTTTGACACAAATAGTTTATCTTACTCTCATGCATAGACCAAATGGGTCATCACATTAGAAGGTCATACTAGAATTTATTCCCAGATTGAAATGAGTATAGGTGGGGTGTTTTTTCTGTTTTGTTTTGATTTCCTGCTTTCCTCAGCAACCCAAGGCACAGCTAGCCTGCAAGGTTTACCTGGATTTCTCTTATTCATTAGACCCATGGTAGTATATTGGTAGGTCTGCCATTTTATCTTAAATACCCAGGAGAACGATCTTCTGAAATCCAAAATATGTTGTTTAGATTTGTACCATGTATCTGTTACAAATTTAATAACCTAACGTTTGGAAGAAATAAGATTAAAACATCTAATATATTTTAGGACCTCAAGTGCAATCAGAATGTATGGAAGTGCCTCTCCTATCCCTTTTGCTGGATGCAAATCAAAAGTTTTGTCCAGCCTTCTGCTCTAAGATATTCGTTGGTCAAATACAGTCTCTTTCTGGTGAAATACAGCTCTTCTTTTTAAAAAAGAATTTGCAAAGCCATTGCGCGGGGTGGGGGTGGGGGTGGGGGGGGTGGGGAGGAGAATTCAAGAAAGATGGATCTTAATTTAAACATAAACAATGGAAGTACATATATTATACATACGCCTACTTAGAGCAAGAATGAAACCCTATTCGTAAAACCCAAATCCAGTTTGTCAGATCAAGATGGAGCAGCTCTTCCAACCACTCTGTCTCTGAGACAGAATCACAGGGTGGCAGGAGGAAACATTTCTCGCAGTGTGACTACAGAACTAATGAATTATCTCCTCCAAGTCCTTGTTTTTTACATTATTTATACTCAATACACTTTATTTGTAAGGATGATTAGTGCACCATCTGCTTGGGCCACAAACAGGCATAAAGGAGACAACCTCCTGATTAAAATCTCATTTCTTTTAAGCAGAGAGTAGGAAACCGCTATTCTTTCTGGACATGCAGACCTCCAGTCTCCTAATTAATCTACATCAGTCATTAGCTATAGATAGTCTGGCTAGATCTAAAGTTATTTAAATGCATCACTAAGCTAAAATAGAATAAAGCCAAGCTGCAAACACTCAGTTCCGTATCCTCCACAACACTGTACTGGAAATACAGTCTCTTATTAGGGCAGTGTCAGAATTAATCATGAGCTTTAGAAGCAAGTTTCTAATTTTTATCATCACAAGACTATGACTAATACTGGAATTTATCTGGATAAACACGGATGTCTGCATCGCAGCTAGCCACGCCAGCTTCTTCTGCAGTTTGGCAGAAATCACTTCAGCAGAGAGTCAAGAGCATCTCAGGCACAATTTGTCAAATCTTAACATCTAAAAAGGACACAAGTGAGTTGCAGCCTAAACAGGACTACTTGTTTCCAGAGAATACAAAGGAAGTATAATCAGTCTAGAAATAAACATACATGCTTTCGATGCCTAAGTTAGGTGAGCTGAATTTCACAATCCCAGCTTACATTATAGTTGCAAAGGGCTGAGGTTACAGGGAATCTGCCATTTCTACCAAATCTATAAGGAACATTACTAAAAAACCATCAAAGTCCAGCAAAATTATTTTAATTCACAGTTTTCTATCATAATTACTAACCATGTGGCCTTACATTTACCTATTCATTACTGCTTCGACATTTACAAGTAATTTGGTTGTCGTGGTTTAACCTGGGCTGGCAACCAAGCCCTGCACAGCCACTCACTCACTGCCCCTGCAACAGGATCGGGGAGAGAGAATTGGAAGACTAAAAGCGAGACAACTCCTGGGTTGAGATAGACAGTTTAATAGGTAAAGCAAAAGCCACGCACGCAAGCAAAGCAAAACAAGGAATCCATTCACCTCTTCCCATGGGTAGGTAGGTGTTCGGCCATCCCCAGGACAGTGGGGCTCCAGCAGGAGGAACAGTTACTTGGGAAGACAAATGTCATAATGCTGAATGTCCCACCTGCCCCCCCACTTCTTCTTCCCCCAGTTTATATACTCAGCATGATGTTCAGTGGTATGGAATAGCCCTTTGGCCAGTTCAGGTCAACTGTCCTGCCTGTGTCCCCTCCCAGTGTCCCATGCCCCCCCAGCCCTCTCGCTGGCAGGGTGTGAGAAAGTCCTTGACTTAGCATAAACATTACCTACCAACAACCAAACCCATCAGGGTGTTATCAACATTGTTCTCACACCAAATCCAAAACACAGCACTACACCAGCTACTAAGAAGAAAATTAACTCTATCTCAGTTGAAACCAGGACATTGGTTTTCTCCCTCCCTTAACTGTGCACTGTTGTCCCGTTTGTGAGCACTTCATGTGACAGGTGCCATTTCATTCAGCTGGGCCCAGTGCCATCATTTAGCCAAGCGGTAGAACCACTACCCAGTTATCTAACCTGTTTTCACAAATCAGTCCCTACCAGTCTCTTCTCAGAGTTTCTTTCAACCTGTCAACATTCTCACCGCTACCGCAGTGCAGAGATATCTGCAGCATTCAAACTCTGCACCAGGTGGTCTTTACAGCTCTCTCAAGAAATCATCTGCTATACACACACCACCCCCCCCAAACCCTCCCCATGAAACGCAGCTAATGTGTGTGAGACTGAGCTGACTATTTGCTGCTTTTACCATAATGGAGTGTGCCATAGCAATTACACCTACACTTATGTGCCACCTGGACAAGTGCTGTCAGTGAAAAATAAATTGCAGATAAGATGCCATTACTTTTTAAATAACTATTTTCAATTCACGTTAAGGGCAAGTGTCTTACTAAACTCCAAATGCACACTCAGTCCTGCAGTTGTTAAACAAACTGATATTTAAATGAAAAAATACCAAGACTTAAACTTGAAGAGCAGCAGAAAAGTATTTGTGACATCGCTCCAGAGTTTGCTTAACCTGAAACTCGTGGCTGCTCCTTCTGTTCTTCATGTGCTTGAATTAGAATCATCATGCCAAAAGTGTCTACTCCACTATCTGAATATATAATGCAACAGCCCTTACAACACACACATACATATGCTCATCACCATCTTTTCTTTTGCAGTACAAATTAAGCACAATCTTTGTCAACAACTCACATGCGAACCACTGTGAGATTTTGTCATGAAAAAAGGCCCATCTGTCCTTACTGTATTCATAAACTAGTAAATATGGAAAAACACTGTATATATCCATATAATAAATTAAAAGAGCCTTTATGGGAAAGTTAGAAATAATATATTCCCTTAGAAGATTCCAAAGCATTTGGCAAACATTGATTAAATATCAGAGTTTCCCTGTGCGTAAGTTTTATTTGCAGAACATTTTACAAATTGATAATCCAAGGCACAAACTAAGGCAAATCACTCGGTGGCAAATTCAGAGAATTTAGGAATTTGGGTGCCGAGGCTTATCTACTATTGTAAGCCTCCTTTCACCTTTCAACAAGAGAAATCCTAATAAAGTTACAGACTCAGACTAATTTATGTTGGGAGGGGCCTCCGATCGTCACCTGGGCCACCTCCCTACTCAAAACACAGCAAACTTATATCAGGCTGATCAGGGTCTCCTCCAGGCAAGTTCTAACTATCGTCAAGAACAGACTCCACAACCTTTCTGGTCAATCTGTTCCAGTGCTTGACTGCTGTCACGGTGTCTTTTTTTTCTTTTTCTATCTTTTGCCTTTATATCTGACTGGAATTGTCTTTCCTGTAAATCATATCCATTGCCTCTTTTTCTTCTACTGTGCATCATCATAAAAAAAAAGGGGGGGGCGGGGGGGAAGGAAAAAGACTGTCTTTTCTGTATCCTCCTCTCGGGTAGATGTAGACAGCCACAAGATCATCCCTCTGTTTTCTCTTCTGAAGACTGAATAAATCCAGCTCTCTCAACCTCTCCTCATACGTCATCCACTCCAGCACCACGACCATATTTCCTGTCCATCCATAGATTTACTGTAGCGTGTCAATGTCTGTCTTGCATTGGGGAGCCAAAACAGGACAGAGAACTGCACATCTGTTGGTCTTGCAAATACAGCCCAGGGTGTAGTTGGCCTCCTCCATCATAAGGGCACACTGAGCCAGCCTATTCAATCTCCTCCACGTATGATTCCCATTAACCTGTTTTTCCAGCCCGTTGAGATCCTTCTGAATAGCAGCCCTGTTCTCCAGTGTACTCACCACTTCTCCCAGTTTGGTACTGTGTTCAGTGTTGCTGAAGGTGCACTTTGTCCCACCATCCATCTTGCTTGTTAAACATGATTAGCTCCAGCACTGACTCTTGACAAGAAGACACTAGCAAACACATACACTATGCATTGCTGATCATCCTCTCTCTGACGGGAAATCTCTTAATAGGAAATCTGGCTGAGCTTTGGCTCTCCAAATTCAGTCTCTCCCTAGCTGGGCAATGTCTCGAAGCTGAGGGCTGAAATCCTGCTCTTCACCTTGCTCACTTTTCTCATTATCATAAATTGCACCACCTCACAGTTGCTGTAGCCAAGGCTGTCAGCAGCCTTTACATCCCTAACTGTCCTTTTGTATCTGCTAGTCATAAATACAGCAGAGTGCCTTCAATCTTCAACTTGCTGATCACCTTTGCAAAGAAACAGCCCTCAATCTCTTGAGGAGAATTTAAGACTCTCCTCACTAGGTTAACAAGCCTGTTAGCAAAGATGCTTTTGCCTCGCTTTGTCAGACAGACCCTGCCTCTGCAGCAGCCCTCATTACTCAGAGGGTCCCTTAGTTACAGGAGCCAAACCTCTGACTGCGACATCAGCTGCACAGCCAGGTGTTCACCCACAGGATGCACACACCTCTACCTAAGTCCTTCTCCCTCTCTGGGCCAACTGCAGAGGGGACAACCCCATCACCTCCACCGTCACCCAGAGCCCTGCACACACAGCCAGTACTATCAAGGTCTCCCCTGATGGTATCATTGTGCTCAGCAGCAAGGAGTAAGAATTTCAGGGCAAGACTATTATGAGAGAGATATTCATTATTTGAACATAATATTTGGTACAAGATCCTGTAGTTTTTGATACAACATGAAGTAGAAACTCAAACACACACACACATATATATATATACACAAGTATGCATGTGTGCATAAATTTAACTTTAAATTCTTTCTGCATTTTAGCTGCACATCTTTTAGCACCAGAAATGCAGTGTCAGGGTGGTTTTTTTTTTTAGAAATACCAGCTTCGTTCTAATTCTTAAATTATTAAATTATTTAATGTGAGAAATAGCCGCCCAGAGGTTTCTGTCTGTCCTCATCAGATTGATTCAAGAATGTTATAGTCTAAGGTTTTACTGCTACTTGATGAAAGCACAAGTGCCTACCTTAGTTATCTCTGTGCCTACCTTAGTTATTCCAAGCTACATTCAGTTCCACTTTTTTCTGTCACCGTCCAGATCTCATTAGTCACCCATGCAACAAGTTCTTGACTAATGTACGAAGGATAGACACGTAACACGTCAGTGAGCTGAAAACTTGAGTATAAGCACAGCTACGTTCATCATTATAGAGCTCTAGACAGTAACAACCTATAGTAATTGCATAGCTGACAAAAGAATTCAGTGGATGTCACCACATTTTTGCCTATGAGGCACACTTTTCCAAGAATCTTCAGATTACTTTTACCCAGAGTTCAAGAGTTACATAAGAGTTAGCCCTATTTCCTAAGTCCAAACACACAGATTCCAATCCTCTGGTTGTCTCTGAATATTATTAAATTTCAAGCACTCAAAATATGAAAAGGATTTTTATATCAAATACACTAGCATGACTGTTCTGGGGCCCAATTATTTAACTGCTATTGATATTTTCCCCAGCTCTTATTCTTCCTATCAGCTGCAATATCTACTTACTGTTCGTTAAACTCTCATTTCAGCAGAGGTCTAGAAGTCCTCACCTACTGAGAGAAAACATACACATTTCTTCCCACGGTGAATCTTGTTGTTCTCAGAGATTACTTTGCTACAATGAAAATGCTGCCTGGCACTCTGTTTTCATTATGCAGTTTCTTGCTACTCACTTACTAAGTTCTCATTAAAAGAATTTTAAACAGTAATGTTTTCTAAAAAAACACACCGTTGACGTTATTGCAAATTATAACAGCTTTTATTACCAGCACTCAGGAGAATGTCCGAAACCATCAGGTTAAATTACACGACAACATAATATTTATAAAACAGTAACATAAAAGGCTTCCTTTCCTCCCCGTATCCCCCGCCCCTCAAGTATGAGGACATACAGCTCTGGTTAACATGCACACTGGCACTCAAACTAAAGTAATGCAGAAGGAAGTGGGAGTGTGAATAAAGAAAGAGAAAATGCCTGTTTGGTGGGGGAAGAATGACTTTCTATACTTGGCTACATTTTTAACTCAACACAATAACCACTCTGATGGAAGAACCGTACTTTGAATTTACAGTAGAACAAAACATGAAATGGCTTGAAGTGCTGTGTTGATTTTCTTTTTCTCTCCTGGAAATTCAGTGTTTTGTTACGTCCAAAGCTGTGCATCAGAATAACAACGTGCAGCAATGGGTATCACAACAGCTGCTTAGAATGTTATTAAATACAGAAAGAATTGCCTATGGAATTGTGCCTCATTTGGAATAATGATTGAAAAACAAATCATGACTACATCAATTCATTGATTTAGTGCGTTAAGTATCTTTCTGATAGGCTTGCAGGCACATTTGGCAGAGATATGTGGTCTAATGTAGACAGAAATCTGTATCATTATTCAGAATATGTTTTATTTAATTGCTGACCTGCTGTAAAACCTTTGACATGTCAGTTAATGTCCATGTCTGCTCCTTTTCCATCCTTCACTAGTTAAGTACATAAAGGAGGAAATGCTTCCTACAGAGGAAGGACCTAAAACAAGGAGATGGACCCCTATCTTAATTGAAATCTGTATTCTCTATTATAATAAAAATCAGCAATATAGTTATCATCATTACCATTGGGTAGTTATCATTACAGCTAATCAGAGAAACTTTAATAGAACTAGTCTAAAAGAAAAACAAGGCCTATTTCCACTTCTACTGTTTTGTGATAAAATTGGAAACTGTACTCACAATGTTAAGCTCCCAAATTCAATATTTCAGAACATTTTTTCCTTATTTATAAATTTCCCTTTATAGAAAGAAAATACTGTAAAAATAACCATGACCAATCCTTAAGATAATTATTGTAGAATTTGCCTTGGCGAAGAATATTTCTCAACTTTTATCTTTCTAGTTGAAAGAAGTCAATTCTTGAAATCTTGAAACCTTACCTAACAATTTCCGTCTTTTATGAGACACTGTCAGCCAGATCAACATGTCCCACCATTAGTTACATCCTTGCATCTGCAAAGCAACCATTTCTCATTCCACTTTTAAGAAATACTATAACACCTTATAATGCAGGAAGAGCTGTCTTGGAGCTCAGGGGCGGTCACATCATAAAACCATACAATATTATACAGCAATTGTGTGACAGACAAAACTGCAGACCTTGTTTTTCTAATTTCTATCATATTTGTTACTCATCCCTACAGCCCTCAGTCAAAAGTATCTTGATTACAACAAAGTTCAGCGGAGTCTCAGCAGTAAAGTGAAAGGAAAAAGGAGGGGGAAATCACAGAAATGGATGCTCAAGGGCGCAGTCCCTCAGGGCTCTCACCCTCACCAGACGCTCAGAGTTGACACTATCAGTGAAAGCCCCATGAGAAAACTTCCACAGCTGATGCTTTCCGGGGCTGATGTTATAGCGTGCTGCTGGGGAATTGGGCAGCCAGACCTCACCTCCCAGAGGCACAGCGCCAGAGCCCCGACAAAGCAGCAGCGCCCATTCGTGTCACTGAGGCCAAAAGGTTTTTCCTTCCTTCCTTCTTTTTCAAATGAGAACGCACCACAAAGGCAGTGGAAAGGGAAACCCACTCCTGCAATCCAGGTAATGATAATTAAGGCATCGCAAGGCCCTTTTCAGACACAGGCGATATACCAGGGACCACCTGCTTAGCTGCGTGACGCAGCCAGTGCTCTCCAAGCAGTACAAAAGGAGAGGCAGGTTACTTGACATCTTACCTACTCGTGGCCTCTGGCCAGGACTGTAACCCACGTACCTACAACAGCACCTTGTCACAGGTGAAGCAGAGAAGCAGCGGTAGGAGAAGGAGCAAGGGAATGCCATTTGCATTATTCTCTCCCGTCATAACACTGTTTAACCTTTAGATAGCACTTCACTAATCTTCCAAGGGCTTTAACAACACTAACTACTCAAATATAATAACCTTTACATTGGGTTGCCTGTGGCTAGCTGCCACAGTAAACATGATGAAATAGCTCTGCAATGACAGCCTCAGCTGTGCTCCAGAGAGAACTGTTACCACCAAAACGATTCTGAGTCCATTGCTTTCCTCCTGGGGCTGATCCACATTTGCTCTAAGCAAGTAAAACAGGTAACCAACTTCAGTGAGTAGAACAGTAAAGACAACAGAAGTTCACTAAAGAAATGTGATTGCATGATTTTTTCTTCTTTCATTGTACATCTTGTGATGCTACGATGACCATTGCCTTTAAACGTGCTGTTTGTCGACACAAAAAGTACTTACTACTTGTGGTAGATTAATTTTCCAAAGGGAAAGGGTAATGCATCAATAGTAAAGTCTCTGAATTGACTCAACCAATGCATGAAATACTCAATGCTCAATAGAAGACAGACAGTGCAAGTCTTACACACTTTCACATCCAACTGATATTGTAACATTTGCTCATCTCCATATATCCTTCTAGCAAACAATTACTTTTCCTTACAAGTTGATCTCTAATGTTGAGACACACATATGTATACCCATCTATCTATATGTGTGTTCACATATACATTTTAAGTATATATGGTCCCTCTCAGGAAAGGAAGAAGTCAAATATTTTAGCAAATCAGTAAGCTACAGTATAAATTCCATGCTTCACATCTCATTGAATATGTAAAGAAGATGAAGAAAAACTTGACCATGAACTGAGGTTAAGAATATTTCTATTACACTATCTAGGTTTTTTGTATATATATATGCACACACACACAAAATACTAGATCCATAACTTGTTTTTCCTGTTCACAACACTACTTCTGTAAGGCTCTTTTCTAGAAACCTGGTTATTTAAAATATTTCCTCCTCCTGTCTTTGAATTACAAGGATATTGTGGAGAGATGTTTTCTGCTTAGAAAAGACAGTTTCTTCCAAATGTCACCAATATATTTATGATTGCTATATGTTTTGTATCAGAAAGAGAAAATAGTAGTTTCGTAAGAAGATCTAAATAAATCAGACTGTAATTTGAGCCTTTATTTACAGTAATGAGAGGCAAATTTAAGCAAAGGAAAAAAACCCAGACAATACAAAAACCAGACAACCATCATTTGCATAATTGTGGAACGCCATCAGAGAATTTCTGTTTGAAAGAGAATTACACATTCATTCAGCATTGCACTTACAATCTCTGGTAGAACTGAAATAAAAATCAAGATTCATGAGTCCTTGACTACTGCTTTAATTGTAAGACTAAGCTCCCTTACAAAATGGGACTGGAGAAGAACAGAAGAGAAGAAAGTGAAGGAAATTAACTCTTCTCTGCTAAAGACTGCTGACTGTCTAATTTCAGGGTGTGCATCCAATATATGGAAAATGCTTCTACACAAGTATGAGTTCCTACATTTAATCTGGAGGGACTTGGATTTGTAAGACTTAAACAAATGGGGCCATGTTTAAATGTTCACTTACCCTTCCAAAACTACTAAATTTTCTCATATAGCATGATGAAAAGGCAACATCAAAACTTATTATTGCTTATTATTTTGTCTTCACCTACTTTTGGAGTTTTTATTTGTACTATATGAGCTATTAAACCCCAAGTATTAGATGTATTTCACTGATTCCAATATACCAGTGAGAACTTGTTTTCATAGCTGGGAGCTTCAAAGTTTAATAAATATTTCTAAAGCACTTCGAGTTGTTTTATGAACTATTACCAAAGTCAAATAAAATATAACCTTATTAATAAACCACCTGTCTTGGAGGTAGATGTATCAGCTCCCAGGAGAAAGAAAAACAGCAGTCACTAAGTAATAATAATGGAGAAGAAGTTAAACTCAAACAGGTGTTTGCAGTTTGGGCAGTGCCGAAAAAAAAATTGTTTCACCTGTCTGTTTCCATTCCCACTTCCAACTTGAATCTCTGCTCACACAGAGTTGGCGCAACATAACATTTGAGATGCTGGACAGCTTGCCCCTATTATTCTTAGATTTTAGCAGACAAGATTTATTTGCTGTAGCAAGAGAAGACAAGCGATTACTCCATGACACCTTTCAAAATATAACACTGACCTGATCCAATATGACATTTCTCAAGTGCCAGTGTCCTATGGAAAAGAACCTTTGGCACATTTCAGGCAAAACCATCATTCCATTTCACGTACAGACTGCCTAGCACTGTGACACGTCAGTTTTGTTTGGGGACATCCCATCATTATGACAGAAGAAACAAGTTTTAACATAACCATTGTCCCAATTATTTTTTTAAAAAATACAGTTCTCAAACAGAGCATTAGCAATATTGATGATGGATGTTATAAGGTAGAAAAGCAGTAGGCAGAAAATAATTTCTTACACCATTGTTAGCTAAAAATCCCACCACCCTTTCTGAATATACGCTATTGTTAAATGCAGCATACAGGTGATGCTTTAATTTGGTTACAGACACATAAATCTGGAAAGAAAATTAAAAACCCTTTATACACTTCAGTTACTCTGAGAAGCTGAAGGGAGGAGGGAGGACACCACTGAGCTGAATCAATTCCCCCCAACCTCCCTTAACAAGAGAAATTTGTTCTTCAACTGGTTTAATCAAAACGTCCTATCATTTCCCTGAAGAATTCTCTCTTGCTGCTTCAGCAGAATTTCCATTCTCCCTTTGCCCTTCAACATGATGCTGTCTCACAAGAGACCATGGCCACTTCTATACTTTATCACCATCAAAATCCTTGGAAGGTCTCTTTCTCGGACATTTGAAGGTTTTCCTGTCTGCTAAATTAGAAAATGATTCAGCACGGTAATTCTCAAATATATTTTAAGCTCACTGAAAGCACAGACCCCAAATGAGCGGCTCCTTCTCCAGAGAGTAAGGCCCTATCGAATTAAATAAAACTTACCAGGTAAGTATAAAGATTTGCAAGACTGAGCCCTTAATCTTTTCAAGAAACTTCCGGAGTTTTGATATATAGATAAGTACTAACAAAATAGGCATTAAAGTCAACCTACTACGTTTAAAAGAAAAATAATAACAACAATGTAACTATCAACACAACATACAAAGGCAGCAAATATTTTCCTTCTGTGTGGAACTACTACAGTAAAGGGTAAGATGAAAGAAGTTAACATAAGCTGTGAGTGGGATGCTCTTAAGATTTTTATTCAACATTACTATATATTGATGAGTATCAACACCAAATTTGCAACAGATTTTCTCAGTTATCCATGTGAAGTCTTGTACAAACTCACAATACAACTAATAATTTACCTATTTCATCTAAGCAACACCTAGAAGATTCAGATTTAAGTCATTTATTACAGGCTATATTTAAAAAATTCCCAAAAGCATTAAGTAACTTGCTATTTATCCGCAAGAAGAAAAAAAACCAAACACTAACAGGAGACAGACTTGAATGCTGCAGAGGCAAAGGTGACAGAAGGGGACAAGAAAGAGGTTACCAGCTGGTAATCATTTAACACCCAACACAGATGTGTTTCCCTGCTTGCCTGCTCATCATTTCAGAGCCTCCTGTACAGAGGAAACACAGCTGCCTACACAATAAGTGAGACCCCACAATCACATTTGCCCCTCTCTGCCTCCCACCCAAATTAATGCACCTGGGAGACGCTACAAAGGAGCCACAGAGTGAAAGGCAGAGACTTCAGCGAGCTGCTCCCAAGCTCCCAGTCACTGAGCATCCTGTAGTAACAAACGTGATCCAGTCAAATTTCACAGGCCAGTTTAGAGAATTATCCTGTGTAAATGTTCCCTTGACTTTTCGTTTTTTCTGTGTTTCCCCTCTAAACAAGATCGCTACTGGAGCACCACCTGCGCACCACAGCAGGAATCTGGGTTTGGTTCCTGGTTCTTTCAGGTAAAAAGATGACAAAGCTCACAATGGTACTGAAGTTTAGGAAGGAGATTAGAAATGCGTATCAAAGCCTGGTTTAACTAGATTTCCCTCCAAATAAATATTGCCCTTCAATGTACAGAAGGGGCACCATTCACACCATTGCCTAGACAAAACCACAAACTATTCCTCTGTGCAGACCGGGAGTCGTTTTGCCCTGATGAAGTTGTGCTGGCTGGTTAAAGGCTGATTTCATTTCTTAGTAATATTCAACAATGGACCCATTTAAAATGGTTTGTATTCTTAGTCCTATCTCTCTTGGAGACTGTATTTGATGCAGGTATCTGAGTTTTAAATTTACAAATCTATTACAACTGCAGACAGTGTCTGAAAGCAGGCAGCGTGAAAATTCAGAAACACAGAATAGAGCTAACAGGACTTTTTTAAACTTCATTTTCTGGGCCCTGGTGGTTTTAGCAGTAGTAAAACATACATATATTTTCCATGGAATAGTATCAAAAAAATAACTTCTACACCTATGGCAACTGCCTACTTTAAAATCATGTCTCAGATTTCTTTCTAATGCTGTTACAGGTATGGCCAGCTTCTTAAGAAATGCCATGAATTAGGCAAGGCATTACTTGTTTCACACTAACTGGGAATCATATGTGGTAGTCAAGGATGCACATACAAGGAATATCGATGTCCTCAGTGAATCTGTATTTCAGGTTGCAGTCCAGAGCCAGGTGGACTTCTGGCAGGCATAAAACTTTCCAAAAATTTGCCAGAAAATTTCCAACAAACTTTTCTGGATGTAAATGTGGTTTTAAATTAAAAAAAATACAAATCTGAAATAACGATGATGTATACACTTCATTGTAAAAACCCAAAGTAAATATTTCAAGAGAGAAACATAGCAACTAATAGTTGGTTACATAGCAACAAATAATAGCAACATACTACCTTTAATTAAAGAGACTTCAATCTCACTTTCACTGTTCTTCCTGAACTTTAATTCCCTGTGAAGAGCAATAAAGAAAAAATACTTGCATCAGCTATGGGTCACAGATGACATTTTTTTTTTTCTCCCCCCAGGTGAGGAAGTGCTGGAAATGCCAAAGCTCTCTGGATGAGTTCAGTTAAAATAAATTACAAGAGTTCACCTATTTCCATCAAGAACAGTCCTTTGGAAGGGATGACTTTAAATTCTGCCTGCTCCCGAAGACCAGCACCAGGGCTGTGAGAGGGCAAACACACTGGTTCTGGTTGAAGAACAGTCCCACTGAAAGAAAGTTCAGTCTCTTCCTCATGCTGAATCTGTTGAAAGGTGGGGTTTTCCCCCCCCGAAGACAGAAAATGTTTGACTTATAAGTCCTTCCACTAACAAATCAAAAACACTGGCTTCTTAAATGAAACCTACTGATCATGTATTACAGAGATACCATTTGTGAAAAGAAACGACAAAATTTTCCCTGCTGCTACATTTCGGTCAAAAATTGCAGGGAGGAATATTGCAATGATTATAACCATTTTATTAGCATCTCCAAGAATACTCATTTTTCATATTGCTAACATTCTAAAATACAGCAGGATACTTGAGGCTGCAGATGTTCCTCTCTGAAATGCAAAAGGTCCATAAAACGTGTCTGTAAATAACAAGGGAGAAATGGACCATTGATAAATATATCAGTGTGGAAGGACTGCAGCGCTGTGCAGAGCCCTGGCTTTGGCAGGGTTCCCCCCTTCCCTTCCAAAACCCTTTTTTCCAGCTGCCTTGGGGTTCCCAGCACCACTGGAACCTGCCATCCAGCTCCACCAGTCACACAGATCAGGAACCATCGGTAGGTTTGTGCCACAAGCCTCCCCTGACATAAAGGCAAACCCGCTTTTGGAGGTTGGGGAGGAAAGATTAACAAGATCCTGACCCCTTGACTCCTTACGCACCACTGGCTGCTGATCTGATCACAGTGCCTCTTCTCTTACTACCAAGCTGAATTAATACTGATTCTTAACACAGATTTTTTTTTTTTTTTTTTTTTTAAGTATAAGTAGTCTGGTCCATAAATATTTTACCTTTTAGACATGGCATTTATATAATTCAGAGTGTAAACCTATTATTCCATATTCCTCACACTAAAATGTTATGTCTTGAATTTGTGTGAGATAAAGAACCCATTGTAACTCATTTTAACTGTATGAATTTCTTTGAACAGAAAGTACAGTGGAAAAACTCCACTGTAATATAATTTCATATCAGTATCTGACAGTTCTACATTACAGAATATTGCAATATTTAGATGTTCAGTCTTTGCAGCTATTCAATAAAAGGTAATGGTAGGCCTGCCAATTGTATCATTTTTACTGCAAAATTAATATTTACTGCTCTAGCACTAGGATCTTACATGAATATATTGTGTAAGAGTAAAAATAAAAAAAAGTAATTGTAGCAGGATATTAGACCAGGACATAGGGTCTCTTTTTCCCCCCTCCCTGTGCAGTCTAGAAGATCAGAGTGGCACTATAGCAGTAAAAGAAGGCTTTTACTGGTGTGCTTGTTCATTTAAATATCAGGCGAACTCCAAAAGATTAATGCACAACTCTCAGTGGATTATATACCTCATATATAGATTCTTCACAGGAATTATAAATTTATATATATTAAAAGTATGTTAGAACTTTTATTCCTTATTCTTTTAGTTCCTTAGTTTAGGATATTCCAACATACATAAACCTCTGAAAAATAGTACACTTATCTCTCTTCTGCAGCTATGTCAAGATCTGGAAAAAAAACACTGAAGAGGAAGACAGTTACAACAGTGCTGCAAAGTTAATCACAGAAGGTTCCTACATTTTCCAATGTCCAACTAGAAATTAAACATTCATAGGCCACTACATCACATTAGAAGCTGCACACCTGGACAGTTAACCACAAAAAGAGAATGGTGGAGAAACATAAACTGCTTATAAATTTTATAAATGTCACATTATATATAACATATATATATATAGTTATATGATTACATATTATTTTTAATCAAAGTTAATATTGTATTCTCTTCAGTCAAAAATTAAGGCTCCTCCCAGGACCTGGATTTTGTTAGTACCACATCAATCAGCAAATATAATCTACCTTACTAAAATGGAAGTGTATCTTTATGTTGTTATTGACAGTCATGCAAGTAAACATGTGGATTTCAAGCTTTTTTTGTTTTGACAGAGATGATCTGCCTCTGACCACCTGACCTGCTGCAACATGACCGACCCATAACAAATCAGGCTACACTGCTTCTGCTGCCCACACACCTTCCTAAGTCATCTGAGAAACAGAAACCAAAACTTTGTCTTACGCTTGCAAGCTCAAGCACGCACTTGTTTTTCAGAGCATCAGAGGACAAAAAAACACTCTTCTCAGCATTAGCCACAGTCTAAAAAGCAAAAGCTAGGGTACCTGGTACAGCCTCCCACACACCTGTGGTACCCAGCTGCCTCCCAGCCCAGCCACAGCCAAGGGTGGCACAGGCAGCTGTGCCTCCCGAGAGCCACACATAGCATCCTTGTGCAAAACAAGTTATGGTGAAAGGCCTTCAGCTTTCTTTGCCACTTGAGTAAGTGTTTTCAGTTGGTTTTTTGGTTCATTTTTATTATTATTTTTAAGTGATGTAATGACCCTTATGCAAAATCTTGTTGGAGTATTCTTACTTCAGCACCTAGTGCCATTGCTCAGTAATGCCCTCTCCTCCTGCTTGCCAGAAAAAAAAGGTAAGAGAGTCTTACTCCTGCGGGAAGTAGCATTTAACTTTTTTCTTCCTATCCCACAGACTGACAATTTGGAGAAGTGGTATTACCCAGCACTAGAGCTGCGCTACCTGCGCAGCTGAACGAGACCTTCATATTAAGGCTGGCTAATCCCCTACCAATCTGCCTGTGGATACTGCTAGCATATTGCTGGTAGAGGAAACCTTTTGGAAGTTGTCTCTTCCATGAAAACAGACACTTTCTACATTACGGTGGCGCTTACAACTTCTCAGTCAGAACAGTACATACACACAACAAATCTGGAAGAAGCAGAGAGAGAGAAAGACACCGTAGACTGTCCCCCCAGCTCTTTGAATATTTATTTCAGAGACTGGGGGTGGGGGGGTTCGTGTGAAATACATTAGAGTATTAAAGAAGTAATTTACTATACCCCTGAACTGTACACTTGAGACATTCCTACCGCAGCTAGGCAGCAATTTTACTTGCTGCCAAAGTATATTTTTCTGTACATGATTCTTGTAAAAGTGCAGAGCTTTCTTAAGTTGACTACTTATCTAAATCGTGTTCACAGAAGTCAGAAGAAGGAAGGGAGGAGTAGCCTTGAGAAGAACTGCAACCAGTAAACTTCTAATGATAAAATTTCTGAAGGCAGCTGTTTTGACCAGAGGAAAAGAAAATAAAAAAATCAAAATTATCTGATATATTTTGTCCTTTTAAAAATTATTATTATTAACAACACCTAGAGAACTTTTCACTATTTCCCTAGATGAGACTGCTCTGGTAGCAAATGAGACAAGATGCCACAGAGTACAACAGTTCCTCAGCTTCTCTTGACTTCATTTCTAACACTGGAATCTACTAGGCTGGCATTTGGAAAGATAGTGCCACTTTTAAGGGTTTCTGTTTCTGCTTTCTAAAGCAAGCTATAATTTAGTTCATTTACCACTAGTAATAACAGCGCCTCATCACAATCAAAACTTATATGAAAACGATGACATTTATTCCTCTAATTAATGGTGGAACAGTAGATGTAAGCATTTGCAGAGCAAAATCGTGTTCAAATAAATGGTCCAGATGATAGCTATAAAAAAAAGTAGCAAAGACAACTCTAAAGATATACAAATATATAAGTATTTGTACCGAGTGAGTGCTCCTGAGTCATAGCCACACCCATTATCCCTGATTCCCTTGCTCTTATTCCACCTACACTTTTGGTACATCTGCACCTTGGCTAGATTATGCAACTGTTTCTCCCTTCATTCAGCATCTTTTTTGATGCTTCATCACCAGTTTTACTTTCACAAAGCCAAAAATTGATTCATTTTCCCTTGTAAACTGGAATATTTTCATTGCTGGCACACAGCCAGTAAAAATCTTTTTTTTAAAAACAAACAAACACCCACCACTTGGGTTTATAACACCACTACCACCTTTGACTCTTCCCTTTACTTTGCCCCTCTCATCCAGTATGCCTCAAAGCCTAATGGTGATTTTTTGCACCATCTCAAAGGGTACATTTCCATTGCAAATATGAATGTCACTTGTAATTGCAACAAAGCCCGTCTATCTTTAAATTAGCCAGGACTGATAACAGAAAATATCAAGGATATTGGAGGTCATTGTGTAAGTAAAATGCATACACAGAACCTGCCCTCATACTATTACTCCCATAGGCATTCACACACCAGGACAATAGATGTCCAAAATTTCTCACTGTCATACCGTATTGTTTTTGGAAAGAACTGTTTAAGCCATGTAAAAGTGCAGGTTGTAGTAAATTTCCGTACTCTTTTTGCTAACTATTTGCAAGTCCCAAGAAGGCAGGTCACAATGCAAAATAAGCAATAGTTTGTGGGTGTTTTTTTTAAACGTTACTAGGCAATGTGGGAATTACATTTTTATTGTATTCAACCTTGCCAAAAGTGAGCAAATGTTATCTAACGCAGATGGAAAAGCATTTTCTTCTGCGTAAAGTGCTGGGTTAGTATCCACTACAGACAACATCAGACTGCACAGAAGAGGGGAGGCATATTCCCAAAAATCAAGCAGTCTTCACCACCTTAGTTCTAGTCTCTGGCAGTGTTAATTACTGATAACCTCGTCTCAAATCTGTGACATTAATGACAAAGATCTCACAAGCTCAACAGACCATGTGCCAAACAGATATGGAAATAAATTCCCACTCATTGTGTCTCATTCAAGACATCTTTGATGTCCCTGGGCATATTTAAAAACAAAACCCCTTGTTTTTCAGCAAACGAGATTGTGTACATAAACATGTGTTGTACAAGAACTACTGACTGTAATACCCCAGGTTTTCTCCTTTTGTCTTATAAGTAGCTGCGAACAGAGGGAAATAAATTCTCTTTCTTTCCTCTAAGAGCTTTTTTTGCCTGTGTACAACAGATGTTGTTTCCACAAATTAGTTTATAATTCCTTTCATAACTCAGTCAGAACAACCCTTCAATTCATAGTCAGGGAATAGATTTAGTGCTGCATATAATTCTTGTAATTATGTAAGAAAACTGCACTTTGCTAGGTGAAAACCTTGGCTATCAATCATTCGGTTTAGTGTATGGGCAACTTAATCTTCTGTTACACCAGCTGTGCACGGCCCAGACACACACACTAAGGATTCGTTAGATTTCCACAGTATGAAGTGTAAATGATTACTGTGATAGGTAATAGACAGGCAGACAGCAAGTGGGCCAGCTCCAGAGCGTTGAACTGCAATAGATGAAGTAATTAGGAACGTTACCCACAGCAACTCCTCCCCTCCATAACAATTTGCAAACTGAGCAGTATTTAAATGCTCTTCAGTCATCAAAACGCAGTTAGCAACAATAAAGTTAAAAGAAAAAAACATAATCCAGAACTTTGCTGGTTCAAAATGAAAGATTAAATAATACAAATGCTTGCATGGCTCAGGTGAGCAGCTTGGGCACCTGGTGGACTCTGAGCTTTGAAGTTCAGCACAAAAACTGTAAATCTTCCGCTATAAAATAAAAATTGGCAGTGTGCAGGCAATATGGCCAGTTACTCTGTTCAAGATACTGTTTGTGCAGTTGTAGCACTAGGAACGAAATAATTTTAAATAGCTTTTTTTTTCCTTTAAGAATATGACATACTTGTCAAATGGAAATCAGTTTTCACTTTTATTTAAAAGGGGTTACATTGTCAGCCAATAAAGCTGAAGCTGCTGACATATTACCATGTGCAGAACACACAACACATTGAAGTTTCTCCAGGAGGTCACATACAGGTGCCCAAAGGCAAGTGAAACTCCAGGGGTTACTGAATGAGTTTTAAAGAAACTGATTAGCCAGCCCTGCTTCCCCCATGAAACAGGCTTACTGCGTGCCTTTAGTAATCCATCTGGAATCATTATGCAGTCTCAGGATACACTTAATGTATCTTTCATACAAAAATGCTGCAGGGATAAACGGATTAGAAATTCTGAGAGAACAGGTATTTCAGAGGAAGTAGCACAATAAAGTCAATCATAAAATGTTAGGGAAATACCTCCCTTTTTTTTATTATTTATTTTAATTTTAAATGGGTAATAAGGTGACAAAATGGTTTGTCCAAGTTCTGAAACAGCTGGATTCTCACACACATCTTAAGTGTGTGCATTATTTTTTTATCCCCGCCCCTGCCAAATATGATTCCCCACATCCTTTCTCTTTCTTGACTCCAGGCAGAAGAAAGTGATCCCTCCCCTGTACCCAGTACTGGTGAGACACCCTGGGAATGTGCTGCCCACTCCTGGGCTCCACAGTACAAGAGGGAGATCAGCACACTGGAGCAAGTCCAGTGCAGGGCCACAGAGATGATGCAGGGTCTGAAACATCTGCCTTATGTGGAGAGACGAAAGACATGGGACTGCTCAGCCTGGAGAAGAGCAGGATCAGGGGATCTTATCCATGTGTACAAACACTGGGCAGGGAATGAAGAAGGAGCCACACTCACCTCAGTGGTGCCCAGTGACTGGAGAAGAAGCAACGAGCACAAATTAAAACCCAGGACATTCCATCTGAACAGAGAAAAACACGTTTTTACTCTGAGGATGGCCAAACACTGAAACAGGAGTGGTTGCAGAGTCTCCATCCTTGGCGACCGGACACAGTCCTGGTCATCCTGCTTGAGCAGGGCAGGTGGACTAGACAATTCTGTGAGGATTCTTTGCTTTGAGAATAAAGAAACAAAGAAAGATGATCTGCTCCCACAAGTCATATACTACACTAAAAAAAAAAAAAAAAAGTCCTTTGGCTCATCTCCAGTCTCAAATATGATACTGAAATAACACAACTGAATAAAACTCTTCAAGCTCCCACCTGATACAACTGGAGGCAAGAAATTCAGGAGAAAGCTATGTATTTTTGGTAACATCAAACCCCGCACATGGCCCAATCCTAAACTGCATCTAGAGGTTCAGTCCTCTAATTTACTGAACCAACTAATGAGCAGTGAAACGAGATCTCCAAATAGAATCCAAAGCATGAAACCTAAGTAATGGTTACCAGAGAAAAATAGACACATGAGTTCAGCTTGGTAATTTAAGCGATAGAAAGCCCAAATGCTTGGTGGACATGCTCATATTTTCAGTTTTGAGAGAAACAGGTTACTGTTAGCTTGGATAAGCTTGTAGAAGCAGGTTCTGGTCCATGCCCTTGACCTTTCTCATGTTAGGAAATTTATGTCTGAGTATTGTCAACCTTTATTCAGTGGAAGGCAACATTTCTAACAATTCTTACATATTGTGTACATTAAAAGAATGTTCTTCTGTGCTCTTTGTTATTATTTTTTTTCTTCCTACTGGTGAACTAGCTTCTCTTTTATAACTCTGTCCATGACACTTACAAAAAAATATCAGAAAAACAAATTAGATGAAACCTGCACTTCACTTTATTGCCTTGAAGTCATAAAGGGTGAACTGACAGTGACTTTAATAAGACTACTGTCAGTAATTTTCCCATCACAATGATTCACTAAATATTATGCTAATATTACATCAAAGATCTCACAAGATTAAAAGGACAAAAGCCCTGCCCACTGTCATACTGTGGTTCTTCCACACACCTGGCACATATGATTAATTCTTTATGCATCAGTTTACTTCACAGCAAAAAAATTGCTCTCTCTGGTGTGAGTGAAACACCAATTTGCACCAACATAGGACAGATGATGTTTGCCTGGTCTTCCAGAACACAAGAGGAGGATGCTGTGTCTAAACAGATAGGGAAGCCTGAAGAATCTACCCGACGGGTGAGCACTGTAGGCATGGAAGACATCAGAAATGGCAAGAGGTCCTCGTTTCCTCACTAACCTTCAGCCATAACATATGGTCATGACTAGGTTCTTGTTACGTTGACCTGAAAAGGCAAGACTATCTCACAAATATCAGAAAGATGGAATGAATAACAGGGAGAAGGAGAAACTTTAAACTGTGTAGGGAAAGTAAAAAATCTGTCCTGTGAACATCATTGAAAATCAGGCCCAATTTGAATGCGCTATGTGGCTTAGCATATCAGATTCAAACAGCAATCTCAGAAGTACCAAGAGAAACTGCAATTTATCTTTATTGACAGGATAAAGAACCATCAAGGAGAGATCAGAGGTGACAACCCATTCTTACAAAGTTTAACATAGTCATCCAAATATCAGTACTTAAAATGTAAAAAACAAGATTTCAATTTTAGTAGACTTATTTGTTTTGCCATTAAAAACCAAAAGCACGAAACATGAATCCACCGGGGAAATTCCCTGCTGCTGCCACTCAGGCATTTGGGGATTTTTGAGCTCCCAAACACACAGAAAGAAACGTTCCCCTTGCTTTCCTACGCAGCTTTTCTTTATTCCTTTTTTTCTTACATAGAAGTCATTCATAAAGAGGAAGGTCAGGAATTAAGGTAAAAAACCATGAAAGCATGTTGTACATGAAAACCACACTGTGCTGATGTGTGCACTTTGATCATGCAGGTTTGCCTTCTGTATTTTGAAAGCTGAAGGAACAAGAGGATTGGAGTCAAAGTCCAGGAGCAAGAGATGACTTTGCACAGCAAAAGGCATTTCATTCCAGCCACCGAACGAGGTGCTAAGTGGCATTCATTCATGTCTTCTCAGTCCCAGGCCCTCCAGGACTCACTACTTAGAAAAAGCATCCCCCATGAAATGTGGTAAACTGAAGTCAGCCTGACCCCATTTCAGTGGTTACAGTCAGAATGAGATTTAGTTCGCTATTTGTTTCCACAGTAACTTTTTCTTTTTTTGAATTATTTCATTACTTTCATGGTTTAACCCCATCCGGCAACCAAGCACCACACAGCTGCTCACCCACTCCCCCCGCAGCAGGATCAGGGAGAGAATTGGAAGACTAAAAGTGGGAAAACTCCTGGGCTGAGACAAAAGACAGCTTAATAGGTAAAGCTAAAGCTGTGCACGCAAGCAAAACAAGGAATTCATTCACCACTTCCCATGGGCAGGCAGGTGTTCAGTCGGTCGCCAGGGCTCCATCACTCCTAATGGTGACTTGGGAAGACAAACACCCTAACACTGAACATCCCTTCCTTTCTTCTTTTCCCCCCAGCTTATACACTCAGCATGACAGTCAATGGTATGGAATATCCCTTTGGCTAGTTCCAGTCAGCTGTCCTGGTTGTGTCCCCTCGCACTGTCCCGTGCCCCTCCAGCCCCCTGGCTGGCAGGGCCTGAGAACCTGAAAAGTCCTTGGCTTAGCATAAACATCACCTATAAACAACCAAAACCATCACTGTGTTATCAACACTGTTCTCACACCAAATCCAAAACACAGCACTGCACCAGCTACCAAGACAAAAATTAACCCTATCCCAGCCGAAACCAGCACAATTACTATCTATGAGTTTCTGAAAGTCTAATTACATGATTGCTTACAAAAAAACAACTTAAGAAATAGGGCACAAAATGAAAAAAATATTTTTTTGTTTTCAAAGTAGTTCTCATAACATCCAAAACATTCGGTATCTGATAGCAATGTAAAGAATAAAGTCCATCTTTTGAATTATTGTTGACATACGAGGACACTTTCAAGAAAGTTTCCTGAAACGTAGTGTTTTGAACTGATAATGTTGTTGTCCTTACTTTTAATGCCCTCATTACTTACCAAAAGTTAAAAACTGAAACACATCGTACAGAATAACTACAGCTGAAGTGATTACAATCTGATCCAATCAACTTCAATGGAAGCATAAAAAAAGGCTGAATCAAGAACCACTGCTTCAAAAAGGGAAACTTGGATAAAAGTAGAGAAACTGTATCAAGTGGATTAAGAACTTCAGAGCACAGAGGAAACTGAATTTCGTTAAGTCAAAAAGGTGTAAGTACTGCCTGGAATAGGTGTCCCAAGCAAGTACTCCTCCACTTGTGAAATGAAAAACTAATGGAATACTTGGATATGCAGAGATCTTAAAAAGCAACAGGAAAAAGGACTTACCAAAGAATATTGTGTCTTAAAGATGAAGAAAAGTACAAATAGAGCAAGAATTGCACATAGTCAGACTGAGTTAGATTCTGCATTAAAAATGAAGTCAAAAAATCATTCAGCTATAAAAAATGGTAAGTAAACATGTGCAAAGATGAAGCAGCATTAATTAAAAATAATGTATGGAAGCTATACAATAAAATGCTCTGTAACACATTCAACACAGTAGATGATGTTGAACATGGAAGAAAAAGTCAAATGGGGATGGGAAAGAAAAGTATAGAAGTAATTGCAAAACTGATGTGCAA
>JAVJGI010000014.1:116125966-116166535 GCA_035590275.1 Ibycter americanus | reverse complement strand
GTAATTGCAAAACTGATGTGCAAGCAAAACTTTAAAGCACAACACACTGATCAGACAACTCCAAAACCACAAATATGGACACAACAGCATATACAATTGTAAACCAAAGATTATTTTTTTAACAAATTTAGTGAAACATAGCATCATTCTAAAATAACACCAAGAATGTAAGAAAGCAGGTAGGAGCAGGGGAAATAGTATGAGTCAGGCTGGCAATCTGATTTTAAGTAGCCCAAAAAGCTTTAAAAACAGGATTTGAAGAAGAAAAACATGGGGGGGGGGGGCGGGGGCTGGGTGTGTAAAAATAGGACAATCCTTAAACAGTTTTTCAGACAAACCCGCTGCAGTCCAGGCTCTAAACTTACATATTTCTTACCAAAAAAATGGTATTTCCTAAGAAAAGTTCACCATTGAAATGCAGGTTACGTACATTAGCACAAGATCCTTAAAGTGAACAACAAATTAGTTAAAGGAGAAATAATGACATGCTTCTTTGAAGATTCATAATGCTGGAAGCCACGTAATGAAGTTCCTGAAGTACTTGGTGTTATTTAGTATATTCACGAATCACCTAGGCACACAGGACAAGAGCCACAATGAAATTTTTTGAAAAACAAAATTGGGAGGAACACTCAAAGGAAGGACTGGAATTTTAATCATGAAGGAGATGAAGATTGGAATAATAAAGAATTAGAATTTAAAGCACTAAATCATGCAAAGATATTTACAAGGTTACTTGGAAACTGAAAACATGCATTTTTGTTATATCACCCGAGCTGGAGAAAACTTTGTGGTTTACTCAGGAGTAAAACTCCACAGCATCAACATACATCTGTGAAAACAGCATCAATGATGCATAATTTAAATAACTTCCAGAAGAGGTAAGGAAATTATTCCCACTGTAGTATGTATTGATGTGAACAGTTTTCATACAAGCTCTCAATTCCAGTCACCTATGTAGAAGGAAGATTTATTCAAGAGGGAAGAGATAAAATAAGATCTACTAGAACTACAAGAACAAAAACCCACTTCACAAGTCCACACAAGAAGGATACTTATTTTCAAAATGAAGGTTGAGATATTGTATTTAGATACCAATTATAAATCAAGTAAACAGCACGGGGGACAGTGAAAAGGATTCCTGGATGTAGGGTTCTGTTGTCACAAGAAAAATTGGGTATAAATTTACCCCAGATGGTTAAGCTGGCAATTAGGTGACTGTTTCTAACCATGATCATATTGAATTCCTGGAGCAACAAGAAGAGACTCACTTTAAACTACAATTTTGTCATGACTCTGTGATATAATCAAAAAATATTATAAATCAAAACACTACCTGGAAGTTATACCTCAATAGGTACACTTCCATGTTCCATCCTGACAAGCAGTAACGTCTATTTCAGTTCAGTTTCAGAAGTACTCGCTCTGCTCAGACCTTGCTGTTCAGCTATTACTTTTGAAAAACTTGGGCAAGAAACAAAAATTTCTAAAATAAAGTAATAAATAAAAACATACGCACAAGCCCCTAAGAAAATCTGGAATGGGGAGGGGGAAGGTGGTGCCTGTGTACGGAAGCTATGCAATCAGAAGCACAGAGGGAGCATAGCATTATTTCTTAGCAGATGACAGCACGAGCCTGTCTTGCTCAGAGTGGCTGCTCCCAGCTGTGGTCAGAACCAGGTGCCTCTGAAGCAACACAGAGCATCCACCGTAAAGCAAAATAGACTTTCACATAGATTAAGTCTCCTAACACTTGGCAGTTAAGAGTTTTATTTTGAAACATCTCAGTTAAAGATGTTTTAAAAAAAGCTTTCATGTCCATATAAATGTGCATGGGTTAACTATTGACATGGCAGAAGTACTTTTGACTCACCTTATGCTTTTACTCTTAACAGTATCGAGCAACAGTAAGCTGATGCACTTGCTTGTTGCTATTGGCACTGAGCCAATCTATATTTAAACTACAAATACACTTTCATGGCTTTTTTGTTGTATGTATTCTAGAATGAAATCTAACCCAAATAAGTAACATCTATGATATACACTGAAGTGTGTGATATATTCCCCCTTCCCTCAGTTTTCTTATTTTCTCTCATTTTGTACTGCATGTGCTCTAGACAAGAGCTTCAAGTGTATCTCCAGCCTTGGTAAAAACTATTAGTCCAAGCAATTTTCATCAAAGTATGTCTTGAACTAAGAGACCCCAAGATACCACAGCCAGTACAGTAAGCTGTTCTGATAATGTTTCAGTTGCCACCTCTGAAGTAAATGCCTTAGGGAAAGTTTCCAGAAAAAACATTACATCTCTTTGCCTCAGAGTGACTTTTCTTGCACAAATTACAATCGCTTCTCATCGCAACCTTAATTTACTTTTCGTGCCAGTGTTCCAGAGCAGCAGGATTTGATCTCACACCTTGCCACTCAATACAGAGAGCTGATTGAAACTGATGAAAGGCAGCTCCAGCCTCATAAGCAGGGTAGGAAAGAACAGTTGTTGCTTGACGATCAGCCTTGTAATCATATCATAGATAATATCAATTTACTGACAAACACCGCTAGCTACACTGACATGGGTTTTATGTCAATCACTAGATTTCAAAAAAAGCATGCTACTAAAGAAACAAAACACACACCCAGCCTGGAGGGATATCCCAGGATGCTATAGAGTTGTTTACAGCGTTACCAAGTCTTCATTGAAAGATGACTACTGTCCTTCTAGCTGTTGGAAAGGCCCAAGTGCTGTGCAGCACAGGAGACGTGCCAGCTGATTGAACCCATGAGCTAGAGCACTTGCAAGCTGGGCAGGTATTCATGAGCATTAAGTGCAATTGATTATCAAGTGATAAAAGATAAGTAATCCACTGGACAACGTGTAAAGTGTGAGTTGCTATCATATTTATCTGCAGAACCAGACAGAGTCCTTGACGTGCTGTTCAGTCAATAGGACACCACACCAAACTGAGTTTGTGACATGCTGCACGACAGCAGCATCTGTGATCACATGGTGACAGGTAGTCAGACATCCCAGTCGCTGGAGAAGCAGGCTCTGGGCAAGTCTGCACTAAAATTAGCCAACGCAGAAACAGCCAAACCTCACAAGAAGCAGGGTCTTTCTCTCAGGAGACACATTTCAAGAGAGGTGGTGGTCACTGAGGGGACCTCACATGCCCCTCTGTACGTCTATTGGTAGCAGCAATAGCTACAATGAACATTGCTGAAGATGCAAACCTTCGTTCTGACACACAAGGGTCTGATAATGCTGGCACACCCGTTAGGGCAGCCACATTTACATAAAACCATCAGCAAGTTAAGAATAGTAAGGGCAAACCACATAGAATAGCACTTCCTTTTAACCAGTCACAAATCAGTCCCTTTAAACACCATGCCACCTATTCACTTTGCATTGAAAAGAAAGATGCTTGGTTTGCTTTCCCTGTCACAATAAAACTACTTTATTTACCTATTACATTTTTCAAAACAGTAGTAAACTTTAATACTGTATGACAGATGCCCAAGTTAGCTTCAGTACCTGAATGAACTAACATGGTTATGTGAAGCAGAACAGCAGATTATTACCCTTGCTTCTCAGTAATGAGATGTGTAATAGCATTTTATGATTTTATTTTTTTTAAAGTCATCCTCATCGTCCCTGTGCCAATATACGTCTGCTACTATTTCTGGGACAGGGTCACCAAAGCATAACAGATTGAAACATAACCATTTCTGTTAATAGCAGCTTATAAATTATGTGCCCTCACAGTTCTTGTGCATCTCCACCTTCCTGAAAATGTTCAGGAAAAAAAAAAAATTCCACTTCTTCCCCACTGGAAAAAAAATACTTCAATTTTCAGGCAAGATATTTGGTTCTTACTGTACCTCATAGAAAGTTTTGGGTTTGATTCCTCCAATCCACATTTTTGAATCTGCTTTTTGGTACCACGGGAGAAAGTTAGCATTCGCTTTGCAAGTTGACCAAGTACACCGCTTGTGTGAGGAAAGGGAAGACAATGAGAAAGCACAGACAGAGTGAGTGTAAGTACAAACCAGGACTCAGGCTTGCAGCAGTAGCTACAGTTCCCATTAGGCACCAACCTAGTATTTGTGTGCAAATATTTCAATTTTCAGTAAAAAGCCATTCTATTTCCTCATGGAAAAATAACAATGAAAAATGCCTTTGTAAAACACATCTACAGTGGGCAAAATATTCATTCACGTTTTATTTATTTTCAATACAAATGATTTTCTTGAACAAACATTTTGACTGAAATGTCAGCAGTGGTGTGCAGGTCATTTTCCTGCATGGTTGAAATCAGTTTAGAACTAGAAATGAGCACAAATACTCAATTCACTGTAGTAGCCATTCATCTTGGATTTTAGTATGTTGTTTCATATTCAGTTACATTGCTTTTCCCTATAGCTTTTGCACACATCTTTGAGATTCCATAGTCTCCCCATTTAAAAAAAAAATAAAAACAACATACCACAAAAACAGCCCTCCACCAACAACAAAGATTAAACAGTCTTATTGATCCTTCTTTTGTTCATGATAACCTTATCATGGAAATATAAATTTCAGCATACAAAAAATTAAATTTTCAAGAGGGCAACACAACTTTTCTTACCCCCTGAAACACAGGAGTTAAGGAGACAAGTTAAGTCAGACGAGTAGCTGAAGTTGGGCACTGTGAATATTCCCTGAGAGATGAAGCATTTCAGCCCAATACCTATAAGCTCATGGACTCTAAGTTTTATGAGTAGCCTGAATAGAAAGTTCAGTTCTTCAGTTATTTACAGAAAGCAGTATGTGAATATGATGGTAAAAATTTTAATTAATAGTTTACAATCTGGGAAATTATTTTAATTTAGAAAACAATTATGCCAACTTCCACCATAAGTAGTAAAAACCAACCCACACAACATACAATTTTCTTGCAAGTTTTATTCAACCTGCCAAATATGATGAGGTGTGTAGATAACTAAGCACTTCACTGAGTCAGGCAGATGGACTTGTCGACAAGAGTTAATTTTACCCAAATCAAAAATGAAACCCTTCATCCGATATAGCTTTATAAGAGTTATATAAAATTCTAAATCCAGACTATTTTTATTTAACACTTTGAACAATATTAAAATATTACCACAGAGACAAGGTCTTATCTGTCTGCTCAGATTGCACTGTACTTACACCGAACCATACAGCATACATGATTAGCCCTAAAAGGTCTCTTTGGTGATTTTCACTTTTAATGAACTGGTTGGAATTCATTATACAATAATTGTAAGGAGGTTTCGCAGATAAGTCTCTGTCTTTAGGGGGCATGGCACTGACAGACAGCAATTTTTTTTTCAAAAAGAAAGAAAATCCACACACCTTCCTTGCTAAATGAACCATAGATATTAATCTGAAACCGTCTACGAACCAGGAAAGAAACAAACAGCAGAAAAGAAACTACAGGACAAATGGGGTCACAAGTTTCACTTGCATATCAATTTACACCATTTTGCCCAGGTAAAATTCCACTGATTTTTAGCACTGACAAAAACTGCATTTGTCAAAACAAAACTTCTGCACTTTGGTTTTTGCATTGCAACCTTTGCATAAGTTAAACCCCAAGTATTTACATGCTGGACAACAGCCAGTTCTGTAGACTGTCCTGCTGCCTGGACGGGTGCAAGGCTTGGTAAGCAATCAGGTGTTTGAAGTTCAGCTTTGATGCAAAGAGAGTAAAACTGTTACCATAAAGAAAAATTGCTGGGTTTTGTCAACAGGTCCTAATAGCGCAGCTGTTACAAAGGCCTCTTGGCAGGCTGGTTTGTTTATAAGCCTAGGAGAATGCTGCGCCACTGAGTTATTTCAGCTTGGGACGTGTCTGACTGGGTGTCCTGGTTTCAGCTGGGATGGAGTTAATTTTCTTCTTAGTAGTTAGTACAGTGCTGTATTTTGGCTTTGATGTGAGAACGATGTTGATGGCACACTGATGTTTTTAGTTGTTGCTGGGTGATGTTTATACTAAGTCAAGGACTTTTCAGTTCCTTGGGCCCTGCCAGCCAGAGGGCTGGGGGGGCACGGGACACTGGGAGGGGACACAGCCAGGACAGGTGACCCAAGCTAGCCAAAGAGGTATTCCATACCATATGACATCATGCTGAGTATATAAACTGGGGGAAGAAGGAAGGAAGGTGGGGACATCCGACATTATGGCATTTGTCTCCCTGAGTAACCACTACGTGTGCTGGAGCCCTGCTGTCCTGGGCATGGCTGAATGCCTGCCTGCCCATGGGAAGCAGTGAATGGATTCCTTGCTTTGCTTTGCTTGCGTGCGCGGCTTTTGCTTTACCTATTAAATTGTTCTTATCTCGGCCCTTGAGTTTTATATTCCTTTCTAATTCTCCTCCCCATCCCTCTGGGTGAGGGGGAGTGAGCAAGCAGCTGTGTGTGCTGGGTTGCCGGCTGGGGTTAAACCATGACACTAGGGGTTTGGTTGGTTTGTTTCCTTGTTTTTTAAAAATTATACTTTATACTTCCTCACTATTTAATATTGCTCTTACCTCGTTCTTGGGAGATAATGTCTTTTGGACTGCTTGGTTCTATTCGCATTCTTAGGTATTAGTACTTTTTGAGGGTTTTATTTAAGGTTTGAATCCAGTTGCTGTATATACAGTTCAACTGGTATTTTTCTTGTCAAAGTCAAATACAGCATACTAGAAACACTATTGATTACAATATCATGTCCAGAACGGGGGGGAAACCCTACTGTTTCTTCAATTCCACTACTCACACAGACATGTGGGAGGAGGGAAGGGGAAAAAAAGTATTGCACGGAAATTACTGTAGCCACTCTGTAATGCTGGCAGCAATAGTCACATTATGTCTGCAGTAGAGGCAACAGTACTGCAAGTTACTAGAGTAATATTTTAAACTAGACTATATATAGTAAACTGTATCTATAAGCTATATATAGGGTTTTTTTCATATAAACAATGTAGTAAAAATGAAACATCACTTAAAAGGAAAAATTTCTGTGAGCAGAATTGACAGAGTTTATAGATACTCTGTTAAAGGCTTAGAATAAACACTATCCAAAAAACACCAAAGGAAAATGACAGCACAACCAAACAGCCACGCAAAGAAGACACTTAATACATTAACAGAGCAAGTTTTTGTATGAGGAAACTGAAAAGGAAAAAACATCAGATTAAATTAAAAAATAAAATGTTCAAGTAATAACGAACTAGGTGAGAAAAGCTTTTCAGGTGCATTAAAAACAAGAAGCTTATCAGACTCAGTGGGGTGCACAGATCACCAAAAATAAGCTGAAATTGTTGCTGAAAGCCTAACTAAATTCTTTGCATTTCAATTCACTACAGAAGAAGACGGGAGGTCCGCACTCTAAGTCAATTATTGACAAACTTACTCAAACTGCAGCTCAATAGGCGTGATTTTAAATAAACAAAAATATCGAACTGCAACAGACTTTCTGAAGCGTGTGATAATTCAATCAGGAGTTGTAACAGAACTACAACATCAATATGCTAGACTCTTTAACAGTTACATCTCCTACCACTTGCATCCTGCAAAAAAGGAACAAAATATAACTAACACAATTCTAATCTCTATAAAGGTTAATACACAAGGCAATTCACAGAACTACAGAGAAGTCTGGTTTGTTCTGGTAAAACAGAGAGCAATTACGGTAAAAGAATCACAGAATCATTTAGGTTGGAAAAGGCCTTTAAGATTGATTCCATCTATTAACCTAACACTGCCTAGTCCACCACTAAACCATGTCCCCAAGTGCCACACCTGCATATCTTTTAAATATCTCCAAGGATGGTGATTCAGCCACTTCCTTGGGCAGCCTATTCCAGTGCTTGACAACTCTTTTGGTGAAGAAATTTTTCCCAATATCCAATCTAAACCTCTAATAAATATATTTGGAAATAAACACATGCCTTTTGTTAAACAAACTACTTCACAAACTTGCATTCTTTGAAAAAGTACACAAGTTTAGATGGACAGGTGTTCAGTTAATGTAGTGGTGTATTTGCACTTTCAAAAACAAATAAATAAAACCTCCAAACAAACAACAACCAGAAAACACACATTTTCAGTAGTGTCCCTCAAAAGACTTCAAGTCCTTCTAAGAAGGGTCAGAGTCTCTCTTGGTGCAGCACAGAGCAAGACACCAAATGCTGCATTAATCATTACCACTCGAAACCAGAGTATGGCTGTCAGTGGAATGCATCAGCATCTTAAACAGAGATTTATGGCCTGGAAAAGGTGACAAGTGTGTATTACACCAAGTATTTTGTAGTAGTCAAACCTATAGCTGACTGCAAAGCATGGAAGTATCTCATACTACTGAGTGACAAAACATCAAGTGAAATTCAATGTTAATAAATGAAAATGGAAAAATAACTCAAATTATGTGCAATGATGGAGTCATTATTAGCATTCAGGAAAGAGGCAAAGGAATCATTCGGGGAAAGTGGGTTTTTAGCATGGGGAGGGTGCTTTTTAAAATGTCAAGTCAAAGCTTACCATTGCAAAGAAAAAGGAAGAAAAAAGGCGCATACTGTCAGAAACTACTAGGTATTTTGCTGGCAAGCTTCAGTGTTTTTGACAATAAAAACTAACTTCGTTTTCCATACAAATCTACACTTTTCTGAAATCCTTAAGCAGGAAAACAGAAAGCGTCAAATCCACACACAGTGCACCCGTATCATTAATATTTTATGGTACTTTTCTCAAAGAGCAGAATTCCAGAATTCCTAAAAAATAAGAGCAGGTTGATCAGAGTCATCCATACGACCTCAGTTTCTCCCTGTGCATTCTGGCCAGGCACCGGACAGGACCAGGACGGGAAGCATATGGCTGTGGCCACAGTAATGCATACGCCATCCTGGCGAACGATGGCTTCGCTATTAAAGCTCATTAGCTTGCAGTAAGGACAGTTATTTCATCCATCAGCATCCCTATGAAGACTTTAAAGTTCTAAACATGGCAGGATTAGACTTCTTCAATGGTAGGTACTATCTAACGCTAAAAAGTAATTTGAGGGGGTGTTGTTATTTTTAATTGCTTATTTTTAAATCAGGCTGTACTTGGATTTTTTGCTATAGCCCTTCAAAGCCCTCCGCTTAACTATTAGCCCAAATCCAGCCAAACACTTTGTTCAAAGCAATGTAATTGGTTCAAGACTCTGTAGTAACAAGTTAAAACTACCTTAGTCATAGCTTAAAGAGCTGTAAGTGTATTTCCATGTTTTTTCCTCCTATCTATTATGGATATCAATTATTTGGTAGGACTTCAAAGGTGTGGAAGGTGACCTGGAGGTGTGGAAACAAAACCACTTATTAGAATAGTCAGCTATAGGACAGGCTGTATTTCTCCAGAGACAGAGCCCCACCATTAATAATTCCCCCAGTTTTAAACATCTCCAAAATTTCTTTTACTGAACCATGGAAGCAATCCCACCTCACCTTTCTCATGGACAGATGGGAGTTCTTTGGTTATCAAACTTTTCCCATTTCTCCCATCTTCACTCTAAGTTTTATCATAGCAGCCATCTATTCAAGGAATTGATGTATTCAGGGGCTTGGATGTTTTATGCTTTCCTTTCTGCTCTTGAGCAGCTGATAGATCCATACCCATCTTGATTCTGGGATGCATGGTAAGTTTTAGAAAAATATCAAGTTTCCACAGATCCACACTAAGTTGCAAGTCCTTCACTCTCCTGCTTTTCACTCTCCTGATTCACATTTTCTCTGCTTTCCTATGCAAGGAAGTTTTCAAATTTGATGCTAGGTCTTTCAGTTGCCTCTAATTAACCCCTTCCGCTACTGGCTCCATCTACTTCTCTTCTGGATCTCAGATTTCTGGAGGTCTATAGCTTCAACTGCAGTACTGGGAAGACAGAAATCACAGGCCAATGGTCATTACACTTGTATTACCTCATGCTCAAGATTCCTTCTAGCTGGAGTGGCACAACTACTGCAGAGAGGGTAAAAACTGCAATGTGTTTCCCAGCTTCCCTCAACTGCTTTGGATTTATTTCTTCTTTCTCTCCAAGATATTACTTCAATATTCTCAGAAAGTCCTCATTTAGAAAGAGATAGAAAAAAAATAAAGTCATTTCAATGGAAATACAGTTTCAATTAAATGAACGTTTTGCAAGTGTATGTCAGCTTAGAGGGGAATATATCAGTGCTACATTTTAGAAACTGAGAAACATTTTACTTTTTGTTATTAATTTGTAAAATTCAAAATACATGCCATTATCAAATGTTGGCCATATAACATGACTGTGTGCCTATTACAGGCATACAAGTGACCAGTATACGTTCACGTAGGAGAGTTTGTTGGTTTTTTTTTTTTTTTTTGAACTTCAGCACTTCAGATTTGTTTACTGACAGCTTGTGCGGCCAAGAACAGCAATGCACCATTACAACTTATATCCATCCATCTACAGTAATCTGACAAAAAAACCCCACCCTCAAACATTTTCTGGAATGATCAAGTCTTAACCGTAGATTTTTCTACTGCATATTTAAAGTTAAAAATTTTATTTAAAAAAAAAAATTATTATCCCTAAGTTTGAGTAACTCAAATTTGTGAGTTTGGAGGGATTTCTTTTTTTTGGCAAGGAAAAAAATACACCTGATTGTAAAACCATTGTCAATGCAGGTACTAGCACCAGCCCCACTGCTCAGAACACCAGCCTCTGTTCCTTCACTCCTCACTAAACAGTGGCAGCTCCTAAGAAAATTTTGGCCTCTCTTCATCACTCTGTGTAACAACTGAAAATTTAGTCCTTTTGCATTAGCTTATAAATTGCAGGAGGGTGACACTACTGTATTAGGACTGCTGTTTAACTAAATATTCAGTACATACAATACATTCAAGTACATAAGCCACCTCCAGGAGCCAAATACTCCCCAGAAAAATGAAGTCAGACCACAGAGGACAGTGATGTGCAATTCGGAAAGACATAAGCAGACATTTACAGCATACCATACTTACTAAATCAGGGATTAAAACCTATCCAGACATTAACTGATCTCACCTTTGAGATTCTTCTGTGAAGACCCAGCCCTACTCTCAAATCATATGGGAAAAAAGGTTTCTCTATACTTTCAAGTACATGAAAATTTGTTTTGTGGAAGCTGAAATCTATATGCTTTTCGGGCAAGTGTAAGGGTAACTAGAGTTCAAGTTAATTTTTAGACTTAAGATATAACATATTCATTAAGAAGTTCTAGTAAAATAAGGTTTATTCATCTATTAAAAAAAGTCCTCAAACCCCCTGCAGATTCTCCACATGCTTGTAACGTGGAAAAATTTCACTTGTCACACATGTTTATAATTTTAATCAAAGCATGTCAATTCTCATATAATGAGAGATTTTTCCCCGTGGTGAAATTGCCATAATGAAGGTTGCAGAATTACCATATATTTTCAGATGAATTGAAAACTGCCTCTGTCTCTTAGCTGTTACATATTACAGTATTCTTACCCTTAAGCCCAAGCACCTGACTAACTGCTTTCTAAAATATGCATATCGGTAACTTTTATCCTTGATAACTTTCCTCACAGGCTACAGAATGTTTATCTATAACTATTGTTTTCAAATTTTCAGTCTCTTTTGAACCTGACTCCAATTTGCCAAGCCAGATATGCAAGTCTGAACAAGCAGTACTGGAGCCAAGCTCCAAACGAGGTTAGATCCAAAGGCGTGGGAGTCCAGCTCGCCTCCGCTGTCTCACAAGCTTCAGAGTTCTCTGAAGGGTGACCATCAGTACAGAAAGCTGCAACATGCCCACAATTCTCTTAGTGCCATGAATCAGATTTATCACAAATGAACTCTTAAGCTAAATATTCATAAAAGCTACATGAACATATGCTTCACCCTTCCACATAGTGACCTGTTCTGGGAATAGTAATAAAAAAGTTTTGACATTCACTCTCTGAATTACTCTTTAAAAGCGTGACATCTCACACAAATTGAGAGACAGTAACTACAACAGGTGAACATGGAAAGGGACAATTTATGTATTTACAATGAAACATCTTGTGTCATCGACACCCAGATAGAAAGCAGCATTTACATGATGACATCCAGATACCATGGCTTAGCCCTATTGATGGGTAATTATACAAAGGAATAGTCCCAAAGGAAAAGCAATCCATCCTTGCTTTGCATAATCACGCAGCAAACCTCTTAATTGAGTTGTATGGTGAAAAATGATGCAAGTACCCCACAGGCTTAAAGATAATGCCATTTCATCCCTTTTGCATTCCCTTTTCATTGGATTGTCACTGATTTATCTTTTTTTGTTTACATGCAGAATTAATATGTGCACATTTATTACTAAACTACCCCCAGATTGCAAGAAAAATCTGGGAGTTGCAAACCAGATCTTTCAGAAATCCTAATCAAATCACCAAAGAACTTGGAAAGAAAGATGACTTCAAACAAATCTAATAAATTGGAATTGCTATATATTCTCAAATATTCCACGTGCAGAAAGAGCAGTTAAACTGACTACGATGCATTCGTTTATAATGAAAATACCGTTTTTGACCTAGCATTCATGAACATGAAATAACATTTACTTTCTGATCATGGGATCAGTACGACTTTATGCATTAGAACGTGCTGCAGGAAGAAGAAAGGAAATTACTCTGTGGAGGACAGTGGAGAGAGATGTAGACCTACGCCCACAAGACCACAAAAAAAGCAAGAGAAGAAAAATCATACGGAAGGTTTCCAAGAGGAGTCATAACAGAGACAGAGAATGAGAGGGTTATTAATTGCATAAAGATGAGCATAAAACTTGTGCACCTTACCTGTATCCCCCACCCCCAATACAACAGAGTATATCTTTGGACATGTTAATGAAAAACACCAACGAGCAGAACTGAAGGCCTGGTTTCAAAATTAACACATTTCCTACAGTCCTGACAAGCCTATTTAGGAATATTACACTATGCCCTACTTTGTCCTACTGCTTTTAAGCAATCAGTAAGTTTTAAAGGAGGTTTATGGGAAACCAACATTACATTTCACAGACAAATGGTTTATAGGTTAAGTGCTCAAGAAAAAGCTTCTCTTATCATTCTTTGTATACACTTGAAAGCCACTTAGCCAGAATAGATCTGTGCAAAACAACAGCAAATGACCAGTAAAAAGCTTAATTATTCTGCTTTATATCTATGGTATGAGAAAAGTGTGGAAAAAATAAGTAAATCTACTTTTAAATCTTGGTTTTAAAATAAGTGATGGGGGGGGATTTGGAGCAGAGGACATAACTGGGCATAATTCCAAGATTTAAACAGTACTTCAGGCTTTACATCCTTTCATGCAATTCAGGTTTTTTTATCAAAAAGACAAGTGTATCGAACCAAAATGTCCATGTATTTTTGCATATCACAAAACCCCCTTGCTATTACATAGCTCTAGATGAGAAATGCATCATTCTTGTATTATGCGAGGCAATCTAATATCAACACCGAACCATCGCCACACACACCCCAGAACCAGAGGCACCGAGTGCCATGCCAGCAACCTGCCTCAAGATTTACTGACCCCCAGAACACCAGGCGCACTCCTGCTGCCTCAGGCTCACTTGATTTCACCCTGAAAGTCTGGTGTTATGAGAAGAAAGACACAGTGTGAATTTATAGCGTACTGTTGTATTCAATACTCTTCACCTACAATGAGTACCTCTGTATGAGTAAGGAGGTATCCCTTGCTAGGTCAATTCATATAATTGGGGGGTAGGAATTGACTTTTTACTTCTGAAACAGAAGCAGCATTTTCCAACTGAGAAAAGCTGCCATAGGTTTAGTTTGATTATACTAAATAGTCAAAAATATCAGAGAGAAAAAGCAGGTGGTATAAACAGCTGAACAACACTGATGAAAGAGAAGAGGGGATAAGTGGTTTGCTGCATTTTCTAAGACGAACTTTCTCACTGTAGGTCTGAAAGTTGATCTCATGGTCATAAACATCAGTTTTGACATTTGAAGCTTTGACATTGAAAATTCTTTTAAAAAAATCATACATATGCAATATGCAAAAGAAACACAGGTGCTGATTTTGCCTGTTAAATTCATTATCCAACACTTCATGTTCTACCTGGTGTTGCCTGAATTTTGTGATAAGGTTGCTATAGATAAGGTGCAGTCCAATATTTAACACATTTACAAATAAGATTAATAGATTAGCAACCAGACAGCTGAAAAAGATTAGTACACATCCCCAAGGACAATAAGGATTATAAGAGAAGTCTAAATTAATGTCTTTGGACCTGCCTGAACTGCAAGAAGGAGCCTGAAAGAAAGGAACAAGGCAACCCATATCACCCAAAATCGGTCTGATTTGCTTGAGGGCAGTCTACAGCACCAGCTGCCCAGGCCTCATGCATTTACCTTTAAACAAACCTCCAATTTTATAGACCAGTGGTGCTCAAGCTGTCCTAAAGCTGAAAAGATTGTACCTGCCCCGTTATCTTCAGTAACACTACCTTTACTATTCTCAAAAAAAAAAAAAAAAAAAAAAAGGGACAAAGTCATGAGTGTGTTATAAATTCACCCTCTAGTTTCCTTTGCAGAAATGCTTCTGTATTAGTAAAGCTCAGCTTTCCAACAATGACATTTATTTGGTGTTCAGATTATTTAAAAATCAAGACTGAAAGTAGTCAAGTACAAGGTATTAGCAAGTGCTATAGTTTATAATACTAAAACAACTAATGACAGACTCTGCCAGATAGTAGCAATATTAAAGTAACCCATAGGTACTGCAAGAGGTTAAAAAAATCCCAAACAAACAGAAAACCCACATCATGCACACACAAACAGGTTTATACTCTGGACTCATTTTTTCGAGTGGTCAAACTCTTTGAGACATATTTTCTTTCAACAGCAGGGTGCCTGAATTAGACACTGACAGCATCTGATGCTTTTTATGTACCTATCCATAAACAGAACTTTGTTATGGCCACCATCAATCCTGTCTGATACCTCCTATGCAATTTACTATGTGTATTTATTACAACAAAACCCCATTATAATGAATTGAAACTATACTGCACATCCCTGGAAGTATTCCCTACAGAATGTTATATAGTCCTAGCTCTGCCTTTTACTTTCCAGCTCCCTTTCAGAATAAACATGGACTACACGTACCAAGTTTCATATTCAGAAATACAATTTATAAGAAGTGTCATCTGTCAGTTTGCCTTCAGTAGCCAACATCTCACATACTTTAGTTAAATTATGTTCAGTCACGTTAGACAAAGGAACATATCTAACTCAAATACTTACACTTAACGGATAATTGAGAACTGATCCACTAAATGAGCACTTCTAATTACACAGTTGCTAGGTGGGGGGGAGAGTTTCTTATCTCAGGAGCTCTAATTTCCTGTATGCCACACATTGTCCTTCATGAATTGAACTGATGAATATACATAACTACAAAATTCTTTTTGCAAATTAATATAGTTCAGGCTGAAAATCCAGTAATCAGGCAATAATAATGTCTGGCAATCTGGCATTATGAGAGCATTTATAGTAGCTAAAGAAGTAAAAGAAGATATTAATGTGAGTTTGCAACTGGGTGTGTGTGTGTTTTTAAAAAAATATCAGCAGCACTATTCTCCCATCCTAAGGGGTGCAGAATGGCATCTAGAAGTTTAACAACATTGATAATACCGTTTCATTCTGTTACACTACTAGGCTGGAATAAATAAGCCAAAGTTAAACCTTTTCACATTTTATTTCAGATCACAGCTGCAACATCCAGAGAGGACAATAAAGGTAAACCAACTACCACCATAAAGGAGACCAGCCAACACCTTACAGTCAGGAGCAGCACAGGCTGGTTGCTCTGCAGAGGTCACGGATCTGGAAGCCCAGTGTGACAGCAGGGCAGCAGCTGTACTGGGCCAAAAAAGGGAGAGCAGGTCTGTCACTGAAACTGAGAATATGAAACTCCTTAACACCAACGTAGCGTTAAGAAGTAGGCATTCTTTATTGCAGCGCTGGATGCATAAAGGATCGCTCCACCTAATGTGCATAGCTTCCTTCTCTCAGGTAGCTCTTCTTATGCAGAATGTATACATATTAAACACATTTCCTGGAAAAGACATACATATTCATGAGATTACCTAATATTAATTTTAATATTTGCCCTCCTCCTTGGGCATGCCCAGTTGTCCAAAGTCGGGGCCTTCAGTGGTCTTGAGGGTCTGCAAATTCACCCATTCCTCTATTTAGTTGGCTAGGGTTCTCCTTTTTAGTCCCTATATATCGTCTTAAATCAGGTCATCTCAGTCTCTTACCCTTTCTTGGCCTGGAATCACTGGCCTTGGGCTGGTTTTCCTTCATCCTCCAGGGCTACCCTTTTGTTAGAACCTGAATTTATTGCTTACAAGTATACAAAGATTAGTTTCAAACAATGAAGGTACCTTAACACTAACTGTTCCAACCTAGGATGCATGACTACTTCTAAATTCTTAAGATTAAACTTTAATCCTCCTGTAACAGGTTCAGCAATGGCAGCCAGGGCTGGCCAGCAGCCCATGGATCACCAGGAAAAACCTCGGTGACAAGGTGGGCCTGAGACAGTAGACTAAGGCAGCAGGTCTAGCTCAGGCAGGTACTTGGCCCCAGTGGAGCTGGTGAAGGAAGAGGAGAAGGTCCCCCTCATGGAGGCTTCTCCCACCTCACTCTCGTCCACCTGGGTCTGACCCACAGCCACACATCACAGCGCCAAAGCTGCCCTCCACCGCTGGCAGCTGCAGCTTGACCTCCCATTACATTTAGTACTAGCAGAAAGGGAACGAGGACAGCTTAGTTCAATTTTTCCATCTCACAAGGGGCAAAAATCAAGAAATGTTAAAATTCAGATGTGCATTGCACACAGAGGTTTTGGCAAAGTAACCCTGAGCTGATACAAGAAATGATGCCAAGAGAACCAGGGGAGGCAGCAGTGTCTGCCTTGGTTTCTGCTATTCTTTTTTCTGGAAGTTAACACAAATACCTCTCCCCCCCATTTAAAAGAGATTGAATTGGAAATACAGAGGTTTTATTTTGCATCAGTGTGGCATCAGATGTTTTTAAATTACTTGCTATCCTCATTTTTTCTCAGATATTTTGAAAAGTCACATCACTTTGATTGGCAGAGTGCAGAGATCATGCATATCAAAAATATGGGAACCAGAATACACTAAATACAAAACTGAATTTGAACAATATCAATAACCTAGTTCTTTTTCCATTTTAAAGGGGAGAAAACTTTTTCCAGTGCAGGTGCCTGATGTTCATCCAAAATTCTGTTCTTTCCTCAAAAGGAGACAAGTCAACGTATCTCCTTTCCTCTGGCATTATCTGACTTCTAGAACTAATCCTCTTATTTGGCACACAATCACATTTTGAATCTAAAACCACCTTATATAGACCCCTAAGATTTTGTTTTGCATATATTTTTCAGGGGAAGCTGCTTTATTTCATTGAGATAATGCATCACTGAATTATAAGCTCTATGCAGCTGTCACTCTTTGCCAAACATTCAGAAACATAAATGAACTCTGACAAGTCATTTATCTGGTAATTCAGTGTCAAAGTGTAATAATATCACCAGGCTTTGCACATTATCAGTGTTAAAGCAGAACTGGAGTTAAAATGCAAATTAAAAGCACCTTTTGTATATCAGAATAAAAATTACTGTAGCTGGTGCCCATCCTGTAAAACCTTTAGGTTCTCAATTAGGTAAGAATAAAAAGATGTTGATAAAACCAAATGTTACATTCATTAAACCAGGAATTAAATGCTTAGAAAATTTAGTGACACCTATAGTTACTACACTGGCTTTAGGTTTCTAGAAAGAAATACCTGAAGTTTGCCATGCTGACTCAAACCCCCGGTAAGCACACATTCCCAAGAGCACAGAGTGCAACAGGAAAAAGTACAGCATGCAGCAGAACAGTAATCCCAAGCACATCCACTAAATTTTCTAATTTTACTAAGTTAAGGCCACACAACAAGAAGTGCCACAAACCTTTCCTCACTCAGTCCTTGCTTGGACACTTGGTCACAAAACACATTGGCAGCTGTGGGAAAGCAGTGGCTTTTCTTCTGAACATCCATTCAGTCGAAGAATTGGCTTCTTAATTTGGCTCTTGCTGTTATAAATAAACCCCAAAACATGGTGTTTGTTTGTTTGTTTTTTTCTCCTGGATGTGAAGTGATTTGCAAGGATTTTCCTTCCCTTCTCTCCCCAGGGGGGTTATAAATTCGAAGAAAACAGCCAGCTCTTCCTTATATTCCTCTCCTGGCTGGTGTATTAGTAGTTGACCCACTCAAGAAGACCAAATGGAAGCTTGTTTTGATCACTGTGGCATAGTTCAATAAAATGGGGTAGTACAATTGCAACAGGTCATCTAATAACATTTCCTTCCAGGCTGAGTAGATTTCTCCAGTGCAAAGTATCTCTGCTGTTTTTTCCAGCCTCACTCTTGATCAATTCAACCTCCCAGTTTTACAAAAAAAGGTCAGAGTTTCCTAAACTATTGTTTGTTTTCCTGTACTATTAACACAGAATAGAAACAAGCATCAACTAAAACTTAGATAACTGAAAAAGCAACAGTACTGGTTTTGCTGGGGCTAAACCAGACAAGTTAAACCTTAAACAAAAGAAAAAATAAGACAGTAATATGATGGGGTCTTTCTGTTGTGAAGGATTTCTGTTAAGTACAAAGTTGAACGAGAGGTCATGCAACTAAGCAAGAATCTTACTTGGGGGAAGCATGAGACAGAACGGATTAAAACCCTCCCCAACAAATAAGCTGTAAGCTATCAGATTTATATACTACAGATAAGTCATGTAGTCCGCAGACAAAGCAAAGTCTCTCCTTGACCTGTCCCAAGTCTTCTATTATATATTAGACTTAGACATTAAAATAATCAAGATTTATACCTTCTTCTCCCCCTGAAATCCAGCACAGGTATTTTGCTTTGTAATTACATAAAGAACTTCCATATGTTAAATCTGGCAATCACTGCTAAGGTCAACAGCTGAGAGATGGATTATCTTGAGAAGGAAGGTAGAGAGAATCTCATAAAAAGAGAGCATAAAAACAAATTAAAATGATTTATTTTAGAAGGGAGAGTTATCAGAAGGGGATAGTACATGAAATGACATGTAGAGGATGTAAATCAAAGTTTTCTTGCCTTCCTCTCTTGACACCAAAAACATCTAGCCTGCCTCTTGATGACACCCCAAAACTGATACAGCAAGAAGCCTGAGTCATAAATGAAAGACAGTGTCAGAGACCAACAAGGGCAGGCTGGTCCAGTGATGGTAACCGAGGTCAGCCAACAGCCCAGGGACCAGGCAGGTCCAAAGTCAATTGGGGAGTCAGATGTACAGATCAGAGTCTGGGCCAACAGCATGCCTGCCAGGCACAGGCATAGCTGCTACGGCAGCTCAAGGAGACACCAAAAGTGAGGGCCCAACCTTGAAATCATCTCCTCAGCAAGGGAGGCATCCATGGAGGCCTCTCAAGGTCTTGCAGCTGTGCCATAGCAAAGCTAGCCCTGTATCCCCCAGCAGCCAGACCTCCACAGGGTGGTGGGGGATGCTGCCAGGCCCTGACAAGGCGGTATTTCTAACGGACTTTTTCATGTAGCAGTATCTTATGTGGGACCATTTAAGTGGATGGATTTGCCGGCACTTCCTACTCATCACTCCTCTGGGTGAATCTTGGCCACTTGAATAAGCTAAGGAACAGCTGTAAATGCACCAGATACTGTAATATGGAAAAGATCAAGGAAGACATCTTTTAACACAGACTTTCAGCACCAGTCCCCTGGGTGCATCCCCCTGGCCCTTGGGAGTCTGGCTGCCTGGACTCAGGGCCCAGCATTGGTAGGAACATTCTTGAAAAAAAAGCTGTTATGAAGAAGCCTTCCTGAGGGCTACCCCTCCCTTAGGAGCTGCTTTTAAACTGAGGCTCTCACCTGGGACCCCACCTGTGCCATGCTGCAGCAGCATCACAGCCATGGCCCTACCTGGCCAGGGGCCCCGCTGAATGAGACCCTGGCTACAGACCGGCATCCTGGCCTCTCTTCACACCTGCCCTTTCACCACTGACCGGCTTAGCCGCCCCTGGGGTAATATCTGACCCTGGTACTGACCCGGACTTCCCAGCCTGGCCTCAGACCTGTCTCATCTCCACAGACCTGCCTATCAATGGGAACTCTCAGCTGAAGCTGGCTGCCCCCCGCCCAGGGCTGGCCCTGGGCCCCCGCCGGTGGGGGCACTGCTAGCTGGCTGCGTAACCATACTCAGCTCCCAGCTTCCCATCCTCAGTTAGTACCTGGTCCCTTACTGCACCCGGACATAGACATCTGTGTGGAGGGAAAGACAGACAGACAGTTTTAGCAAGATCACTGGCCAACTTCGATAACAATCAATAAGCATTTTCACCAGCCAGTAATAGTTAATTATGTTTTGGAAGCGTCAATAAGAACATTACTCTGTTTCCCCAGCTTCCTAGCAGCCCTGCTTTCCCTCACTCCAGTCTGAGTTCATCCTCAGGCGTAACCAGACCTGCACAGGGTAACCCAAGGGAACACCCACCGGTGCCCCTTACCCAGGCCACGACACCTGCTCCCTTCCCTGCACTAAAGTGGCTTGTTCAACACCTGCTAGGTTAGTATCTCATCACATCAAGGCAGCAACTCAGGTACAAGTAGACTAATATTCCCAAACTTTTCACTTCCATTGCTTCCAGCTGATGAGTTTCCAGATTACTAGTTGTCTGACCTTTAATATCATGCTGTTTAATTACATACATTTTTACTACTTTATCCTTACTATCAAGTTCTTCTTATATTTTATTTTTGCCCCTTCCCACTTCAGAAACACCTTCTGTGTGTCATCATAAACCCATTTTTTGTGCCAAAGTCTTAAATGGAAATGTTAAACAGAGCTTCCCCTCCAGTCCTACTATGCTGGGTTTTTTTCCCCTAATAAAGGCCATTGACAACTTTCCTTTAGCCTGCTCTTTACCATCCCAAATCAATATCCATTCACAATTTCTTCAGTTCAGCTAATTACGATCTATTCAGTACTTAGCTCCAGACAGTTTTAAATCCCCAAGATTTCCCATGTCTCAAGAAAAAAAAAAAAAAAAAAAAAGCTTCTCAAAGCTACTTTTCAGGTTCATCTACAGAGATTTCTGTTTAATAAACTGAGGCAGCTTTTTATCCCTTTTCCAGCCTCCTTTTTAAAACAAAAAAAAAAAAAGAAAAGGACTCAAGTCCTTCTTGCTACAGTTGACTAATGGCTATAATCGTTCGAGGTAATTTCCCAGATCTGTTTTGTTTTTTTTTTTAAAAAATCATAGTCTCTGTATTTTCTGTTCTTCCGTTAAAAATAAAGTCTAACAACAACAAAAAGTTCAAAGTACACTGAATGTACAGTTACTTATTTCATGACCCAGAACTGTCCACAACCAAAATAGGAAAAATTCGCCATACCACCTGCGCTGGAGCAAGCTGAGCTTGCAGAGAGGTTGAGTATGCAGGAGACGTTGATGACTATAAGTTGCATAGTGTGCACTAAGGCTGCATCACGTGTTATTTAAGTTAGCTCAGAAGGAGAAGTAAGTCATAAGTATGAAGCAAAACAATGAAGCAAAAACTGGTCCAAGCCATCACTTAGAAAGTATCTGTTCCCTGCTGCTTCCTCCTGCCCTGGGCTGTCACACAAAGGCCTGCAACAATTTCAGCCTGAGGAAAACTTCACAAGCAGCAAAGCAGAGCCTGAAATACGGTATTGGTAAAGGACATAATAGATTATGTTTAAAGTCACCTGGAATTGTGAACAGCCATGGAAAATCTAGCCTGAAATTACGCTGCTCATGACTTTCATTCAAAAAAGGCAGTGCTTTTCAAGAACTAAAATTAAGTGCTAGAACTCAGTCTTCTGGGAATCCATTGTGTCTTGATCCTGCCTTATCTTAGGCCAAGTATCTTCTAACTACCTGGTAGGATTTAGGTATTTACCAAATATCTTTATCACACAACCATATTGCACTGGGCACATTTGCTAAACATTCATTTTTGTGCTGATGAAACCTACACCTAAAAAAGTGAAAACAGCACCGTCATCTACAGAAAAATCTCAAGATACCACTAAAATAGCCTGCTAGAAATTAAGGGTTGGAAATGAACAAACGACATTGGGGAAAATCTCAGCAAGCAAAGGAGAGGAAAACAAAGTAGTAATATTGAGACCATGAGGTGCAGAAAAACAATATTAGAGAAAAAAGGCACAGCTAGCAAGAGCAAAATCAGGTACAGACAAATGCCCCAGAACAGAACATCGAAAAACCCATGGCTTTTAGCTAGAAATAAGCAAGGGGGTCTTCAATAATTGTATCAGAACAATTGTACCCCAAGTATATACAAAACAAGCAAATGTGTTTCTCTTTCAGAAGGTAAGGGGGCATTAATCATCGAACTGCAAGCCTACAGGCAGTAAGAAGAACACAACAGAGGAGCAAGTTGCCAAGTGAGGTTATAGGTTAGCTATCAGTAAATATATTTAAGACTTAACTTGACACCTGTCCATCAACAAATATTAAATGAGTTCTGGAATGCAGATGGCTAAATGACCACAAAAAGACAACATATATATTCAAATTCTCTGATTATATATCATTGAAACACAATACTGTATCAACTGAAGAGAGAATTTGGGAACCTAAGTACCCGTTCCCTTATTTAGGCACTAGTTCAAAGAACACACAAGCAGAATGTGCATTCAACTGGCAGTAAAGTGAAAATAGGTACACTAAGGGAAAGTCAGAACACTTAACAGTGACTACATTACCCATCTCTCTCTTTTTTTTTTAACCATTTCATGCTCACTAGTGCCAAAACATATTTGTTACACTCTGCAAAACCGTTCATAATTTGTATGAATTGACAGATCCAAAACTTCTACACACCAACTTTTAACATGAATGAATGATGCAACACATCAATTCTTTAAAAACTGACTTCCTGGATGTTTTTTGCCCATATGTGCCCACACGTACTGTAGGTACCCAAATCACAAATATATCTTATTTCAGAGCTTGGGGCTATTTCCATTTATAGTAATGATATCATACAGCATGTTTACTCTCCTATTAGATCTTAGTTGTGTATTTTCAAACCAAAATTAAGAATCATGTTCATCAACCCCAATATTTTTAATTTAGTGAATAACACACAGCAGAGATAAAGATATTGTATAAAGAACAAAGAACTAAAGCCCAAGATAATGCACATGACTTCAGAGCCGATATTTAATTGACAGAATTTTTTCAAATGAAAATATGTTAACAGAATACACAAAGTAATTGGTAGCAGTTTGTCTAAACCACTGTAAATGGCAACTGCTTTTGACACAAAAAAGCAGACAAAATGCCACAAAAAGGAAATATGTATGTTCTGCTTGATGGCAAACTAAACTGCTAGGGTTACAAGATTAATTGTATCCCTATACCTCCTAAAATGCACTCTTCTTCAAAGCTTTGGCCTCATACCCTTACCTACCTCAACATACAACTTCTCAACTACCCTACTGCTACACTGATTGGGACTGTGTGTACAAATAAGAAAAATATGTACCTAGTTGTAGGTAGGTTCAGGCTCATCTCACTTCTTCAGACACCAAATGTAGTTGCCCAAGTTCTTTCTGTGACAACCACTCACCTATTCAGTTTGTCTTCCCCAAATTCTTAACTTTCCTAATTCTTCCGTGTTCAAACACCACTTTTTCTCCAAGTGAAATCAGTTTTGTAGCATGCCTAGAAAGATGAGGTGGGCTATTTATACTCTGTGGGTCCATTATACTGCGTATCATATAAAGTCCCTGCTACAAAGAATGCACAAATTGCTTTAAAGCTGAAGCACAGAACCAGTCAAGCAACACCTCTACCACTGTTCATACTGCAGCGTTCAAACCCACATTAAGGACTCCAACAAGTGTGCTGCACGTGCTGGGAACGCCTTCCAGGATGTATCATTAAAATACGTATTTCAGACTCTCGACCCTGAGTTTTCTTTATTTCCTGGGCAGCATGAAGTATAAAAATCAGCTGAAGAGACAGGTTTTATTTTTCTAACATATGGATTCCTTAAGGAGTGAAAGCACAGAATATGTTACTTAAAGAAAGTGTACCCGAAGGGCACTCCATCATTATTCATGCCATCATTCTACTACCGAATAGAAAGACTGGAAATCACCCCAATTAAGAAAAGTTATTGCAGCTTTGTTTCCAAATGGACGAAATAGCACTATGTATTTTGTCCGTGTAGCATTATCTTCAGAGAAATCTTCTGAGCACAGTGCAAAACCGTGCCTTCGGGTTTACATTAAAACAGATGGTGCAGAAGAGGAAGCTTCTATTGTTCCTTTTCATAAAATATTTCAGGGGGAAAGTGCCTCAAATGTTTTTAAACCACTGTCTAAATTTAAAAGAAAAAAAAAAGGATAAATAAGTACACCACCACCACCCTCCCCCAAATCAATTTGAATACAGAGCTAACTTCCATAGAAACAAAAAGATCAGAAATCTACTGGAAAGAGAGACAAGAAAGAGCCTAAATTTACAACAGGTAGACAATAAACTTTGTGATCCACAGCTTTTTCCAGACAGGTTATTGAACACTGTACTGAAATACTTGAACACTGCTCTTCATAAAGTCTCTCACTGACACTAAAAAGGAGCAAAAGTAATTTTCCAGGATCTTTATTGCTTACAAGACAGAAAGTATTTAATACAGATATTTAATTCTATAAGCAAATAACAGGTTTAGGAGTAGGAGCAAAACTTTTGCATTTCCAAAAATGTTTATTTTCACTTATCTTCCCATCAAATAGAGCCGTAACACCTCTTACTAAAACAGCTATTCCCATCCAGCAATCTCCCCCTTCAGCAACGCCACAATCCACTAAGTCAAGTGCAAAGTGTACACACCAGCCTCTCCCCTTATCAACACCTCACCTGTGTAAGGGGTAGCTGGACTTCATGCAACTGGTTTGAAAGGCTGCAGAGCTTTCCAAAAAGGGACATGAGGGAAAAATTCAAATACTAAATGGATTCTTACAGCACAGCTACAGCTCCTGCATCTTGGAGCTGTCGAGCCAGCCACTGGGACCCTTTGGCTCTGTTCAGTATACAGATGACTTTAGGCTTAAAGTTGTGACTACATTCCCTCAAAATTCAGGCACATCAGATGTTACCAGAAATGCAAGATTATGTCAAGTCCCCCTTTCTCTACCTTTTTGAATCATCATTGCTTTTTTCAGCTTCTTCTCAGGAAGAGTTAAGGAAATTAATGGAGAGGGTTTTGTGGTTAAAACCATCCATTTCCATCCAAAAAGGACAACCAAGAAAACAGTGTCCACATCACACAAAATTTCATAGATTATACATGCTTAGAAGAGCTGTATCTCCTCCCAAGGGGTTAGGGATATGTAATGTGCCTTTACTAACAACAATGCTGTTGTAATATTCCAGTACACACAAAACAGTGTTGGTGATCTTCCTATAGTAGACAAGCAAGGCAGGTAAACCAAGGAAAGCTTCCTGGACACATCAGCAGCACAGCTTTGTATGGCTGGTTATTTTAACACAAGACAAAGAAACTTTAATTCATTCCTTCCTGGATTTTCATCTCTAGCTCTAAGTCTCCCTATTTTAAAAGTCCATGCTGACTTCCCAAAATCCCTTCCTCCATCCTCATGTATGCCACAGTAGTATCCTCAAACTGATGATAAATGTGCTCTTGAAATAAGTGATTTCAAGACTCCTGTTGGATCTCTTCTCCTGCAAGATGCTGCCGTTTTTCTAGTTTATTATTATCTCAATATATTGCATTCCCTCCTCCCAAGAGACAGCATTTTTCTGAACTTTCCTAAAAGGTATTTTCCTCATAGTTTGAAAATACTGCACTCTGGGGGAATAAAAATTATCCTCCAAGCAGTAGTTTTTCCACCATTTTTCCAAACTTGCCCTTGTGAAACTCTGCACACAGCCAGCAACTGAAGCATAGATTGGGAGTTCAGTCAGAGATTCAAGCTGATACAGGTGATGTGCCTGACTTGCTCCTGAAATAGAGCGCCAGTGGGGGGGAAAAGACAAGGCATATTTATTTTTAACATGGTATTTTAAAAGACTCTATATTGTTGAAAAACAAATTAGAACTGTACGGTTGTAGTGACTCCAGTTCAGAAAACGAGTTCTCTTGCAGTGCTGTTGGTTGAATCAGGTTGTGCAGGTGGATGTCATTAAATATTGGTTACTGATCACAACAGAATTATTTTCAAACTGAACACGTATTTTTCCTGCCAAAATGTTAAATGAGGCATTTGATCGTAAATTTGTATTTTCCCTTTAAATACAAGGCAGATAACTGTGTTACATTTACTTTAAATTACAGCAGCTTACAGTCCTGAGGAACGAACCAAATGTGTTCAAATAATTCATGGCAGCCCCTGAAGAATGGGATATGTTTCAAGGCAGAGAAATCTGCATGGGAAAAGCGCTCTTTGGGGTTGGGGGTTTTATACAGCACGAGAGGTCTGGCTTGAGGTCCAGTCCACAGGTCACAGATCATAAAAGATGAAATACATGAGGCAACTGCACAGAGTCCAAGATCTGTGTCCAGGTAGCCAGAAAGAAAAACCTTCAAGTACCCAGTACTGAGAACTCTTCCAGTTACCTCCCCAAAAGCCCAGAGACTTGCAGAAAAGACTTGCCAAGGGAGGGAGGACATGTAAAAGATATCCCAGACTGGGGTCAATGCACATAACACTCTGGAGACATAATCACACCTAAAAGGTAGAGGGAGACAAATCTCCATACATTATTCCAGAAAGTTTTATTCAATCAGTTTGTATAATTAATGCAACTTTAAAATTAGGGAAAGAAGAAGAAAGCATTCTGACTCTGTAGATTCTGGGGTAAAAACACGGTCTGTCTTCAGGTGTGTCTATGTTTTGTTTTAAAAGCACGCTTAAAGCTTTACCAGAGATGCTGGCTATCTCTTCAGCCAGCTAACAAGTGTTTTCACAACTGTGCAGAGCATGAAAGAGTGAGACTCAGTATGGTCCGCAAGACTCTGAAGAAACTATCTGACATAAACCCCATGCTACTGATGGCTACACTGATACTGGTCTCCAAGTAACTAGTTTGAATGAAATACCAAGAAACCTTATTCACAATTTGTAACTTCAGTGTTGGTTCACAATGCAAACACCCCTCAAAGCTTTAGCTGCAATCCCACAAGTAAATCTTGTAAATTCTCTCTCTTCACTGATTGTAAGGACACTGCCACAAATAATTGCTGAATTTAAACTACCACTTTTCAAAAGCTGCCAGGAAGTGTGGGACAAAGTATTAAAGTATCAAGTCTGAATTAAAACAAGTGTTTACTCATTTAATTTCTCTAAGGGGTCTAGAATATATATAGGTCTTGCCTCCTGAATCACTCTGGATCTTGATTGTAACTTCTTCCTCCTTTCTGCCATTACTAGCAGTTTATTCTAGAAAAATATTTCAACACAGACTTGTGAGTTTTCAATAACAAAAACAAAGTAACAAAGCTGCCACACTATTTTTTTTGTGTGAAACACCCCCAATCTCTGTCAGCAGACTTATTATCTGAAAAGATACAGTGAATTACTAAGTTTCCTGATCATACACATGCAATAACCTGCAATACAATTTCCCAAGACAGGTCAATAAAGGTTCAAATGACTACATTTTCAAAATTAACTCATATATTTCAGAACAACAATAAAAACCCCAAACTTTTTCACTTTAAAGATTAAATGTAACCAAGGTAATATATTAATACAACTTGTCACAAAACACAGTACTGCACTGTACAATACATGCCTAGACAAATACTTGCAAGAAGTGTGGAACAAACTGTAGCTCAAATTTGACAACTGAACTCTGTTTTGATGAAAAATGAGCCTTAGGTGACACAGGTAATATTTAGCAACATAAAATGTAACAGACTTCATTATTAAAAAAAGAATTGCTAATGATTAACACCTCAAGGGATGGAGGAGCAAGGATTGTAAGACTGTACTGCCACAGTTCAGGTACATCACACTGAAATCCGTGTTCTCCATTTCACTTCTGAGAAATGCAAGAAAGCCATTAACCTCCTGTTTGAAACTAGACTAGTGAAAAAATACCCCCCTTACCCCCTGCACCCAGCACCAATACGTGCGACAGGCCCAAACAGAAAGCAGACTCAGAAGGCAACTGGCAAAGGGCTTCTCTTGGTACTGTTTGGTGGAACTGCCTATGTATCCGCATCAAAGAGAAGTGAAGAGATTAAAGGCAAAATCCAAGGAGGCAGCCAGAACAAGGACTGAGAAAAGTCTTTCTCCCTCTCTGCCTCCTCCCATGACTTCCCTGAGGGAAAGCTTTGAACAAAAATACTGACGAGAAAAGAGTTTGAAGCTCCTGTTTGATGGTAGCAGTGCTCAGGGATACTGGGTGAATTCTCTGTACATCCTCCACTGGTAAGGCTTTACACTTCGTACAGTCATTACAGCTAATGCCATGACTGCAACATTATCTTCTAGTAAACAATTATTTCTGGCTGGTATTTCAAAATGCATGCATGTATAATGCTGCAAAAGTTCTTCACCATTGGTCAAAACAGAAAAGCCACTTCCATAAAGCCAGGCATTTAAAAGCTGTGGTCTCCAAAATGGCACGCCAGAGAATATTTTCTTCTTTCAACATATTTAATTCCTATTAATAGTAATAGGAACTAAGCACGCATCAAAGGATAATATGCCTTCAAGATTTAATATATATTTGCCATTATGGATAAAGATACCCATAAGTACTATATGAAATAACTGTCAGTTCCTAGATTTGTTCCAGAATATAAATCTCTTCTATTAGTATGGATAAGGCATAGCTAAATGTGGCTGCTTGAATAGAAAAGAATATACCAATCGGAGAGACTATGACAGTTTCTCATAAAATGCAGGGGACACCCTTTGTTTGGATTTTGCCTTCTATCTCAGACTCAAGATTTTTCTAAAACAGGGAAGAGACAGCTCTATTATAGATATCACATGCAACTATTATCTTGGTTTCTTTTTATTGACTTAGAATTTAATTAATAGTCTTTGTTTTTATCTTCACAGTACTTCTAAAAAAATAATTCAATATAGGAAAAAAACAATTTTATCTTCTAAATATTTTTGTTATACAAAAAAAAGAGTATGAGGATGTCCCGTTTAGCACGAAAAAGGATTAAGGAATATTAATATGTTTCCAACATTATTTTCAAAACATCACAGGGATTCTGAAACCCTCAGTGACCCAACAGCAGTTTATTTCCCATATCCTTAATCCTTTGCTCTGAAAAAGGACATCTATGTATACGCAAAGGAAACTAGGGCAAAGCTTTGCCCCTCACAGGTCACATACATGTTGCGGTGCTCTCACTGTTCCTGTGTCCATCCCCAGGGATGGGCATATCCCACAGCTTTTGCTGTCTGAGACATTTTGTGAATTTATTTCTCAGTAATTCAAGTTATGTGAGAGGAAACTTGCCTTCCAAGGGAATTCACAGCAGCCCAGTGATGTGCCGCCAGGCTGCGGATGCACGGGAGGGAGGAGTCAGTCTGCCCGCAGGCAGAGGTCACATTCAGGTAACTGTGCCTTCCAATTTCACCTTCTCAGTCTGGGCCATTTTATGATACTTAGGAGACAGAAAAAAAGCCTTAGATCTTGGTTACCTGTGCAGTAAGTGTAGACTACACTGCTGTCCCATTCTGCTTGTTTGTATTTTTCCTCAGGAAGCTAAGTCCCAGCTTTTCCTCACAGGGAGCCACTTCTTTACCTCTAATTGGATTGTTACCTTGCATGCACTCTGCTAGTTAGTTCTACTGTTATTTCTGATGTGGATCTATATCTTCATTCCTTAAAAACATTTGGCTTTCATTTCCTTCCGTTCCTGTAACTTCTTCCTCAATCCTACCTATGACTCTGTGACCCTCCCAGATCCGCTGAGGACATTTTTCATTTACTCAAGTGCTGCGATCTAAATTTCACACCATTTCACTGAGAGCAACTTATTGTTTCTTTGTGCGTAGCCTCTTCAGTAGTAATCAATGGTTACATGTAGTAATTTTAATCATCTAAAGACTTGAGTCTAAGTGGTCTTAAATTACACCATATGAACTGAGGAGATGGGCTCGAAATCACTGTGAGCAAGTTGGTCCCTAAATGCAAAAATAATCGGATTTTGTTTTGAAGGAAGTTTTCTTATCTGGAGAAGTCTTTAAAAATATATGATAGTGGAGGTATAAAGATGATGAACTAGGAACCAGTGTATACCATTTACCCCAACAAAACAGACAGGGAACATCTGAATGTCAAGAAGTTAAAACACAGTTTCACATTCTCCTTTACCTCAGCCTAATGTAATACCCAAGTCTAACAATCACTTGGTGATTATATTACAATTAGTCTATTGCTTTACAGTTAAATCTTCCAGTAAAACATATGAAAAAAAAGGCACAAATTCTTTGAAAACTTATATAATATAAAAAAGTTACAAACTTGAGCATTATAACCTATGCCACCAAAAAACCTCCAGAAAAATGGAAGCTGAAGTTGTTAACGTGATGGCTCTTACCTGTGTCATGTTATCTCAGGGAACATGTTTGCACTATGCTTCAGGCCGATACAATCTGAAATTGCTGTGAAACATAACTAGACTGTATAATGAAAAGAGCAATTAACCTCCCTTTTGAGAAACTTAGAAATTACATTTTGACCAAAAGGCACACATACCTCTGTTTCCAGTATCTTTTCTTCACATCAAGGAGATCATGCAATAGTTCTTGAAATTTTTTATAGCCCGGTTCTGTCTGTCTGGAAGTATCTGGCTACCTGCTACAATCCTACGGATTCAACATGAGAATAAAACAGAATGGATCTGGACACTGAACATAACAGGAATACCGGTAAGTGTTTTAAGGCTGATAAATTTTGCAAAAAATTCCATTGACACAGATCTGCATCATTTTTGTTGATCTCATTCACAGAAACCTCAGTAATATCTACTGTTAGACAAGCACCATTTGTGAGAATATTCAGCAGATCATGAACAGCAACACATGCAGGGTCTGCATTACTTATTCATAACACCTGGTTAAACAGCATCATTCAGGCAGTGGCTGAGTAGATACACATCTTGAGATTTAACAAAATGCTCAGAAAAGCCCAATCACATGCTTTGAATGAAAGAAAAAACCCTAAAATACTAGTATGTGGTTTATTCTCAAATCAATCCATGGATCTTTATAATGAATAAATTACAAAAAAAAAAGAACAAGACAATGAGCAAGGCAACTAACAAGAGACTGGGACCAGGTCTCAAAACATTCTCTAAACAAATCAAGACACAAGACCACAATGAATTTGTCAGGTGGGAAGCAACTTCAGATTCCTAACTGTATGGTGCATCAATACAAACTTGAAGCATTATACAATAAAATTAGGAGTTTGTAACAAAGTCTTGATTTTATTCCAATGTGAAATAAAATCTCTAACATGCATGGTAAGGATCACTTTTGGGGGACAGGACTTACCTGTTAATTAATGAGGGCAACTAACCTACATAAAAGCTGCTATGCTGTGTTATGAAGGTTTTCCCCATTTCAGCTGAACATTAAAATGGTCTTATTTTGCTATGCCATTTAATGATTACAGCAATTGCCTAGAAAACACCTCCAAATCATAGCTGGTCATCAGTAAAGAAGGCTTAAGGAAAGGAAAAGCCAATCGATTAGGCATATCCATAGTAACTCTTTGAATAACTTTCAGCAATCGGCCTGTTTACTAAGCTGGACCACATGGAAATAGTGAGCAGATGAACTACCCAAACTACTTTTGTTGTTTGGTCATCAGCCTTCTATTTCACTGGCATTTGCAGACAGAAACACTGAGTCCTTTCGCTCTCATACTCCACCTTCTCTTACACTGTCCATGAAAAAAGTTTGTTTTCCACCTCATCCAAAAAGATTACTATCTTGGCCACCTTAAAACACCTACTAATAGAAATAATAAGTCTCAGAACAGCCTCCAGTCCCTTGCAGGCTTTAAGTCTGCTCCACAAAACATCCAGTTTACCTGTGGCACTGTGGCAGAGTTCAGCGGTCTGAGACTGACATGGTGCATAGCGTGCCAGCAACCAAAGTTAAGAGCTGATGTAGAAGAAAGCTTGTTCCAGAGAACTCCTAAGAGTCTGAAAAGCCAAAGTGCAGCCTAAGGTTATCACAGAGGAACAGTGTGTTGCAAGGAGTAGCGGCTATAAATAACACATAAAGAAAACTGCTTTACATTTGTTTGGTTTTGAGCACACATACAAGAGACGGATTAGAGCTTTTTCTTGTGCAGCACATCAGATTAATTCAACAACCTCTTGCCAAAGAATGACCTCATGGGAATACATGTTCCTCCTCTTCCACGACTCCAATTTCCTGTGTTCAAAATAAAACTGTTTAACAAAAGATCAGCTTCTGACATCACGCCTTTTTCTTCTAACCCTTGGTAGGGCTCTAGCTGCTCCCTGCAACATTGCTGTCTCTCTTGAAATCAAATCAAACCTGTTTACTCCTTCCTCCTCCCTACCTGTAGGGCTTTGCTCCACCAGCAACCACCTCTGGAGCTGAACACACAACAGATTCTATTCCTTTTACCTTTCAATGCCCTTTCCTTCTCATTTTCAGAAGCTCTCTCCTCACGCTGTCCTTCGTAAAGGCCAGGTTAACTTAAACCATCACCTGAATTTTAGCTTCACAGCATCTGCCATGAGACATCAAGCATAAAAGTTTCAAGAGGAAAAGGAACACAACTCCCACAGGAAAGTGAGCCATTTAAAAGCAGCCCATTTGAAATGCAGCCCTGGCTGGCAGGCAAAGAAATGGGGACCAAAGGAGTGCCATTTTTCAGAGGGAAGAGGAGCAGCAGCCTGCCTGCGGACTGTGCTGGATCTACACCAGCCACCAGTTCTGCAAAGCGTCTGACTCACCAGGAACCTGGGACACCAAAGCCCTGTGGTTTGCTCTCAGCAGAACTCCATCCTTACACAAACCAGGTATGTACTCCTGTCTACTCAAGCAGTGTTTGAAACAGGTTATATGCAGACAACTGTCTTCCTCCCTGCATAATATTGACACTTCAACAGTCTCTGGTCTGTGAAATCACAAACTATATTTTGCCAGATCCCTATCTTATCGTAACATTCCCAATTTTAATACATATGTGGTGTTCTTATTATGCTGGTAATAAGAGCATATCCACAACAAAAACTTCAGAGAGAAAAGGATAGATATATAGCAAAATCTAATGGCAGCAATAGAGATTCCTGGCAGCAGAAACGAGCAACTTCACAATAAGAGACAGCAACTTACTATTTCACTTACTTTTCTCTGCAATAACTAGAAGCCTGAAAGATTGAAGAAAATAGATGTGTGTCCCCCCCCCCTTTTTTTTTTAATATAGTCTCATATTCACTACCATGAGACTAAACTGGTAGATTGTGTTTGAAGTAATTCTTTACCTGTATCATAGATAATTTCCCTGTAATTGTAATTACAATTATTCACTGTATTTTGAAATATCATCAACGAAATGCAATGAATAGGGAAAAATAATGAATTCATAAAGTGCTCTCATCCTGTTCATTCCACCTGTTCAGAGAGTGAGCCAGTTACTCTCTTCAAAATTAAGATGGCACAAAAACATGTAAATGTGAATCTTTCAACTCTTGGGGTGGGATACTCTCTAAGAATTTCGTAACAAAGCCAAATGATAAGGTTTTCTTCTTGAAAGAACAGTTTTTCCTCCACACGTTATGAGACGCTTCAAGAATCAGAATAATTTTGGAAAAGCAGTATTTTTAATTGCAAACAAATCAGTTTCTAATATACCTGTACAGTAATCGCAAAGTTTTACCTACACCACTGCCAAAAAGGAAAAAACCCAAAAAACCAAAAAACACCCCCAAACCCAAAAACCCCAGCACAAAACAGCAATGTCTACTCAAGCGTAACTAAGATGTTTTCTATGGTGCAGCAAATGACAAGTGTAATTGCTAGACTATGAAGAAAATTATCACTATGGTATCACCATAAGACTGAATTAAAATTTGGATTCCATTAGAATATACAGTCTTCATACTGTTGAATATAGTAGCTATATTCAAAATTTGTGCATAAGGCAAATTGTTAGTATTGTCAGAAACTTATGTTAGGAACACTATCAGGCTAAGTTCAAAACCATTTAAAAAAATACCTAAAATTTGTCCACGTTTTTAAGATAACAGCTGTTATGTTTGCAAATATTAAACTAGAATATGTTCCATCTCACTAGCAGCCTTATGACTGTATGTCTTCTGTTAAACTAAAAAACCTCAACATTTCCATAAGCATATATGTTATCTGGATATCTTGTTACCCCAGCTGTCAATAAGAGGAGTGAGAATCTTGACCGAGCCATCACAGGCATGTTGGATATTAGATGCTTCTGATCAGAAATCTGCTAGGTGCCAGTGTTCGCAGTAGCCAAGGGGGCTGCACGATCTGGCCATATGCTCTCTCTTAACACAACAGACTGATACCAAAGCAACACAGTTCAAGTGTTTTCAGTGTTCATTCATCACGGCCTGCAATCTGCAAACAGTTTGGAATCACTTTACTTAGTCATACACTAAAAGTGCAGGGTTTAGCTTGAAGCATAAGCTTCCCATTCAGAGGTGAAGTGCCTCTGCAGGCCTGAAAAACTTTCACACTTTTAGGAAATCTGGATTTGAATTTTTCAGTAACATTTCAGGATTGAAGGTACAAAAAACTACCAGTAACATGGCTGTTTAACAAACAAGTAAAACTGTTGATTAGCCTTTTTTTTAGGGAAGATATTACATAAATATTATGTCTGGAATGATGACAAGAAAGGATTGAACACGTTGTTCTGAAGACTAAAAAAAGATGCTGGTAACTGGGTTTTTTTAAAAAAACAGTACAGTATGACCTCTTGAAAGTCCAGTTGTTAGTGTAAAGGTTGCATTCAAATGCTAAGCACTTAAAAAAAATCCAAGCCCATTTATGAGTATAAAACCCTGTAGCAGAAATGTATGTAAGACTCAAATGCAATAAAATAAAAAAATCTGTAGTTGGAAATGAAGAAGTTCTCAACAACAAAGACTTCAAACTTAATAACCTGACCTAACTTTCCTTTGTCAGAAAATTACAAAACGATTTCTCAGGCTAAGGAAGACTTCCTTAATTCAAGCTGTAGTGTCCTTAGGTTCAGAGCACTTTATCACAAGTTTCATGACAGCAAATATAGCTCAGTTTGTGCTTTACCTCGAACAGGCTTGATCTCAAACTTGCTTATGTTTGTGAAACAATGATCTCCTTCCGAACAGCAGGCAGTCAGTGAAGTCAGCAAGACTGCTTTGAAAATTGGAAAATCCCCTTGTCAACAATGACTCATTTATGCATTTTTCTCCTACACATAATCCTACAAAATAATTACAGAAATTATATATATGCAAACCTGAAACAAGTTGAGCTCATTGTAGCAATACAACTATACAAAGACCTTTTAAATAGCTGAAAAATCCCCAACAGGAAAAATATCACTGCCAGAAATAAGAGTGATGGTAGAAAGAACAGATAATCTAATCGAAGTCAGTTACGAAGACTTTATGTGCCCTTATGTCCCATTTTGGTTATTTACTGCTCAGCATGGAAGCAACCACTGATCTTAATCTATTGTAGCTTGTCTGAGTTCACGCATGACCTAGTACAAACATTAGATTTGTACTCCAACCATGAAGTCCAAAATTCCTGTTAGAAACAGAAATCTCTCATGCACACGTAGCTCAGTGTTGCTCCCAAATACTAGAACCATGCTGGTGTGAGACTCAGACATGAAGTCTGAATTCAGAACAGATTCATAGAAGAAATGGTTTTACTCTTCCCTGCATGCAGCAATGCATTTCTTTGCTGGCAAACAGCTGAAATGCCTGTCCAGCTGAGGAAGACCTTCCCAGCAAAAGCTACAGTCTCTGCAGCAGCAGTGTTTCTTCATTTCTCCCCAAGCCCTCTAACCATGCCTTGGTCAGTTCTAGCTCTGGACAAGGAACAGGAATCAAAGCACACCACACTCAACATCTCCCTCTGGGATTAAAAAAAAAAGAAGTTAAAAAAATAAAGGTGTTTCTCATTTCTGTTTTCTGCAGTAATATTTTACTGTAGCTGAATTTTAACAATATCATTTTTCTGCTTTAAAAATGTAATTATTTATTATTGACAATTTAATAAATATTTCAGACTTCCTTAGTGCTACACTATGTCACTTAACAGGTGGCTTCCTAATTTTAGAAAGGTTTTTCTTTTACTGAGGTCAAAGAAAGAAAGATTCCCCAGAAGACAGAAGTTTACTGCCTGCTTTGGAGTGTCCACTTCTGTAAGCAGCACTGACTGAAAAGTCCTTTTGAATCTGACTAAGAGGAAGCCGAGATGGCATTACTTATATTTCAATGGGTTACAAATAAAAACAAAATTAATGAAAATTAGCAAAACTGTAATCGTTTTATTTGTCCCCCCAAATGCAGTAAATGGCTATGTTACAGAACATTTTCCCATAGCTGTTCTGGCAACAACACTCATAAATCACAACAAGCAAATATAACTCATTGCAGAGATGTATGTATCAACTTTTACAGGATTCTTCCATTCAAGTCTTTCTGAAAACCTTTTGCTCCTTGAGATATGTTGTAATTAAGAATCCCAACAATATAAAGAGTTATAGCAGGAAATAATTACAATGCTTTGAAGCTGAAAGAAGCAGTTTGTTAATGAAAATCACTACTGCTTAACAGTAGCTGTTAAAAGCAAAAAAAGTTACAATAAATCACTCTTCATAAACATCTGTTTATATTGGAAGTCTTCCTAATCCACACGTGTTACACTTAGTAAGTTAGCCAAGGTGTTCAATCGTCCAGTCTCTACTATCCACATGCAAAAACCTTCGTGTGACATAAGCACAAGTAATTGCTGCGTACCAAGGAGACCTGTGGGTAGGAGATGCTCTAAAAATACCCACACCTAAGAGAGGACGGCGGGTACCTAAGGGTTCCCAGTACTCTGCTGCTGCAGTGGAAGGGGCTGGGCACACTGGCTTGTCTCAGGGTAACTTAGGATCTCTTTGTCTTGCAACTGTGTGTTAGAAGGCACAGCATCCCCACAGCACTAGGGTAAGTCGCATGACAGACCCATGGAGCAGCTCATTTGTAGCTTCCTGAGAACAGCACATGGCTCACGCGCTGCTGACAGGACAATCCTACATCAAACTAGTGCCTGGCTGTCTCATACAGAGAGTACTCTTCAAACACACCACACCACACCTCTCTGTACCCCTGCACAGGTCGGGCACAAACCTGTGACAAGTCAGCACAAAAACCTTTGCAGGAGCAGTCACAACACAAGCCTTTGAGAGCAGAAGGAAGGATCCGTGCAGCAGCTGGGTCAGAGACTCCAGCACAGGCTGGTGTTTTCCTTGTGATGGCCCAGATCCTGAATTTAAAAAAATCGTACAGTGGAGAAGACAGGCTGGAGAGGGGCTAGGAGTGACTTCATGCAGCAGGTAAGTTCAGCTGCAAAAGTAACCACAGCAAGAAACAGAGCGTCAAGAAACATAAGAAACTATCCAGAGGCCTTGCTGTAAAAACCCAGGACCACTCCTCCTGCAGATGTGTGTTATGGGAAAGTTACTTGCCCACTAGGTACTATCCTAGCTGATGGAAAGACTACCCCACTGAATACATCCAGAAGAAAAGGCAAAACAAAATAAACTTTTCAGAAAATTTATTTTATCTTCATCAGCAAGTGCATCACACAAGAGAGGGAGCTCTTGCACTAACAAGACCCAGAGAGTACTTCTCCATAACTGCAAGACCACTTGAGAAAAAAACAATGAAGCTGAAGGCAGGGGACAGGGGAAAAGTTAAACCACTGCCTTTAAACATTTAAAAGCTGATTGGTTATGTGGTAGATTTAATTGGTACTGATACCTTATTTTCATCACACCCTTTGCTTTCTATGCTAGCCACGTATGCAGTCACGGTGTTCATGGAGCATTCCGTGTCACTAGTTCACACAGTTCCACTGAGAATCATCCAGGGGTTTCCTCAGTGACCCAAGTACAGCCCCACAGTACCACCCCCGCTAGACTAGGAAAGTTGGAACAGAGCAGACATGGACAGACATAAGCAGTCATACAGCCAGGACAGACAATACCGAGTAGCTTGCCAAAACAGAAAAGTTTTTCCAGAAGTATATTTCTTTCTTGGATTAAAGAAAATAAGAACTATTGATATTTGCGGATAAATGGCTAAATATTCAAAGTAGTCCTTGAAATGGCAAAAGAACAACTGCTACAACGTTTCACATGTTAAATCTACAACACAAAAAAGCAGCTTATTCCTTAGCTACACTGTACAAAGTAGACCGCAGTCAAATACAGGAATTTCCACTTCTGGAATGTACCAGACTAGTTACTGAAAGTATCAACATTTATACATGATGCCTTGTATCTTCTGGACACTGGCTAAAGGTGAAATGTTAACTGGCCCAATAAAATCCTATGGAACACAAGACACAGAAAGTAAACAAAACATGGTGAACACCACGAAGAACTGCAAGGAAAGAGATGGATCAACCACGTTACTTTGTTTAGTAGGCAGTTATGTAACTATATTTTGCAAAATATTCATAAAACCAAAAGTAATCACGTGTCTAATGCCAAAAAACAGCCAAAGAATAATCCCATGCAGTTGCAAAACAAATGAGGTATATCTCCTTTGTAACTGAAAGTCACCTTCCAACAGTCTTGAGACACAGCTTCACCTTCCCTCACACCAAAGGGTCTGAGTTTTCTGCTTTTGGTTTCTGTAAGGGTTGATGAAGTGTGTTTTCTGTGGAAAGCAGCAGATATAGATAGCAGCATACATTTCACACAAAATAGAATTAAAAAAATATAAAACACAATAAAGGTGCACAAACTCTTTAATAAGTTTGAGCTGCAGAACACTTCTGTACTTCAGTCCTGAGCCTGACCTTCTTTATTCAAGCATGAACATGCATTGCTGCAATCACCTGCGCTCACCCCTTGTGGATTTATTTTTATTTTGACACTACCTTTTGTCTAATATTTCAAAAGCAAATAAAAATTTCTGAAGGTCTAACTCTTCTTGTTCAGCCAGGCACTTTTCTGCATATGTATCTTCAAGTACTATTATTACCTTCAAAGTTTCTGAAAACTGCTGAAATTCCTGTTCCTCCAGCTTTTTGAGGCTTTACCCAATTACAGAGTAAAAATCATTATTGAGGACTGTCACACTGTTTGCATCAGCCATGTATTTTCTTCTACATTAAAATATCAGTCTGGTTGTCTTGAATGTTTATCAACTGTTATTCCCTCAAAAACACATGCTGCAGATCTCAGACAAGATTCATGACACAAATTGAAGCATATTGTACACAGTCCATAAACACTTTTCATGATGGTTTCATCATAAGGTAATTCCACTCTATGAGTAAATTAACTTATTTTCCAGGGCTCATTAATCTTCATTTAATCAGTCAGTGAACATGAACTATATCCATTAAAAGGGAAATCAAGACATGAACTTCAATTTAAGCCACTATTTTACTGATTGTGTTTAACCTTAGGAAATCCTAATACATAAACCTAAATCTAGTTTTCCTCTTCTTTATATTTAGTGTACAAAAAGGCCTTTGAATATAAACCATCCTCCAAAAGCCCTGTTTTCCTCCCCTTCTTTTGATTGCCATCAGTACCCAGGGGATTTATACAAGTCAAAGCAGGCTTGCTCTATGTCCTACAAGGTGTTTTTTTTTCTTATGAAACAGCCACCATGCATCAGAAAATGAGTTTTTTTACATTCTCAAAGTGCCCAGGCCATAAACAGGGCTCCATTGTTTCAGTTTCTTGTACTATTATAGACAAAACACAGTAAGACCTTCCAGAAGACCAAAGGGACAACAGGCACATGCAGACTGATGCAAAGGAAGCCCCAGAAAGTGACACATCAGTAGAGTTCACCAGAACAGCACAAAAACGTCATAACCACTGCCAAATTCTTTCACGCATGGAAAGGAAGGAAGCTTCAGAGGAGGAGCAGAGACTGAGGGAGAAGAGAAGTGACGGAGTCGGTCCCAGAGAAACGGCTGAATCTCAGTATGAGTATGATCATTCTCCCAATTTAACAACATCTTATTATTGCAACACTACAAAAATATCACACTGCAACAAGGCTTTCCCACAGAAGTCTCTAAAAGTTTACCTACTGTCCATGCTGTTTCTTCATCCTCTTCAGGCCAGTCCACCCTGCTTCTTGCCTCTGCTGCATCCGGGTTCCTG
>JAVJGI010000014.1:116097063-116125866 GCA_035590275.1 Ibycter americanus | reverse complement strand
AAACAAGCCACAGCTGTACATTATCTGCATCAGCCAACCCACCGCCCCAGAAGCAAGCCCACAACTGTATATTATCAGTGTTGATTAACCCTCTACAGAGAAGGAATGAGAATGGTAACTTGAGAAGCAACCTGAAGCACAGCACCTGAAGAGCTGAACTCCCAGATGTTATTCTTTGCTTACAAAGCTGCACATTCCTCACTCTTGCCTCTCCTTCAGGCACTGGGACAAATTCACAACACTTTTAAAGTCAGCCGCCCCAAAACCTGAACAAATACAACTTCCTCTCTAATTTAAGGAGTATACAGAAAAGTTTGTGTACTAGCTTGCCAATGGCTCACATGCCACCTTCGGTGAGCTTTGCACAACTTTCTCCTACCACAATTCCACTTTAAACCTCTTTCCACACTTAAAATTGAAGTCTTACAAGGAAGAATAAAGCAGCAAACCAGACGTACAAATGGTATTATGAAACTTGTGCTGAGTAATACAAAAGAAATAGCAAATATTCAGGGACGGAGGACCAGATGTTTCCAGCATTTCCCAAGGTAGGTAAACCATTCCTGTTAAGATCTGAAGGAGAGCACTAGCAACCTAAGATTTTACTTTATTTCAATTGTAAAGTCTTCCTTAAATCTGGAAAACACAGGATGGAAATGAAAGAGATTCGGCAAGATCCCCCTGAGTTTTCCACCTGCATGGACAAAAGGCTGTCAGCTGTCCCATTCATTTCAAACAGCATCAGCTTAAAGGCCAGTGATGATACGTCAGATGTCACAGAGATACATATAAAGAAACAGAAAGTGTATTAGGCAGCCCTTTGCAGGAGATGTATATTTCGGTAATTCTGCACCATCTCAAACACATGAAAGTTGCATGGGCACGTGAGTGGTTTCATTTCAAAACAAAAAGGAATCACTAATGTCCAGAAATTCCAGATTACAGCTGTCAGTAAAGAAGCTGCATGTGTGAAGTATTTCAACAGCTGGTAATTACTAAACATAAAAACAAAGAAAAGCCACAAACTGCTTGTGGACAGCAAAAAAGAAAGAATAAATTCATTAGTTCTTCCACACACACAAAGTGTTTTAGTATTTAATGTTTCCGTGCTATTACGAGGCCAGAAAACAGTGCAGAATGAGTGAATTCAGTCATTCTCTTCTAGCCAGAGGCAAAAATAACTAACTACCAACTAATAAATTAAATGAGGTCTAAAATGGGATCTATAATTAATGACTTTTCTGCTGACCATTTAAATGACAGTATTATTTTAAAGGCTACTTCCACGGAATGTCAGCCTCCAAGATAAGATATATTAAGTATGAAGTTAATTGCATGAGTATATAAATCAACAGACATTTCTTGCCCAAAGAAAGCAAGCACTGCCAAGACAGAAATTACTGAAATGTCGTCAATATATTGTCAACATTGTTCTTTCCCATGAGAGAAAGTAACCATTTGCAACTACTGTTTTACAAGTACAGCAGATTTTGTATTTAGAAGTAGACTTCTTTCTGACAGTATTTGCAAGCAACATCTTGTCTGCTATCTACGGAAATTAAAGATCTCAAGGTACCAGCTGCCCTCAGCTAAAATGCATTTCCCCACAGAGAGAAACGAGTTTAAAATATAATACTGAATATACCAGACTACTAAGATCAAATCTGAGACATGAATCATTCAATGCTTCGACTGAAACAGTAATTGGTAAGTTCTTTGGGGAAGAGATCATCTCTTGGTTCAGTGTTTATATAACTTTCAACACACTGAACTTCTGATCCCTGACACTTTAAACAATAACAATCTGTTTAAAAATGGAGAAAATCATTTACTCAACTTCTTTATGATACAAAAAAAAAAAAAAAAAAAAAAAGCCAAACCCAAAAAAGGGAAAAATACAGAAACTTGTTCATCTGAGGTCAATCTAAACTAGATTTTTATGATATTTATGCTTGGCACAAACTGTATAATTTTGTACTCTTTCATTTGAACATCATGTGTCTTAAAAATGAATTTAAAAAGTAAGCAAAGGTGATGCTTAAGAAAGAATTTCTTGTTTTAGAACAAGAAATTGGTTTATTAAACTCAAAACAAATTTACAAAAAGTTGCATTGCATGAATTTGCCTTTTTGTTTTAATGAAGATCATTTTGACCAAGGAATTTTGCTCCATGCTGCTATTAATTTTCTGGACATGCTGAAAAAAACTTTTGACATATACTTTGATGGGTTTTTTGTTTTGTTTTACCCTTATATAGTTCTCAGTTTCTGTCAACTCTTATTTGAATATTCTTTTCTCAAAATGCCAGCTTTATCCTTCGTGTACCACAGGTATCACCACAATGGATCAAGTATACAACCAGAAATGTCTGATCAGTAGATTATCAAAAAGTTTTCACAAATTTACTTCCAGACTTCAAAGCAGCAGCTTACCATACAACTGTGAAAACAGGAATTCTGGCTATGAAAGGGGGTTGATGCCTCTTTCCCTGGATTCAGCTCCTCATTCTCTCCACAGACTAAATTAGCAGATACAGGAAATCATCTGCCACGTGAACTTTCAAAATAATGATCTGGATGGTTTAATTTTCTGCATGTTGCTTCACTGAGTTAGCACAGGTGAGCTACCTCAGACAACTCCTTTTCTTTCAACGCACATTTGTGCATAACCTAAAGGGTCAGGCAGACTTCGTTGGGAGGATTTAAGCTTCTAAAGTTTCTTTTACGGTGACTCAACTCATTGGCCAATTAAATTAATGCAAGGAGAGGTCACTTAGTGCCTCACAGGAGTTATTTGGCAGTTCACCGCATAACATTGTATAAAGAAAAAGATTTTGAGTATCTCAGGAGAACAAACTACAACCTTAGGAAAAGGAACTTTAAAAATGTAAAATATTTTAGCTAGACAGGCAGTGAAAAAATAACAACATATGCAAGACTTAAGAGTGACCAGAATAGCATCTTTGTCCTGCAGTGAGGTGCGCTAAGACACAGAAAAAGGCACTGCTCTGATCTTAAGGAGCAAAGGCATAACAAAATCTATAGGATACAGCATTAGGACTCTTATTGTGTGCCCTACTGCTTAAATTTGAGGAGTTACACATTGGAAGTTTATCTATTCACAACAACTGGTTTTCAAAAAGATATTAAAACTGTCAGGGCATACTTGGCTGTCAATAATTTACTTAATGTCTCTTCAGTAACACAAACATGCAACATCTACCAGTAAGCGTGAGGTGGAGCAGGAAGAACAAAAATATGTGGATAATGTATTGCTTACTAACATGCAATGTCCTTGGAGCATAAAAAGCCCATATTAATACTTAATGTCATATATTATGGATGTTGTTGAAAAGCTGTGCTGTAAGAGACACTGAGAAACCACTGTGAAGTTCTACATTCAGTGGGCAGTGACAAAGTCTGGAAAAACAGTGTTTTCTCTCTACATTTGCAAACTTCTTTTGCCATAATATTCATTACTATTGTGCCTATTTATTTTCAGCTAAATACTTTCATAAATAAGCTAAACCAGTAAGAAACCTACAGATTTGACAGTGAAGAAACACCTCCAAAAAGCAAGAACAAAGAATTTTACATCTCAAAAAAACTCTCCTAAATGAAAAGAACTGTTCAGTATTCTTGTGCTTCACAGACAAGCAATACACTATTATTCCCTGACTAATATGGGGGTTTTTTTCAGTTTACCTTCAATACTGATTTTCAATTCTCACATTTTTCCCCAGTGTTTAGAGCCCTCCTTCATGATTCTTTCCTGCTAAACAGAGCTAGAGATAGATAATTCTGCCAGATTTCTGTGAAGGGTTCCAGCAAAAATACTAAAAATCAACCTGGGTTTCTGGTGGGTGTGCTAAAGACTGAGGGTGGTGCTTCTCAGGGACTCTGGCTTCAAGACAAATGCAGTTCAAACTAGAACAAATCTTGAAAGAGCAGAAGTTACCTGCAGATCAGAAGCCTCACTTTCTGGCTAGTACTATATTGAGCTGATTGTGTCTTCAAGAACTATTCTGTAGGTGTATAAAATTTAAAAGAAGGTACAAAAGCATGAAGGAGACAGGAGAAACTCCAGTGTTCACTCTTGACTTTGTTTTGTTGGTCAAGATCTCACTACAGTGTGAAACAAACCTGTTATTTCAAGAACATCAGTAGAATAGTTCCTCCAATATATTGAGCGAACAGTTATTATTTTGGCTATTTTTAATTTTACCTTACTCCACTGAGTTTTTGTTAAGAAATTAATTCCCTTAATTTCTAGAAGACAAAAAACAAACAACAACAACAAAAACCCCACCAAACCCCACATCCCTAAAGCAAATTAATAATTACCATGTTGTTTCAATTCTGTTTTCTTCAATTCAGCTAAAATAAAACAGAACTGAGTCTTTTTCGTATTGTCGGAATTCCAGAGTCTCTGGAGTATGACTTAATCTAGAGGTTTCAACCTTCACGTCTTTCCTGAACACACATTCCCAGTTTGGACATTGAAGCTTCAAAGTACAAAACATCTAGAAAAACTGAACATGTGTGTGTTAACTGCAGGAGGACCTGACAGTACTGAGTAACTGGACAGTAAAATGCAGATGAAATCCAGTATAAGAAAAGAAAAGTAAATGCACTTTGGGGGAAAAAAAAAAAAAAAAATCTCCTTATTTCTCATACAAAGTAATGGGCTTTACTGTACCATGCAGGTGGTAGATCTTGTATGCTTTATGATTATTCCCACTAAATGTCAGCTCAGTGCTCAGCAGTGGACAAAAGGCAAATGTTAGAAATTACTAGAAAAGAAGTAGAGATCAAAACAACTATTATGAGGCAAGGTCAGTTGAATACCAAACCAGGTTCAAGAGAGATTAAATATTTTCAGGAATTACAAGTATGTATGTGCAGTTTGTACCAACTGCTACAGACCATGCTCAATAAAGCAAAAATCTCAGGTTTTATCTCCTAAAAATCTCTTAGAAGTCTATTATGAGCAAAAAACATTGCTTTTAGAAGATAAAATGGTTCAAAATAGGTATATTTTCCTCACATTCCTGACACAAAGGATACTACCCTGCCTAGACTCATCTCTACTGTTCAAGTATGTTACAGAACTTGTTAAAAAAAACTGGCAAGTTATTCTTTAACGCGGCTGCACCCATGCAGTTTTCTTTCACTTTTGTCTTCTACTGCTGAAAAATGAAAAAATATACAGAGCCAGAAATGAGTCTGAATTAGATATCCAACATTAGAATTTCACTTCATTGGTTAAAGTACAGTAAAGCTATAAGCAATAATGAAGGCATTTCTTAAACTGAGAAATACCAAGCAACTTTACTGATAGGTACTACTACGTATGTGTTCACATTTGCTGACATGGTTTAAGAAAAATCGAGCCAAAGAGCAAGTAGTAAAATTTATAAATGGAATTTCAACTAATAGAAAACTATTCACATATTCATTAAGTCTCAATCTTTCTCTCGAACTGTTTTTCGTCAGACTGTTTCTCAAATCTCACAAAGCTATACTGTTCACATTCCCAGGCTCAGATAATACCGTATCACAGCTACGTAACATTCCCAGATACACACACGAACACATCCTTCCTCCTAAAATATGCAGCTACTGACATTGGCATCTGTCTGCCTCACACTGGGGTGTGCATAAAAACAAAAGAATACAGCTCTTCATAAATTCCTGCCAGTAGCACTACATTCTCTTTTTGCTCTGTGCTTGTAACTTCTATTAGTGATAGATGTAAACTACAAATTCTGCATGACTGGTTCAACAACTACTGTCACATTCTTTTCAAGTTCTCGGAAGCAATTATTTAATTTAAAAAGCAGAATGCTATTGCTTACAATGAGAAAAACAGCTATTACTTAGCTAAAAGTGAGGATAGTTCCTTGCAGATTTAAATGAAGAAATGACTTCACCATTTTCAAAGAACTTCTCCTATTTATATCAGTTGAAACCCTTGCCTGAATATTCTGAATTGGAGATAAGCTAAAAAGAAAGAAAAAAAGGAAAAACAAACGCACTGGCAAAATCAGAACAATGAAAGACCCCATCAAAATTGATACAATTACTTACAAATAAATGGGACTCATTGTTTTCTATCAAAATTCAGCATTCTGAAATAATTTTGTTCCTATTCTGAAAGAACACAAACAAACCCATTATGATTTCTTTTTACTGCAGTGTAAAATACACAATACCTCTATAATTGCTGCAATTTAATTTTTTTTGTGGTTTAGGTTGCGTATTGTAAGCCAACTTTCAGAGTAAATGAGAGATCAGCACCACTTGTATTTGAAGCTTACTAGAACATCATTTCAAGAATGATGAAACCACAAAAGACTTCTAAAAGCAGAATCTCCCACCAGAGTCTCAAGACATTGCTTGGATATTCTGCAAAAGCAAGCCAGTCGCTATCTTAGGTTATAAACAGTAACATACAGCCATTGCTTTTACCTTGCCTACCCTTCACGTTAGCGCTTTTGTGCTAAAAGTGTGGTGTACACCTTTCACCACCTTTATGGTAATTTCCTTCTATGCATTTCTCCATCGGTCCTAACCAATTATATTGACAGTGTCTCCTCACCTTCCTTCACCTGCGCATCTCAAACAAAACTATGCCTTGCAGAAATGACACAAATCAAAACTATCACCCATTTCTCCCACCTCAAAAATAAATAAAAACCCCAAACATACTAGACAAGACAGCTGTAGTCACAAAATGTCCTTCCCTTTACACAGGTATTTGGATACACCATTGCCCTCCATCCCGGTATGCTTCTCCCTTTGCTCCCAAGCAGTATTAACACCCCTTGCAATGCATTCTATGCTGTATCAATCAGCAACAAGAACATGGCTACTTCACTGGCTCCTTTCTTTTGGATTAAGGTTTCCAGGACAAACTCCTTTTATTATTCACAGTTTCCTTCTTGTCCTTACTTCAGTTTTCTCCAGCTTCTGAAAAATCAGAACATTAGTCCAAGCTAAGAAACCCTTCTGAACTCCTATGGTAAAAGTTACACGGGGTTGTTCCTAGCCACCAATCAGATACCCTTAACACATTGCTACCCAGCCAAGAGCAATATAATGGTCTATTCTTCATGCGGAGCTGGTAGTTTGTACAAAATACTCCAGAAATTAAAGTACATTCCATGATCACTTCTACTAAATGTAGCTTGCATTGTGACGCTAAAATACACGCATCTTACCACGTGAACCACGACAATGAAATGTGCACTCAAACATCATTTTCTGTGTGGCACAAAATTAATGTGTCATATAGACATGAGTATTTAATAACAAATAATTCTGTATTAGTAACAAAAATAGTATTTAACCTGGGGTAGAAGGAAAAAACACATCAACAGCTTTGTTAAGGGTAACTTGTACTGATCAGAGATCTTGTAAAATTGACCTCACTGCTATTTTGATAAGAAATTTCTGTAGAACAATTTGACACATTTAAATTAATCTGGTTTCAGGCAGAACACCTCATTACTTTCTCCCTGTAGCACACAAGTAAAAGCTTTCAAATTTCATCTGCCCTTTCAGTTCACTGGTCATACACCACCTCATCCTAATTTAGAAAAGCATAAAACCTGGGAGCCCAAAGCATGACACACTGATGATTTACTAGACCAAAGTAAACTTAAGTGTGCGTTAAAAGCAAATTTGTGAATCAGAGCTTTAGATAGAAAGTTCATGCAGCTCTTAGATACCTCAACACAACCCTTGTGAATTCCAAGTTCAAGGGAATTCGGCAACTGTCAGTGGCATGATTTCCCATACCGACTCAGTGCTTTGGCCACTGTTAGACCTTCTTCAAGCAGAGACCACCTAAATCTAATCACATGCTGCTCAGGCATATACAGTCATCCACTACTTTTCTGCTCCACGTCTTCTACATTCAGTCAAGTCCCCAGAGAGGGAAAGGGAAGATGGCAAGGACATAGAATAACTAAAAATCAGTCAAAGGTATTACGTGGAGAATCTCCTCCAAGTTTTTCAGCAAGATACCACACAGACAGACTGAAGATACCGACAATTTAAATAAAGCCAATTCAAAGAGCGCAAGGGGAAAAAGTCCTCAGAGAAGGTGAGTCAGTCTGGAGTGAAGCGCTGACCCCTAAAGCTCACTGAGTTTCTCCACGTAGTGCAAGACTGGGGGAAGAAACATAATATGTGGAAGGGTTTGGGATGCCAGGTTAGCAGTGGAGTTGAACTTCTACCTAAAAACAAAAGTCAAAATTTAACCATCTGTTTGAAACAGTCATAGGAACCCCACAGGGGTATGAACTCGCTTTGCTGCCCTGCAGCATGCCAGGAATCTCCTGGCAAACTGCAGTCGCAGGAAAACATTTCACCCACATCCACTAGCATCTCCTACATTGCCTATGCACCCCTTTACTGCTTAGGTACCCTAAAGCTAGGCAGTGACCAAAATTAAATACCTGTTAAGAAGCCCACCATGCTGAAGAACAGAATGGCTCACTGCTTATCAGAACTGCTTTTATTGCCAGAAAAAAAATATCTTAATAGAGGAATAGGTTCTATCTATTATTTTAATGAATAATAGACGAAAATGTTCAAGTACTGAAAACAACAAAATAACTTAATAGTATTCAGCCACAAGAATCTATTTTTCTTAAATCAGCAACATTCAAAAACTATGAAATATTTACAATTTCCACATAAATGAAAACTAGAGATTCAAGTTGTCTGACTTCCTCAAACACACACACTTTTATGATATTGAATTCTAGTCCTATACCTACCATGACAATTTTTTTCTTTGGCCCCCTGACTGCATAGACAAGCATAAGAAGTGACAGCTGGTAGAAAATTGTTTTACTGTTTGCACAGCACAATCTATGATACAAACTTCTGTCTTTAAAATTTACCTTAACCCTCACTTCCATTTGTGCATCCAAAAACTTGCGCACGTACAAGTGATGTGCAAAAGCAAAGCATCTTTCTACTAAGGCTCATATAAAACCCTAAAGCACACGCACACTCACATGGTGCATTTGAAGTTGCACGTATGTGCACTGAAGTATCTTGCACATGCAAAGCACAATAACGGGTACTGATGCAATCCAAAGTGAACAGGGAAAAGGAAGATGGAAGGAGAGAAACTGCAGCACTACAAAGTATCCTGCACCTCAGCCCATGCACCAGCTGTGCTGAAGTCCTCTTGCTCCCCCACATAACACTCAAAGCTTATGTTTATGTAAACTAGACATCTTGTACAAGATGAATGAACATCTGTTACAATTGACAAATATTTTTCTCTGTACAGTTATTCTAGTGGACCCCATGCCAACCAGAGAGGAATGCAGGAAGAAAAGGCACAAAACACTGCTCCTGGAAGTGTCCCTCCATAGCAATTTCTGCAAAAGTAGGTAGGGCTGCTTTCAAATCTAAGTCAGATTTCAATCTCTTATTCTCTGCAGTATGACTGCTCAATACTTTTCCATGTATTATTTAATTTGGCATGTATTAGCAACAAAAGACTTGTACTCATCTGAATAATATTTTGTACATTACTACAGTACATAATAGTTTTTCCTGTAATCTGATTTTATTCTTTCCGATTTTCAAATTTAAGAAGAAAAGCTGTCAGGGTAGATCATAGTTGGCATGTAATTTTCAAAATATCATTTACATTTTTCTCTTTACATACATCTTTAATAGTCAATTTCTTTTTTTTCTATACATATTTTAGGGTGAAAGTGTTTTACATCAATATTAAAATATGAATTATCTGCATAATCATGTACATAGCTTACAGAATTGTCTCAAATCCCATCCATTACACATATTTAAGAGGAAATATCCCTTTTGCTTTCATGTTTTAAGTTGCTTGCTTAGCTGTGCACAGAAGGAAATTTTTTTCAGTGCCTTTTTATACATATCCTTCCTAAACAGAAATGATTAGAAGTTTTAGTAAGTTTTGAGATGTTTAAGTATTTGTAAATTAAAACTCAAAACCAGTCCACAACACAAACGTGACATGGTTAAAGTTACTTGTACTCCAAATTCAAATGCCTTGTAGGGTATTTTAGAAATTCCCCTTAATTCTGTAACTAAATGGTAGCGTGCCACGCTTGAAAGTGGCAGCCAAATACTTTAAATTCACTCTACACACATTTACAACTTCTCATCCTGATACCGCACCAGAAAATCCATAGAAAAGAATATGTGTTGATCCAAGTTACTGTTATTGGTTGTGATTCTATATCCTCATGACTGAAATTGAAATGACACAGGACTAACACAGGGGAAAAATTCCAGTTTGTCCTGATGACTGTGCTGTAGAACATGCTGCCTTAACGAATTAATAAATTATGTCTGTGCTCCCTTACTATCCTACCAATCCATGCATCAAAAAGTGTTCTTGCCTTCTGATTTTGTCTTACAATGATATTGTACTAAATCTTACATGCTAGTGACTAACACCACTTAATTCATGTCTTCCCACACACCGCCCAAGGTAAGAGTCATCACCACGTCCAGGAACACGTGTCCCTGGTTCGTAGACATATGCTACTCCCAGCAATCTAACTTCATGCAGAGACACAGATCTGACAAAGAAATTTAAAAGACAGAGCACTGCTTCAGTATCTGATTTTTTAAGCCAAAAGCATTATATGGTAGGGTTTACATAATTCACAGATAAAGCTGGACACCTAAAGCGGGACTCAGAAGGACATGACACTTGCCAGATGGCTGCCTGAGTCAACTTGCAGAAAATGCTAAAAAAAAAGTCTGCATATCCAAATATTACACCTTAAATTACTAAGCCTTGAAGAACTCCCTCCATTTGAGATACGCAGGCTGGAGCTTGCCCTGAAGACAGATAACACGTCCTTTAAAAAATAATTCAGTCAAATGGTGCTTGGTTGCATTTTAAAATACAGCTAGTGATAGTGATGATGCCTCTTCTATCATTGGTTTGGGGTTTTATTGAGCAGCCAGTTAATTCCTGGTTAAACTCAGGAGTTTTTATCCATTTTATAACCCAATGCAAACCCAGGGCACTGACAACACTACAACTAGTGTTGCATCCCATCCCTCAGGGTTAATGTTTTGGATCTTTCTAGGACTCAGTCATGCCCACTCCAGTTTCTTGTAGGACCTTGTAGGTAGATCTTTAAATATATATATGTTGTCTCCAAGAAGAGAGACAGCAAGATACGACACAAGAGAATTAGTTGGTCTTTACCAAAGGTGAGAGGTGGATTTGAATTTATGGGTCAGAGGAGGGAAGAGCATCTTGGGCCTTCCTCACCTAGGAAGAAACCCTAAACCCAAGGATGCAAGAAAAACAACACACACCCATGCTCCTCCTTCAGCCATACAAAATTGAAGCACAAAGTACTCTCACTGCTACACATGCCCCAAAACATATTACACCCTTCGCAGAGGAGCACTAAGGTGTAAGCTAGATGCAATGCTGCTGAGCCTTTTTTCAATGCTGAGGTCCTTTGGGCTTACAAAAAACCCCAAGCTTTTGATAGTCAGGGAATCTACACTTCAAATGGTGAGCAACCTACATATACCTCTGATGCCTGTAAGGTTATGAAAGAATTTTGAGAGCTTCACACCAGAAGCTTGGGCAACAGACACACAGTTCTTTTAATAAAATGGTTTATCAAATAATGCATCCTTTTAGTCATCATTAGTGAAAATTAAGAAAGGCCCAAGGCAGACTGAAGGAGAGTTGGGCATATTGAAAGCAAAACTGAAGGAAATGGAAATGCAATACTCCAAAATAGATGGGATAAGCTTAACAGAAATTTTAGTCTATGCAGCCTGGAAAAACCTGTCTGCATCTTCATCTGCTTTGGCATTATTAGAACATGGCAAGGTAATACAGGACCGCTTAAGTTCATTGAGTCCAACACTCAAAATTAACCTGTAAGAGTTGTCAAGTTCAATAACCTCAGCAGAAATAATCACTGCTGTCTGCAGGATTACACATTTTTCCCCATCTCCACAAGGCAAAAACATTTTGTCCCAGCTTTTGCAGGAAGCTTTCCACCAGTGAAAGAAGAGACAGAAATCCTCCAAAAACCGCGCAGAGGAACAAAATATGCCCCTGGGAAAGAGTGGAATGGAACCAAAAGTACAACTGTTTATGGTGATAAAGGCCATAGAACAATGAACTATTTTTCACATTAGTGATTCCCACTACATTTCTAGTGTCACACTTCTGACAACCTCCCACTGTTGAACCTGAAGTTGTCTCCAGGTCAGCTGCTTGCTGCTGGCAATTGTAGCTCAACCCTCTACCCACTGCTAGACGCAGCAGCCATCTGGTCAAACTGCTTTTACGTGCTGGTTCATCTAGTGCATATTTAACATGTACTGCAATTTGCCCAAGCAAACCAAGGAAGAAGAGTCAGAGGTTTAGGGAACTGATGCTTGTGAAGTCAAATTTCACTAGTTTTGCCACATACAAAAACAATTTTTAAGCATCAGTCTTGGTAAAGATTTTGAAGGGAAACTTTTAAAGCTTACCAACGAGCCGGAATCTTAAAAATGAGACTTATAATCTTAACTATTTTAACACTTTTGAAAGGCCTAATCATCCACAAACCAATCTGAAGACTAATATATGATTTAAAAGCCCAAAGTAAGGCAATATAAAAAACATATTAGGAAGTACATTTTAAAGACAGAAGTAATTGCAAGAAAAGACAAGAGAAAACATACAAGATCTGCAACAGGATCAGCGAAAGATACTGACAGAAAAAATTTTAGGGAAGATATATATTCTACCTCCTTCCTGCCTTTTCAATGTTTACACATATGATTGAAAATCATTTACTAGAATGGAAAAGCTTCCACTTCTTTGGTGGCATGGCTCTCATAACAGCAGGTTGTTTATGGTGCACTGGGGCAGAATAAGGGGCAATGCCCTCCTTGATTTCCTTGTATTCAGGCTCTGCTTCCAGATTACATACACGTTTAATTTTCAAGCAGGAAGAATTCCACATGCTTCATAAATCTTGAATTAGCTGCTGTACTGGAGGGGCTCTTTTATTACCATTAGAAAGCTCACAACAAAGCTGTCAGCAATAGCGCAGGCCACCAAAATATTTCTTGCTATAAAACAGGCAGAAGAAATCTAGAGGCATGACTCTCTAGTAATAATTCTGAGCTGTGACTGTAAATTGCTCATTCCATTACAGAGTTGAAAATTGTACTGACTAGATGAGACCCTACAAACCTTCCATAGAACTTGCAGTGAAAAACGAGCCACGGAAGTCTCATCAGTGACTACCCCAGTTACTTTCAATTCAGGTGTATGTGGGTGCGTGTGGGTGCATGTAGATATTAAAAATAAAAATTATAAAAACATGTATATGTGTCTATATTTTATAATCTTAGACTGCTAGGCTTCCACAAGAATCTTGTTAATGCATGCATGGACTACATTCAAATGTCAGATTCATAGCTAACAACCTAGCAGGTATAAATTAATTCAACACAATTCATGCCCTGTCATGTCTTATTTATTAATTATCACAGTACGGTAAGAAAGACAGTTTTATTGAAATGTGGGAGAATAGCAATTTGTTCTATGGAACATATGAATGGTCTTTTCATATCAAATTTGCTTGTAAGCATTTTCAAACTGCACAGGTAGGTACACTCATGCACACAGATCCTCTTGCTACACAACTGAGAGAACTGTATAACTGAGGGCAAAAGGCTCTGCAGCATTAAACACAGGAAAGAAACCCAGAACCTGTGAGGCAGCAGAAAACAAAACATTTAATCCACAAAGAGAGTGATAAAGCAGGAAAGCCAAAGATGGTGCCGTGTTGATGCAGAGCCCGAAAAATCTGTTTCAAATCAGAAAAAGTCCCAAAACCACAGCTGACCTCACGCGATACACTCAAGCAAGGCACAGATTATTTGATTCCCTGTTATTTTGGGGGTGATTTACCAGTAACACCTTCAAAACCTCAACACTGCATTATTAAAGACAGAGGCTTCGTGGTTAACCTGGGCTCTGCGATGGTTCTGCTAACCAATAGCCTACTATCCGAAAGGTAACACACAAGGTGCACAAATAGGAAAGCAGAGAAGAGGTAGGTCTACATTGCTTAGCCTAACTGGTTGCAGATGGGCACTGGTGAGGCATGGGGAAGCACTGAGAATCCTAACAGTGCCAAATTCAGCAAGGAAAAAAAAAGAAAGGAAAAAAAAAAAAAAAAAAAAAAAAGAGGTCAGGGTTTGGAGAATAGCTACCAAATTAAGAACCACAAAACCCAAAGGAAATTAACTGCAAAAAGTTGCTATGCCCAGCAGAAGGCTGAGTGTGACAAAGAACCAACAAGAAGCGTCCAGAGTGTAGAACAAGATGTGACTAGAGGTGACAATATGCTGTCACACTGTCACAAATGAAAAGCAATGAACCTATTAGTCTTACTCGGGAGATATTGGCAATCCTGAAAACAGATATGAGAAGACACAGTGAGCAGTCTGAGAAGCAGTTGTTCAACAGGGGAAAAGGAAGGGCAGCAATTTGTGGTGTTGGATCTGGAAAAAATGCTAGAGGGTGAGTGGCTGCAAAACTCTGCATCTTTGTTCATTTTTCAAACATTCATGACATGCAGATTTTTGGAATTTTCCACGTAAGGTTTACTTTTATATAACGTTTAAAGCAATGTGGGGAGCTAAATAATTTATAACTTTTAAGACATAAAATGCAAAAAGTAGGACAAAGCAGAAACAAGTTTGCTCTCCTTTGGTAACCTTTCCCTTGACTTTAATTTTTTTCCCCAATGGCACAACTCTCACTTGAGTTGGGAAATAGACAACTTCCCCCCCTCCATTTTCTGCTGAAATTCCCTTTGCCCATATTTTGACTACAGAAAAAAAAGTCAAATATTAACAAGATTCTTTACCAGTAAAGTTGCATTAGCCATCACAAAGTACTGAATGCTAATCAGCCTAGGAATCATCCTAGGGATATGAGAAATCAAGACTTGAAACATTTCTAAGAGTTTTCTGTGGATGCCATAAATACAAAAGTGTGATGAGTAATAATCATGCACAAAAGATGACAGCCTGTTCCCTCATATGTGTGGGAAACCAGGTAAGAAGTACTTCTTCACCACAACCACTCTCCACAACCACTCCCTCCTATTTTCAAGCAGCTCTAGAAGTGACAGATTTGTTTTCCAGTAGCACCCAGTCAGGAGGATCAGCAACTGTCTCAACTGCGTGGTCTGAGTCCCTGACCTAAAAGGCTTTCCATCTCCAAGGGCAAGGCAAAGAGTGGCTTCTGAAAAGAGATGATTTTAACTTCACAGGTGAGCAGCTGAGAGCAAGCTATAGCATTTCAGACTAAAAGGGACCACTAGGATTACATTACCCAGTCTGCTGAGTAACGTGTCTCAAAAATCCAGTTAGTTTTTCACACACCATTTTACAAATAATTATGACTGTCACAAGTGGAAAGCAATGATCCTCCGAAGTTTTACTTGGGAGATATCTGCAAATATGAAAGTAGATTTGAGAAAACACACCATGATACATCTAAAAACTGATTTCTCTCAGACACCTCAAAGCATGACAACTTGCATACAGACAGCTATTAAGAATCCAGCCCCCTAGGAAGGGAAAGACTTTGCTCTGTCTTGTATATGTGGTCTGAAATTAGGATTAAATTACCTGCCTTAATTCACTGAGAAGACTGGGTTCCCACAAAAAATCTGACACTCTTTAAACCACCGCAGTGTCTTGAGATGTAGGGATTAGCCATACTGATCAGAAGTTCCCTTCACACACTCTAAGGCTTCCAGTGTGGTCTGTGCCACCACAGAAAGCCAACCGCTGGCCCTGGGGGATGGCGAAGAGCAGTGTCACTAATTCCCCAGACCCTGCCACTAGCTTTCAGCTGCTGGAAAACAAAGGCTGTTGCAGTTTCTGGACCTGAACATTATGCAACTTTGCCCAGGTTTTTAAAGCAAGCAGAGGAGTGTTTAATGAGATAGTCTACCCATGTAAGATACTGAGCGCAAAACTCTACCAGAATCATTAAATTTTCAAACATACAGAGCTATCATATGAGCATTGCCCGTTTTATAAAAATGTATCACCTTAAACCGGCTGGAGCATGCCTATACAAAACCTCACACTAATCACTTAAATCTTGACTCCACTGTCTAGGCATAGGTCCTCTAAAGCCAGGCCAGCATTCAAGATGAGAATATTGGTGATCCACATTTGTCCACAGCAGTGGATTCAAAAAAAGAACAAGCCAAAAAGCAAAAAACACTTGGGACTTAATTTACTGCAGCCTAAGCATTTCCAATCATACCCTGTTTACTGGCAAGTTTGGGCAACTGCCTGCATTCCGTTTCCTGAATTACAGCAAATTACATGTTTTGTAAATAACATTACTCATCACGTGAACATAAGCTCCTCATTAACATTTCTGATTTTTTTTCTTTAAAACACTTTATACACTTGCACAGAACTAAAAATTAGTATCAGGAAAACCTGCCAACTGTTCAGTATGGAGATAGAAGAGAAACTGCAGAGGTGGATTGCTAGCACTGGAAAATCATTTGCCACCTGTGTGAACTCAAACAAACAGTAAATGCTTCAGACACAAATTCACGATGCTTATTCCTGTGCTCAAGCACAGGTATAATTACTGTAGTAGCAGGGTGGTAAAGCTCTATACGTAAGGAGTCATTTAAGCCACTGTTCTCCAATTTGAGGTAACGTGGAACCTCAAACATGATTAAAACCATGTAAGCAATGTCAGTTAATTTATGCAGTATCTGGAGACCCAGAATTTTCTTAGAACAGAAAAGAGGCTGTAGTACCTGCAGTTACATCATTTTATTCCACAAACAAAGCTTTTCTTTTTGCAAGTGGGGAATAATGACACATTGCTACTTCATATGCAGCTATTTTGCAAGCCTGTGAAAATAAAATAAGAATAAATTATTATTTTTTTTTTTTATTTTCTGGTACATTTTTCATAAAAAGAACTACAGTAAAAGACCCCTAACAAATGGAATTTCCTTCCTCTGGAAATCACTGCTTCAAATTGAATCATTAAAAAGACTTTAACAGAAACCATTATCAGTCTCACTGGCAGAAATGTGCTTACCATTGGTTTTACTTATGCAGATAAATGATGGGCACTGGCTCTGGAATTGAAAAGCCAATGACAAAATGGACATGGTTATAGCAATATAAAGGATGGTTACAAAACTGTTAGAATTGTTCGATCTAAGTAATTTTGATGGATTACTGGATTCACCATGATAGTGTGGAAACAACAAGGGTATATGGAGCAGGACAACTGATATATCCCTCAAGCTCTTTAAGGCATCAAAAAAATACTTTCAACCCATCTGTGTCAGAGGTCTTCAGTTCTGTACACACATATACAGTGTCAATACTCATACCAGGACTTTTACATTTAAATAGTCCCACTTCTCCTTTATGAGACAACACAGATTCATTCAAATAAAACCAATGTATATTTAGTTTAGTGACATTTCAGCAAAAACTAAATCCCAAATTACCCCTATGTATTTACTCATAAACACGCAACTGAGACTGTTTCAACCCAGTAATACCAGCTCCAAGGTCAGTAGTACATTTCCAGCAAAGAAGTGGAAGAAACAGTTTCCTTCACGGAGCTACTCCTACAAATGCCATCTCTACCTTATCTTAACAGCATATTTTTCCATTAACACTTGCTTTCCCTGGAAAGCTACTATTAACTGGCACATGCAAGAAATACTGCTGCCTAGGCCTGATGATTTTGTCATCCTTAACTGGAAACGCATCATTTCTGCCGGGGAAACCTCATCCACCTAGGAGGAATTTGCATATGGAAATAACTGTTTTCTTTTTATTGAACTCCATGTTCTCAGACACATGAATTTAAATTAGTAACAAGTCAGAGTCACTAATAATGAAGTGACCCAAGATAAGAAAATATGACACTGGTGGGGGAGGGAGAGAGTCATGTCCTTCAGGAATTTGAGGTTTTAAACTAATATTGCTATTCATCTATGCGATGGAGACAGCACCGACCACATTTTAATCATTACCTCTCAGCCTCCTTATCCTTCATTACAATTACTTATTACTTATTAACCTAATGTGAAATGGCAGTAGCTTAGTTATATTCGAGCAGGAGACTTTCTAAAAATATCAAGCAGCAAAGTAACAAGTGTTTGCACAGATTTTCCCCATATTATTCACTTTTTCGCTGTATCAAAACCAGCACGGAATATTTTTCTTTCTGTAAACCTTACAGAAAAAATTGTTGATATCTCCATGAAGATACACTGAGGGTTTTTTTAATTATTTGGTATTCTACTGTAAAATAACAGGACAGATTTATTTCAGAATGAGTGAACGTTTTAGAATTTCCTTTTTTTGATATGACACCAGCCTTCTCCCTTTCCCTCTTTTATAGAAAATAAGAATGGAAAGATAAGACAAAGAATTAGTCATCTGGATGTGTGCATGTACACACCCACTATACATAAGATGATATGTAAATGTAAGCATATATATACATTTGTGTATTCATCTGCTCTTTTCCTGCCACTGAACACAAGACAAATACCTTCCTGATACCTTGCTGCAACTTTGCAATTTATGGGGGAAAGAAATGTAGCTCAACAGCCAAATCCTACTGGCACAGACATCAAAGATCTGTCAGATGTATCTATTCCCTTCCTGATGTCATAAACTTCAATAAATCATATCACCTTTTCCATACTTCACTCCCCCAAAAAAACAATTTTGAGGGGAAAAAAAAAGTCAAACCTCAGAATATTTTGTTCTCCAATAAATTAAGTATTTTCAAGCCTAAAAATATTACCAAAGAAGCTGCAACTTTACTTTTAAAGATCTTTTACAGGACATCCTAGTAATCTAGCTATCCAAAATAACTAGATCAAGCTCTTCCTCTATGCTTAATTTCAAATCAAAAGCAAAACCTATTCACTAATATTTAGGAAAGGTATACAAAGTATTTACCACATCTCTGGGTATATGTAACACTCAGTTTTAAAAACAAGGAGAGGGGAAGAGTAACAAAGTCTCCTTCTAAACACGAACACATTTGCCTGAGATCTCCTACCATAAATACAGACATTCCATGTAAAGCTCTGCAAAACAGCATTCATTTCTGTGAAAGGTACTTCATTAATATCTCTGCAACTGCAGAAATATGAGGCCTGTAGCTAGCTCAGGTAGCCAGCTGTGTTTCTGTGACAGAGTCTACAAGTGACGTGACCACAGCCAGAATACACGTGGAGCCTGCAGACAGAGGCTGAAGATCCCTTGCAGGTACAAGACAGACATACATTCCTGTAAAAGCACTGGTACCCAGCCCATGCTCACGACAAATCTGAACACAGTTCAGAACACCTTCTATTACTTCCATACTTGTTTCTTCTTTCTAAAAAAAAAAAATAAAAACAAACAATAACACCCCACACACTCCCCTTGCCCCCCATCCCCGAAAAAACCCAAAAACCAAAAAGCGTCTCTGACATACAGAAAAGATACAGCTACCTAAAAAGTAAACAAAACTGTGTGTCACAGACAGAGCCCTGTGAGGAAGTCTGAAATGTGAGGAAGACTCAAATATGAGTCAAGAGTTTAGAAGTGAATTGGCTGAAAACTCCTAATTATGGTGTTTATCACCTTTGAGTAACAAGGTACTAATTCTTCTAGGTAAGAAAGGCAGATGGAGGCACTTCCCCAGTTCAAGTTTTTTGCAGCTGTAACTTTGCATTCCAATTAGATCAGTGGAGCATCTTAACCAAGATGTAGTGTAGATAAATTTAATAACATACTATACCTTCTTATACAGAAAGACTGTCAAGAACAGCTATTTAAACTATTCTATGTTACTTTCTTGCGCATTCATGTATTAAGGTGATTTATCAGAAAGCCAGATACGAACTTAATGTGGCAAAAGCAGGCTGTACTACACACACATCATGCTATTTTCTGACTGTATCACACAAATACTTTCAGCTACTTAATATCAACTGTTTTCTAATGCACACAGAGTAACACTCTTCTGAAAGTAATATGCCAATTTTAAGTTTAAAACTGCAAGCATTCTCTGAGCACTGGACCTGAAGTAACACAGCTGGCACCTGAAAAGATATTTTTCACAGAGTGCTAACATTCACATATCCTTATTAAGTCACTATTATTTCAGTACTGAATAAGTTTATCCCTCCAAAGCAAAAGTTTCCTTGTAAAATCTGAGAGACAGCCTTAAACTTAACAGCACAAATGGTCCAACTGCAGCGCATACTACTTCTCAGGTTTGTAATATGATTGTGAGCAGAACCTTGAAATTCCAGCTAGCAGGGGTAACATTAGCAGCAAAAAGCATGTCTACACTTTCACCTTCATTTTGCTTTGTAGACAGGCCAATTGACTGCAATGGGAAAATAGTAAAGCAAATGCCAAATACTTCCAACAAAGCCTGTCCTTCATGTCCAGCAACCTCTACAGTGACTGTGACCTGATTAATGAAAATAAATCTGTAAAATATGTAAAGAAAAGTCAGCTTATTCTGTAGACTGAAACATTAAAAATTACTGAAATTAGTATATAAGCATAATTGAGAAAAATACATACAGCCCAGTGCATCTGTGAACAGCTAACTAAAAAGTTAATTGATTTAATCTAAAATTGTTCAAGACAATTTTCAAGGTATTAGATATTGTTAAGATGAATGATCTGTGTTACAAAGAGGTCACATGCAGAGGACAGACAGAGTGAGATCAAGAAAGGAAAAACAAAAGGCGTTTAGTTTATAAAGCACAGGTTTCACAGTGTCTAGCTAAACAGAAGTTTTAAAGGAACATAAATGCATAGAGTATGAGCCTTGCCACCTAATTGATGGAAACTGAACCACACAGCTAGCTATGCATCAGAAGAACCTGAAGTTGTGTTAGAGACACAGGAAATACAGGTCATTCCACAAAGCCAAGATACTCCGGTGAAAATTTATAGCAGCCCTACTTAAAGACCAGATTGACACCTCAAGATCCAATTGCAAACAAGTCCCTACGTTTTTTCTTTTAACCTTGGTGCTTTCCCTGGAAAATTACTTTTCAGTGACTTTCTTAGAGCTATTAGTTGCATACCTGCAACATTAATAATTATCCTTAAGCGTTATGCAATATATTGCATAGATACTGTGTCATGCGTCCCTTGTAACCTGTGTAATGTTAACAGGTGTTAGCTGATACAAAGCAACATAAAACCCAGAATACAATTATGAGCAGAACCTAAGAAAATTGGGGGTTTAGCTTTGATTGTTCTCAGCAAGACAGCTCATGTACCAAAAAGTGCTTTAAGGAGAGAAATATATCATTAAGAATTTACAGCTTCAACTTCTCTAAAGAGAGGCATGTATAAACTGCTTGGGTGGGCTCCAGGAACCAGAAGTCTCTCCCATACTGGTTAAAAAGAAGGCTCAGTTCTTCAAATCCTTATATGCCATAAGCTACCACCAAGCTATTGCAGAATCTGGTTATCAACTACATACACAAGTTTTCATTTTCAAGAGGTAACTTCAGTAAACAACTTCTGACCTATGGTTCATAACAATCAGCCTCATTTTTGGTGGTAGAGCTTATTAAACCCAGCTGCGTGAAGCCAGAACCTTAACTCTGTATCCAGGCAGGAACTTCGTGAATATCTTACATGTAGAGGTAATTTTTCCAATTTGAGAAAGACAGTACTGTGCCATAAGCAACACTACCCACACAAATACTAATCTCTTGCTTTCTCTGGAAAGGTTGCTTTCATCCTACAGTTACAGCGACTGGCCCTTCATGTCGATCTGTTTAATTTAACAATTACAAATGCAATAATATCATTTCATTTAATGGGAAAAAAAAAAAGAACTGCCAAAAAACATGGGCAAATGAAACAAGAAAGAAGGCTAAATATTTGCACAGAACAGATATAAGAGATTCTGAAAGACTAGTATTTATGAAGAAATAACAGTGACAACAGCAAAACTGTTGTTCTGTGTTGAATGAAAGGGAAACATCACCATGCATCAGCCACAGCAGTGATAACAGGACATACAGCAAATCCAGGCAGTAAATTAGTTCTCTCAGATTTATGCGTTCCTAAAAGAATCTATTAGAATACATTGGAAGAGGGTAGACAGTATTGTTTAGTGAAGGTAGAATAAAATTTGTAAGTGCAAACATTCTTTACTTAATGTTAAATACAAATATATATACACACCATTATAGATGTCCATGGCACTAAAAAAAGTTCAAATTATCTTAGCTTAAAGAAATACACCAGAATTTTGAGAGTGGGGAAAAAAAGGAAAAAAGAAAAACGAATCATCAAACCCCACACACACATACACGGACAACCTCTTCTCTTAAATAATGCTAACACAAGGTTGACAGCTACAATGTGCAATTTGAATGGGTTATAAATCTGCTGTGTTCTTCCCTTTTAAGTCTGGCTGTTCAGACAAACACTGAAGTAAAATTAGTATTTATTAAAACAAATGGACTATAAATATATTAACAAATGCTATCCTTAAGAAGAAATATCTGCAATTAATGTAATAGAACACAGGGTGTTCACTAATTTACAGCTGGCAAAGATATCTGATATCCACAACATATGGCAGCAATTTCTTTACAACATTTGAACAGCAGTGTTTCATCAGGATCCCTGCATGGAAGAACTCAAGCATTGTCATTTACATTCTACACCATTCAGGGAAGTCTCCACCATATTTCCACAGCTGAAAAACTTTAGCATGATGAAAGAAATGGGCAGTTAACTGAAATATTTTTCCATTGTCAGCTCCATTTTGGCAAAACAAACAGTGGGCTGAAAAAGTGTGGCAGGCAGATGAATAGTGTGTTAAAAAGCTGCTCTGCAATTATCAATATTGTAAAACATTTTGGTTACCTTTTAAGAGTGCATTTAATATCAGCCTTTTTCACTAGTTTTTTGGTTATGTTTACTTTGCAGAAAAGGAACACAGTATTGCATATAAATAACCCTTGGGCTGCCTTATAGCTTAGCTTACAGAGATGACTTAAAAAGTTCATGCTCTGGATGCAACAAAACCCAAAACCAAAACCAGCCAGCCATCTGAGAACTCAAACCTTTCTCCCCCTGCTCTCCTCTCACAAAAAACAGAGTTGAAGAAAATACTATCAATGCATAATACAATTTCTCTGTAATATTTTGTTTTATTGACTATGTAAAGGAGTAAGTTCAGTGAAACGTATTGGTTTGTGCATGCCTCTTACTGTAACTGGATGAAACATGCCAAAACTTTCAAGTGTTCAGCTCCTATTTTGACACTGAAACAACTGGCCAAATATTTAAAGCACTCAGCAGAGCTCTTGAAGTTCAGTGACAAGAATATTCCCAAATGAATGAGTCCTTAGCTTGTCTGGGAAATTGCCAATCAAGAAGACAAGCCCAACAACAGCAATGCAAGGACTTCTTACTGTAGCCAGACTCAAAAATGTATTTAGTGGTGAGGAAGCTGAGAATGTCATACAACCTTTACCAAAAATATTGAGCAATATGCCCTTCTTTTCTGAGAGGAAGATCAGGAAATATCATCAGACAGATGGTCATTTAAGATCAGCTGGGACACTGCATATAACCAATTGCTGTCCTTCAATCCAACATCGAATGGAAGAATTTACTTCCAGGTCAGAGGAGCACATTTTCCAGAAATGTCCATCAGTCTCAGCCCTACTGTTCTCTGAATCAACAGCTTACACTGTAAGCACTTTGTGAAAGCATTCCTGAAACTGTCAGGCTTACTTGGAAAGGTAGCTCCTTTATAATAGACAGGGTCACTAGAATTTGTATTTCCTATGAGCAGATACTACTATTCAGAAGCAAGGTGGGGGATGGAGTGGGGGGAACACCAGGTTTTCAGAATTGGCACTAATTACTTGTGTGTTATTTCATCTAACCATTCTTGGAGATCTAATCTTAGAGTGCTAATCTTGCTCTATGCCACATAAAGTCAGCTCCATCATCCTGACAAACCTAATAGTTAGGTTTTACAATAAGCTCACCAGTGATGCAAAAAAGAAAGTTATTAAAGGTGGCTGGACTGATTCTCTCACTCACAAATGCTGCAGCAGCTGCTCTGTTCTTCCATAATTTTCCTGCTGCTTGGTTTGCTCTGAGTCACCGATTGTTGGGAACATCAGCCTGTACATATTCTGACAAGACTGAAAAGAGAGCACCAACAGGATAGTGCTCCTGGAGCACACTTAGAAAATAACTAGTGTGTCTTCAATTAATGCTTTTCATGGGGATCATCCCTACCGACAATCTATAATACATCATTCATGCACAGAGCTGTTCTGGCAGGAACAGAGTGTTTAAGGCAAGGGTGGAACTATGTTGTCACGGGATCCAATTACACAAACAATTCAACATAACCACTGAAGCATTGAAGGCTATGAGATTCTTCTGTTTCCCTAACTGCATTTAGTGACCTGTGCAGGCTTACCTGCCACAGGCAGTAAATGTTTGGCAGTCAAGAAGAATCCTCTGCCTTCAGAGCTTTGCTTCTGAAAAAACCTTCATTCAGAGATCTCAGAACAGACACATTACATTCACCAATGGCAAACCAAAGCAATGCATTTTAATATACAACCACAGAACAGTTCACTACAATTAAAAGCAACTTCTCTATTGAAAAGCTTCCTGAAATAATGGAAGCTTTCTCATAGTTAATTCTCTAACCACCCTCCACTGCAAGCTTTATATTCCTTAGTATATAGATGTGGTTTTTAAAATATGCTTTACATAAGCTTTAATCAAAATCACTATATGTGGACACACACACACACACAACACAGGGAGGGGGGGGACAGGATGGGACACACAGGGTGGGACAGGGACAGTATTTCCAAAATACCTGAAATAAGGAGTTCCAAAATCTTTCATCTTCAAGTTCAACAATTTCTCAAAGGAAAGGTAGCTTCACATATATGTGTGTATATCTATCTTTAAGGAAATGAAGCGATGAAGCACAAGGAATGGAGCTATATATTGTCTCAAGGCCTTCAGCCTGTTGGTTAAGTAAATCTCAAAAATATTGAAGTCCTATGAAATTAATGCAAATTGAGTAGGAAAGAGTGCCCCCCATAATTACCCATCCTAAACATGAGATAGGTGTCAACTACCAGCTCATGCTCTGTCCATTCAGGCAGCTGGCCAACTAGCACATGCACCGACTAGCCAAGCTGCTCGCCCACTGCATGCAACAGGCTGCGGCTGCTGTGATGCACTTACTGACTCCTGCCCTGCCAGCAGTTAGAGGAAGGAGTAGAAGATACAGGAAGGGAAGCAAGACATACAGGAGGGCTGGTAAAGTGCTCCAGAGCTGCTGCAACGGGGACAGTACAGACAAATTAACAGAAACAAGGCTTCAGTAGGTCAGCTCTCTACTGTCAAAGGACCATGAGAAAGCTTTTCTTATATAGTATATCCTGTTAGACAGGTGTATACAACTGCTATACTTCAAAAAAGACTAACTTTCTAAAAAAATCTTTTTGCTTCAGGAAGATTTGAAGGCACATCTGGTGAAAAAGAAAAAGATGGTACTGAACAATTTGATAAATGTCTGTGCCATAAGCACAGAAGGTTTTTTACTGCTCAATTTAATAGTCATATTTCTAAAACCCATGACATGAAGAAAAAAGTTCCTACAAAACACATGACTACATGGCTACATTAGAAGTAGTCATGTAAGTTTGTGATGCTCCACAAATTTCAAAGAAAAGTAATTCTAGCAAGTAATCTGTGCTATTGAGTTGACATTATTACACCTAATTTACAGAGAAATGATTTCAAATTAGTCATATTACAAATTCCTGTAACATGGAGTGCTAAAACTGAGTTTATTTGCATGTTAAATCTGCATCCTCCACATGGGCTCACACAAACACATGCATACGTATAGTGACATAATCCATGTTCAACTTCCTTCACTTGAGAAACATTATACATTAGTTTTATTTTCACATTTCCTGTGGAACTAGGTCATACCTATTAAACAGTATTAAAACCCAAGTGTCAGGCAAAATTTTCCCCTTCAGAGAGTTCTGTACTATTCCAGTCACAGTGCATTTAGATACTAGTTCATCTTCACAAAGGCACAGTAGTTTGAGTTCTGTTACCCCTTTTTCCTTTTCACGCACAGAAGCGAGGTAGAGAGACAGGAAGAATAAAACTACTAAGACTAGACACAAATATTAGGTGTAAATCAAACTCAAGCCACAAGAACTTAGTGCTCTGCATGCTAAAGCTCAGCTACCAAACATGATTTCAGTGTCCTTCGCATTTAGGTGCTGTGCAAATCTAGCCACAAGTATCTAATGCTGTACAGCACATTCTGTGCTTTACATCTTGCTTTAATACATAATTTAGTGGCAAAAGCAATATAGAACTTAATTCTTTACAATTGCGTTCACCTTTTTAGAGCCAGAAATAGTCTCATTTTATAATTCAAATCTGCATTTTGACACACTATTCTGTATTTACAAAATATGAGTAGCAACAGAAATGCCATTAACAATGGCTTATCTAAGGCAAGAGTTCTGCTCCAGCCTGAGAGAAGACTCAGTCTCATTCACAGTTAGGGATGTAATAATTTTGTCATGAGGAAGGTGTAACATGTTCACCTGATTCCTTCTTCTGGAATTTCCTAACTTTATCTCGAAACTTATAACATGAATACTTTTCCTTCTTCTAATGCCCTCTAACACATACAAAACTGTCTGCATACAGAGCCAAACTGACCCCAGCTTCAGCCATTCTGCAGGTTTCAAATATTCAGGTCTGCCTTTTCAGCTAATGGAGTGACTGTTATGAAATAGTTGTTACTGTGCAGCAAGAAAAATATGAAGGCTCAGGTTTAATTCTCAGTTTACCAGGAAAGCAAGTTCAACCCTACTGTCACATTCCTCTCCTACTGCCTTTAGCCCACTCAATCATCAATCAGCCCCTCATCCACACACAGGTGAGGGCAAACAGCATGCTCAGTTCAGACACAATCCTATTTGGTCATCACCCCTTAACTTGACTATGAATGCAGAGATCAACAACTCCAGAAGCACACAGCAGATGAAAACCTTGTTTTCGATTCCCTCCCTTCATTCCACAAAGCATAAAACAGGAGGAAAAACATCTGACATCTTAAACAATTGAAAACAGAATTATTACAATATGAAGTATTTCTAGAAATTGTTAAAGGCACAAAATATAACATTTTTTATTCTTAATATATGTACATATCACATGATACATCCTATCCTATATATCTAAATGCACTTTCAACAGTCAGCCCTACAAGCTTACACATGACTGATGTATGAGCCATCAGATCAGTGACAGCACTGAAAGACAAAGTAAGAAATTTGCAAGCATGCACTGGCACAAATGTAAGGTTACATATGCAGCACCCGTTTTATTCCTTCAGGCATGGTTCTTTAATTATATGATTACATACTTTATTCTTGGAAAATACATTCAGTTTGCACTTGAATGTCAGGTAGTGGAAAAAATACAAGTAATTATCATTTCAATCATCACTCTTCAAGTGATTAACTTTTACTGAAATGAAAGTATTCCTGCAAATCTCTTCCAGGCTCCCATTTCATTCACTACACATGGTCTGCTGTGCCCAGTAAGGGTTCAAACAACTTGTTACACAGGCATTCTTTTGGACTAACTCTACATTTTTAACACGGTACCCAATTTCAGCAGAAACTAAGGCATCTCCTTGCAGAAACCGTCAGGTGATTTGTCTTTATCCCGACTTCATTCATGTGATAAAAATACTGCTCTAAAATAAATTACTGATAATGCAACAGAATGTACTTGAGAGATCAATTCTGAGAATTGATCCATCTGTATTAGAGCAAAGCACCATCAGATAAGAGTGCTCTGAATTTTCTTTGTGATCCTGTTCACTGATAGGAACTCCATTCGCTTCTGCCAATAATTTTGCTCAAGCCCCAGTGTGGAGAAACAAGCCTCAATCAGAATGGCACCTAGGCTGTTTTCTCCTGTCTCAACTGTTACGGTCTAACAATGGCTTTCTATGTACTTCTCCGAAGTCAAAATAATCTGTACCAACTGCTACTCCTGATTTAACTTTATTTTGGTATAGCTACCATTTTACTTTTCAAAAAAGAACCATAAACATAGCCATGCAAGTAAGATGAGCAACTGGTGTTCGCTTCCCACACTGTGCAGAATCATCACATAAGTGATTTATTATGGGAACAATAACTGATAAAAATTCTTTAGTCCAAACTAACCTAAGTCACATTTATACTTCAATAATCAACACTCTCCCATCAAGTTACAACAGGACAACAACTCCAAGTTAAAACAATTCATTATATTAACCTGATAATTTCTTGTGTAGGGATGGAAAAAAACGTTAGTGTGTTCTGCTGGTCCCTAAACAGCATCTCACAACGAAGTTGAACTACACATTAGCATGATTTGACAAATTAATTTCTACTGTTGCCAACCCTGGAATGTTGACACTGAATCTAGCATATATGAAGATATTGCACTGCCAGAAAATATTCATTCATAAAACTTGGCCAAACATGCTGTCAAAGAAACATTATGAAGAAAGACACATGTAGGTAGCATGTTTATGTCTCTAAAATCATGAAGATAATCAGAAAAGTTTGCATCCCTCTGGGCAACAGAC
>JAVJGI010000014.1:116061311-116096963 GCA_035590275.1 Ibycter americanus | reverse complement strand
CACATGTAGGTAGCATGTTTATGTCTCTAAAATCATGAAGATAATCAGAAAAGTTTGCATCCCTCTGGGCAACAGACAGCTCTTCTCTGCTTTTCTTTGACCATTTTATTTCTCAATTACCAGGCAAACAGGCATCCATTCTTTCTCTTGAGACTATTCTACAGCACATCCCTCTAAGGGCAGGTCCTGTTCTCAATTTGCACAGGTGGAGAACTCCACTGCCAGCTGTAAACCAGTGACGGATCACCCCGCAGGGGACGGACGGCTTCCTCAGGAGGACTGATCCGATCAACGTCTTTCAGATCGGACTCATGGTAGCAGCACAGTTTGAGGACACCAGCAGCAACACACAACATCACACCAACTACAGCTGTAACAGGTTGTTTCATCAGAAGGAAGAATGCGCTTATCTTAGTAAATGTCTCTTCTGTTTTGTAATATCCTATTACTATACAGTTTGGATTCTGTGGGTTTGTTGGGGGTTTTTTTGTTGTTGTTGTTTTGGTTTTAGTTTTGGAATATATGGTTCTGTAATTAGTAATAATCACATAAATTTCCTTCTATTATTTTATTAAGTGTTCCTTATTTATGTACAAATTCTGAATTTTTTTTTTTCCTGACAAAAAGTGCATTGCCAAAAAACCAGTGACAAACTCAGGGGTGTTATTTTCAATAGGAAATTAACAGTCACCAAGCCATTCACAACAGAGGCATAGATTAGTTTTTTGGGCCAAATATCCAAAGATCTGCTCATCTGAGTCTACAATTCTCATCATCACCTGAACTGCAGACAAGTATGGGCATTTGTGCACACAGCTTGAATTTGCTTAGGAAACAGTTCCAAAACATAGAAACAAAAATTTCAATAATGGATTATACATTTAACTCTAAGTCTTGAATTTCACAGAAGTTACTTCCCCCGCCCCCCCATCTGAGAAAAGTTAAAATACTTTCTGGCTGTTGATATTATAATATGTATACATTTCTCATCTCCTGTTTGGCTTATGACATTGTATGCTATTATATGTTTATTTATACTGTTATGTGTTTGTTTATAAATCTATATCTATATTCCAGCAAACATTACAGTGGATATTTTAACTACCAAAATAAATATTGAACCACTTTTAAATCTTACTAAGCTCTTGGCCTGCATGATACCTTGTTGCAATGAATCCCATCGGTTACTTAAGTGCTGCATAAAGACATACTTGCAAGTGTCAAATTTATATGTTTTGCTTGAAATTCATCTTAAGTTAACACTATATGCATCTTTCCCCCCACAATTAATAACAACTCTTATTAGATATCTGCTTCCTCTCTGGACCCCATTAAAACATCTCTGTTTCTTGAGGATTTCTCTCTTATTTTCATATTCAGTTAGCCTCAGTGTTATCTGCAGAAAATAAAGGAAAATTTTTAGATGTGTTGACCAGCTTCTTAATGACATGACTGCTTTATGGTTTTGTTTAATAATGAAAGATAAAATTCAATATGGGAAATAAAAATAGTATGCGTAAAAGGGGAAAAAATAAACCTGTTCTTTAAAAGAAATTAAACAAACCGACCACCATTTATTATCAAGTAACTGGACTAAGTGGATAAAAGTTTTGAATTGTAGTGTCCAAAACTTCCTCGGCTCTGCCTCAAAACAGCTAGAAGTTTGAAACAGCCTTCTGAAGATGCACCTCTGAAAACTGTTCTAAATGTAACATTCTTCTTTTAATTCAAAACACTTCACTGACTAGAAGTTACAAAGCCTTTCAAGTATTGCTGTACATACTGAATCATTATCAACCTTTGTTTGCTAAGCAAATTATCTTTTTCCTTTCTAGGTCCCTCAGTAGGCTGAGCTCAAGACTACAGTGCCATGGGCAGGGGTTCAGACACTCCCATCCACACAGCGATGACAGACAGTCTGCACATCAGATGATACAGGCAGCTGTGTACTAAAAAACAGAATTTAAAGTTGACAAGGCAGCTAGCTCTCATCATGGTCAGCTTGCATGCAGGCTGGGAAAGGGGAACACAGAGAGGTGTGCATTGCCACCACTAAGTGTCCGCTGTCCTCCTGCACGTAGCCATTCAAACATCTCCCAGCTGTGAATATTTCAAGAGTAAAAAATAATAATAAATTGCGCTTACGATCATTTTTCTTTTTCATTATTTATCCTCTAGTACAATATGATTCAGAGCAACTGTTAGCTGGCCCCACCACTGATTAAATCATTCAGTTGAAATTAATTTTAAAAATATGAAAGTAGTTCACAACAATTTTCAGAGAGCTGTAAAATTACCTAGACTCTATCACAGCCTCAAACTGAAACAGTAAATGATACTGAATGATACTGTAAATATTAGTGGTGTTTACAAGAGGTGTCTGCATTGGTGTTACTACTGCTATCGAAATATCTGACAAAGCAGTATATAGTACTGACTAAATGATGTCTTCAGCTATGGAAGTGAAAAATCAACTGGACAGTTGTGTAACGTAGCACTGTTTCAGAATCACAAATAGTTGATGTTATGATTTTCTTGTTCTTCACACTAACTGCACTTAAAGTACCAAAATAAATTCAGACTGTCTATCTTTCTCATAATGATAAATAAAATCCAGAGCGTCTCTCAACGATGGCTAACAGGCTGCCCCCTGAACCTTTTAAAAAGCTGGAATCAGAATTTGGTCTAACTTTTATCTCACAGTTACAATGAAACTTTCCATACTAAAGAGAAAGCTGTTTTGTGAAGACAGACTTTTTCTTCTTCTGATGTAAGCTCATGACTGTACAACAAAACCCAGTAAGACCTGAACTTCACTGAAAACATTGGTGTTTTCTTTCCTATAGCATAACTCATGCTCACCTTACTTCTATATTCACAGAACATCAAAGAACTAAAATCATGCAAATATCACACAAACTTCCCCCCCCCTCCCCTGTACGGGCAAAAAAGGGTGTGACATCCAAAAATCCAACAGTAATGACTCAAGTCACATCACCTAGTGTACTCCATGAACACTGTCTGCTACTGGGCTATAACCACATGCCTGAGATAACAACAGCAAGCACATTAGGAAAACACCCTTTCCAGAGGGAAAGTGCCAAAGGCAGCTCATCCAAAGCCTACGGGCACAAGGGGAATGTCTCACAACAAGCCATTTCTGAATGAGTTCTCTGCTTCAGAGCTGTATCTGGAGCCCCACAAACATCATTCTGCATTCAGTTCAACTCCAAGAGGCTTCTGCTGCAGTTTTCGGGCAGAGGAAATGGCAAAGCATATTAAATTCTTCCAGGTTAACGCAATCTCAAAACCAAAACATCAGATGATTGCATTTTGTTTCATACGTAATCTGATGATTACTTCAAGGGATTTAACGTAGTGTTCAGTAATAAGTTGTTTCATAACAGAGTCTGAGCAGTATTGAGAGCACCTAAATACGGTATCTACACCATAAATTAACACTAGCCTATTTATCAACTCCAGTGGTCCATGCTGAAAGTACGTGATGCTACATGGCCCTAGAAGTCAATACCTACAGGGTGGTATATCTAACTATCTTGATTTTAATTGCTGTCAGACTTTTCTCCTGTTATCCCAAACTTACCCAAACAGAGGGTTTTCCAGTTACACTTTAAACTAAGCAATTAAAAAAATGAATTAATTGCGATATCATTAGATACTTATAGTTAGATAAATACTATTTGAAGGCCTTACTTGAAACTAAGTGCTACTGATTTTTCTAATGAAAAGGCAAGTGAGACCAAAAAAAAAAAAAAAAAAATAAATCAGTTTTTTGTTTCTCACATTTTTTTAGAAGCCGCTTTGTACATTGTTCTGTGATCTTCTTGCTAAAAAGAAGATTTTACAGTATTTTCTCATGGAAGATGTCTACTCAAACAGCACTGTGGATTTAAAATAATGGGTATATTAAAGTTATAAAAATTACCTCTAAGGAAAGTACTTGTCCTGAAGAACTGTATGGAAATTAAGCAGTATTATGATTATGAACCACAAGAAGAAAAAAGTGCAGTAAAGATAATCCAATAAATATAGTACGTAATTTTCTCCGTGGAACCTATTTTCTTAACTTTCCTAATCAAACAGAGATGTAAAGAAGCAAGTGTAGTATTTTAATGGTACTGCACATATTACTAACACAAGGACTGAAAATTAATCATTTCATTTATCTCAGGTTTGCAATTGCACAAATTCACTTTTTATTAAAGACCTTCCCAAAACACAATGGCATATGAGGAAGCAGAATCTGAGTCTAAAATGTTTAGTAATTTAAGGGTGTATCATTATGCCTTTCCTTGAAATTTTCAATTATTTGTATGGCCATAAAACACCTCAAAACTGAGAGACACAAATCTGTATTCTGACAACTGTTCCCTTAATTATCACATTTCTAAAGCAGCCTCGATCTTCTAAACAGCACTGTTACTGAACAACAAGTTCCTCTCATCTTTAAAGAGCAGAAGGAAAATGGACAGTATTGCCACTTAAAAGATCTATGCATTCCTTTTACAGAAAAAGAGACAAATCTGAAAGAAAGGCAAAATATATATTAAAGAGTTAAGATTATTTCCTTTGTAATCACTCATAGAATTATCAAATGAACGATATTCTGTACCATGTGTACTTCTGATTTTTCTTTTTCACCAGTTACAAACAATATAAACTGTGTATGTCATTCTCTTTGGCATTGTATGTCAACATAACAACAAAGAAGTATTATAAATCATTAAAAAAAATAAAATGAGAAGTGAAACAAGTTGAATGTTACTCAACAGACCAAGGAAATATTCATACAGACCTGAAGTATTCTGAGAATTAATCTAGCACACTATTCACTAATATACACAATCACATTTGAGTGAAAGGACTCTCTGGTCTTACTGGTATATTGTGGCCCAGAATCCAACAATATTTTTGCACTCATCAGTCCTTGTTATTTCTCTTAAGTCTGTTTTTAAATTGAAAGCTGTTATTCACATTAAGCTTACAGAATGCAGACCTGTACCACAGCAGAATTTCATCTGGTTCAAAGTAATAAAGTACACTGCAGTTCTCCAGAGTTAATTGCCTGCTACATCTGGTATTTCTGATCTAATACAAAGGCAAAAAACAATTCCAAGACCAGGGTGCCTAATAACCAGTTTTTTCTTTTCAGCAGTCTCTTTCAGTCAGCTTTGCTTTTGTGCACGATTAAAGAAAAGTCTTACTCCAGCAGAAGGCACCTAGATTTGCTTTTTGGATTTAATAAATTGGAAACTTTTGAACTTCTTTCTGACCTAAAATAAATCCATAAGCTTTCCACAGAATAGGGTGCACACATACATGAAATGGAGTGAGAATCTGGATGTACAGGCATCACTGGCTTGCTGGAAGCACCCAGCTGTGTACCTGTCCACACCAGCAACATGCAGTGGAATTTCAGGGTTTCCAAAATCACAGTGTAATCACCAAACTGAAAAAGGACGGAAAGCCTACACAAAGTTGACATCAACGGTGTTCTGCTGCCACAGCAGCACTGTGTTTTCCCATGCCAAAGATAAGGATGATCAAACTTACTGAAGCACATGGAGAGGGCTCTGCAGGAAGCAGTGCTGGGATGAGTGCTGGATGATATTCAGTACAGGTCTTGAGTCAAAAAAAACCTCCCAGGTATGCTAGACTATCCAGGAGGTGAGAAGCTGCACACTAGCATGGTAAAATTATTTCAGAGGGTATTTTTGTCAAAAATACCTCTATACCCCTTTCCAGATACCTTTTGTTACCAGACCGCAATTAAATTCTAAAGCCTTATTCTATTTCTCCACTCATGAAAGATGTAGCCACACCATTTGTCTCAAAAAAAATATAATCCTTGTTCCATGTCAGCAATCTTCAAGTATTAAAAAGAGATTCTGACTGCAAGGAAGTGAATTTTCTTCCAGATATGTCCAATACCAGATGACTAAAATTTCTATTAGCATATTTTTCTAGCATCTTTCCCATCATAGAAAGGCAAGAGACAAAAAGCGTAATGAAGCAAACATAATGCAAAATTCTTCACAGCACAATGCTTTCCAAGCAGCAGTATTTAAATGCTTTTAAAAACAAAGAATAATGAAATTGCCTTTTGCTCTCTTCCTTCCCACAAAGCACTCCAGCAATAACCCAAAACAGAGACACCTGAAATTGTGTAAAGCCAAAAGGAAGGGGATAATCAGAACACCACAAAACATATTAAAAGTCTTCCTATTCTTACATTCGCAGAACTGCAGTTGTTGGGTGTCACCTGGATATATTTCAAGCACCATTTATAAAACAGTGCCAAGTAAGGCACTGGCAAAACCCACTGATTTGACTCCATGCTCCTGACAAATGAACAGGGCATTGCCCACAGGATGCTTTTGTTCCAGATCACTGCAGCTAGACACACAGAGAAGCCCAAGCTGCATGAAAAACTTCACCAGGAAATCCTGGAGCCAGTCTCTGGTTTTGCTCTGTCCTTTCACAACAGCCTCTAAGAAATAAAGTTTGGGTCTTTAGAATCTGGTTCTGCTTGGCACCTAACTTTCAATCCTGAAGTCACCAGGGCCATAGTTACCTCAGGAAACAGAAAAACTCTGCTTTCTTCCTCTCTTGTCCCTGCAACTGGCTTAGAGATCCCTGTAAAGGATTCAAAGAGAACCTTACTTTTTTTTTTGTTTTACCCTCAACAGGTAACAAAACTCTGAAAATTAATCTTAGCTTTCCTCTACGTTGCCCTTTTCCCTTTTTCCAATGGGAAACAGGAGAAAAATACTGGTTGTGTTATGTCAAACTGCTTTGTCCTTTGTTCTGTCAAACCCTTTTGAGAATTCATGTGAATGGCTGCTTTCAAAACGGTAGAGGGACCAGAACCAAAGCAGCAGACAGTATCATAGGGAGTTTAAATCTGTGCCAAATGCTGCCAGGAATGTACAAAATCACTTTTAAACACTCAGTTAATTAAGTATTAGAATAACAGACCTTTTGTATTCATGTAACAATAACATTTTCATTTTAAGTATTTATTAAGCATCCTTTGTGTTCATTTGCATTCAAAGATTTCAAAGCAAGTGACAACGGTAATGTTTTCTCTAAATGATCCTTGCCCATTATGAGATTGTAGCCTCTCTTTTACACATACGCTTACAATAAGGCCAATTTCTGGGAAGGTAGTAAAAGAAATGGTAAGGGACTTACCCTCATTCTCTTGTGATATTTCTTCTCCCTAGACTATAACACAAAGACTTCAGAAAAATGCAACGCACTGCTCATTTTTATGTGGTGACTACTATCATAGTCATTTTAATGCAATCACATTATTTACCATCTGTTCTTTGTTTAGCCAAAATAGATTTTCTGCATAGTTCGTTTGGACACTTGAGACAAATAAGCTATTTATTCCCATCAGTTTAATGTTTCAGCTACTAGAATTTTAAAAAGAAAATCTTTTCCACAAGAAAATGTGTTCTCAGATATTCTCTAATGTAATATATTTCTGAATAATGGTACCTTGGTTTATTGCCACCTTTTAAAAAAGAAATTACTTATGTTCTTTGCTCTTTTTCAAGGTCTTATATCATAATACAAGAGCTTTAAAGATGCTTAGTGCTGCATTTCACAGCTGACTCTGACAAACTTTTCTACATTGACAAGTTTCTTGGATTTGCTCGTTTGAGAAGAGAAACTGTCCTTACAAGGAAGTATGAATCATATTAAAGAAGAATCAGGGCCCACAATGCACTACCCAAGAAGCCACGATAAAAAGCTTTTATGCAAGCAAATTTGATATATAGCTGAGAAGAGAGAAGTGTTATAAATAAGGGGAACCTGATCTGACATTTTCCAATTAAAAAAGAATATTAAAAAACCCCCAACAATCGATGACTACATAATTGAGGCAGCAGCATGCTACACAGCAGGAAATGAGAGAGAAAACTCAGCCCTGAGGCTTGACAGGAGCATGGACAGGAGCGTGTACAAACAACACAGTAGCCAGCAATTAGGTCTGGTTCCTTACTAAAAACCTCAGGACAACCTCCTTTCAAAGCTGCACCTAGAATGAGACCTTTGTATTTCAATTAATAAATACAAAACAAAATAGCAGAAATGGAAAGGACTGACCACAACTGAAGGTAATTTTACTAGATTTATCTTAAGATATTTCAATTTCTGGACACTAGATAATTTGTAACTTATGTTAAAAGGGTAATATTATTTTCCATCACCACTTTATTACTTGATGTATGTATACAATTTATACATACATTTATTAAAGTGTACATCACACTACAGATGTACCATTTTAAAGCACACAGATGCTGATTAACATCATATATGGATTCCAAGTCTTGGATTCAGTGTACAATCATCTTGAAAAAGCAATTTCCCCTTTGCACATTTCAGTTTTGTCACAGCCAAACAGGTGTGCTACAATTTGAGTACTTCCGAAGCTCAGATTACTGCAATCCCTATCTTGTAATATTCAATCACCTCACTTGTCTAAACAGATGATACAATGCAATTCATACATACAAAAAGGTTCAGTGTCACTCACGTCAACTATTACATATTAAAAATGAGAATTAAAATGCAAGCTATTATCATTTCAAAACCTGCATGGATCAAGAAATACTGGGAATACACTGACAATGTATCAGGTTTGTTCAGGCAAAACCCTAGCCTGAAATAAACAAGAGACCAACAGACAAGCTTATATGCATTTCTTTATAAGGATGAAAGAGTCCCAGTTTCTCTGAAGTGACTCAAGTGCTTACCTACCCTGCAATTGGCACCATACTGTCATTGCCCAATAGTTTTATAGCATTAGATAAATTTCAGCGCTTTCTTGTTTTCTAAATCAGAGACACACTGAATGGCATGGGACAGATTCTGGGAGCGAATCTTTACAGAACGTCTGCAGAGATCTTGTACTTGGCCTTACACAAGTGAGTCTATGTCCCTGTACCATTTTATTAGCATTGAAAAAATGCAAAGACAATATAAAATTTCTTGATTTATCAATCTCTTACCCAATTATTAGGAGCAATATCACTCAAGACTAATTTTTAAGCTTCAGGTCTATGGGTTTTGACTTATTTTCTTGTTTGTTTTGCTTGCTTGAGCTAGTGCTGTAACTATGCTGGGTAGACATTCACTTTCCTTCAGAGCCATTTAAGTTGTATTGTTAGAATCGTTAAGAAGGACATTTAGCAATTACAGTCTGAAACTGGTTTATACTAATAGAGCTTCATTATAGAAGACAGATGGTGGACAGACTAAATTCCAGTTTCAATTATACCTTTCTTACTCAGTTTCTTAAGCAAATTCCACTGAATGTTAAATTTTTCATTACATAGTTTATTCCAGGTATTTAAAATTATGTTACTAAGCTGAGGTATATTCAGCTGAAAGAAAATAATTGCTATAAACTGTCCTCACACCTCTGTCTTCTACACATACAGTTTATTGCTGGGATAGACCATATTTTGCTATTGAAAAATGCCAAAACCTAATCAATAAATTATAAATTTCAGGCTTGGGGTACTGATAACCTACTGAAGTACCCTCTAGAATGTACCCTCCCGCTCACTCAGATCTGCTCCTTGTAGGTATTTAGCCCAGAACATCAGCCCAAACACATCTTGTATGTACGATAATTCTTAAAAGACCTCACAGTATGCTTAAGTACTTAAGCACACAACAAATGAAGAAAAATCAAGCATCAAAAAACTAATGTGGGAGAGATTAAGACAACACTGTACCCTTCCCTTTGTTTAACAAAAACTGAAAGTTGCACAGATGACCACAATCTGTAGAAGAAGAGTCAAAAACACAGAGACCCAGGCCAAGGAGGCAGACAAAAGGTGATGATAGTGCAAAACGCAGCACAGCATTTCACTCTGCAGGTCATCTGGAGAGCTGAACCATCTTGAAAGCTTCAAAGGAGCTAAAAACTCCAAGAAATCGAAGTGGTCACCAAAAGCAAATCTGGCCTTTCCAAGCTCCTAGAAGACATCTGAAGTATATGGTTCATTCAGTATAGGTTATGATGAAACAGACATATAAAATGGGGAAAAAAACCCTGATGAAAACTGATTCATGCTCTGACTTAAGTGGTACAGTCAACTTGTGGTGGCTGAACTATTTCAGAGCTCAATCCATTACAGCAGATGACTCCAACTTATTAACTACACTTTGAAGATCTACTTGCACAAAAAAAAATTAAATATATCATTATTTCCAGTTAAATCAAGTAAGGAGTATCAAGAGCCAGTGATTCTGAAAACCTTTTTCCCCTTGAGCTCTATTTTGAGGGAAGTCTGAAAACCGAAGTTTGCACTAAATTAAGAACTCGTCAAAGTTTCCCACTAACATGAAAATCAGCTAGCTCATTTCAGCCTCTATTTCCACAGCTAGACTGAAACCTGGAGGTGCAAGGGACAAGGACAACAGGAAGTAACAAGTGCTGCTGCCTCTTTCCCCTCCAGGTTTGACCTAAGGGGATGGGGGCAGGGTGTGGGGAAAACACAAAAAAAAATAACCAACAGAAGAATTAGGAGTAAGAGACCTGGTTTTCCTCAAGTTACTCTTACTTCTCTGTCCCTCATTCAAATTTTTAAGCAAGTCCTTATGCTCTTGGCTTGGACAGAGCAAACACGTTAATGACTACACACTACGCTTCCAGGCACATGTAAGAGAACAAAACTCATATCCCTGCTGTGAGGAGCTGCACACACTGAGCTGTGCTGCCTTTGGCGTAAATATGCCAAAAAGTACATTTGACTGTTCACTACTCCCTTTCAGAATCAAGACTGAATTTCTGCCGCAGATTAACCCCGGTGAGCAGCTCAGCCCCACACAGCCACTCACTGACCTCCCCGCTAAAAGGGTGGGGGAGAGAAGGAGAAGGGTAAATGAGAAAACTCATGGGTGGAAATAGACAATTTAATAGGTAAAGCAAAAGCTGCACATGCAAGTAAAGCAAAATAAGCAATTAATTCACTGCTGTCCACCAGCAGGCAGGTGTTCAGCCATCTCCAGGAAAGCAGGGCTCCATCACACCTAATGGTGACTGGGGAATACAAACGCCATTACTCTCAACATCTTCCCTTCCTCCTTCTTCCCCTCCCCAGCTCTTACTGCTGCACATGCTGCTATATGATCTGGGATATCCCTTTGATCAGTCAGCTGTCCCAGTGGCGTACCCTCTCAGCTTTTTGCCCATCCCCAGCCGACTCTCTGGCAGGGCAGGGTAAAAAGCACAAAAGGCCTTGGCATGACTTCAGCACCGCTCAACAATAACTAAAAACACCGCTGTATTATCAACCCTGTTTTCATCACAAATCTAAAACATAACATCATACCAGCTACCATGAAGAAAATAAACTCTATCCCACCCCAAACCAGCACAACTTCAAATCATATTTCCCAGCTTTTATCTGTGGTTAGAAGACAGTGGTATGTCTACAACTAGTCCCTTCAGAGGGCCATACATTTCACTACTACTGTTGGTGGTTTGCTGTTGTTTTTTTCTTCTTTCACCCAATAGAAGAGAAAGATTCTTTAGATGTAAGTCTTGCAGTATCCTGCTTTTGTTGACTAAGTTTGGGTTAACGGATTGGCAGTGGAAAATCCTAGAGGAAAAGACAATGCCCACAATATTTGAGAGGTGAGAGCTCTAAGCCTGGAAGCACTATAGTTAGTACCACCTCTATTACCGGAATTGGGTCCAGCTCCACTATAGCTTGCCACAGTGGCCAAGGGTATATGACTCTAGCAGTCATACAGTTTTCTGCAGCACTTACTCCTGTAATGCAGCACACAAGAAGAGCAGCAGATAAAATGGAGGATTAGCCAAACAACGTTTTGTTTATAAGGAGCTAATTAACCAGTTCCAAGAACTAAACTGCCAGAGCATATTTGCTGGAGAAAATTCTTTTTCTTTTTCAGCTTGTCTCATCTTCTTTTCTATCAACAAAACAGAACAACTTTTCTTGTTCGTTTCTCTCAGAACCACAGTATTTCCAAAGGTGATAGCTACACAGGGTAGGGGTGGGAAAGGGAAACCACCAAACCTTCCTTCTGCAGAAAATATGAAACTTTAAATAGCTGCTTGCTTCTCTAAAATGAAGCTTTCTTTACATTAAATGTAAGAATTATATCATAAATAATCTTTAACACACAGAAAATGTTTCCTAGTATATCACTGAAATAAGCATCAGAAAATTTAGAACATATAAATACACGTAATTTCATTTACAGCTGTAGTATACATTAGAAATATATGGTTTATTTTAGACACCTAAGGTATCTGCAATCCCTTTTCTACCTGTATTCCCATTAATGCCATCCCCAGCTCTTCTCCACTAAAGGCACATATTTCTTTCTATTAAACCCTCAGGCAACAGCAGCTCTGACCTTTACCCTTTTGAATCACAACTAGTAGGAGAAGCCAGAGTTCCTGATGTAGTAAATGGAAAACATCTACTTGGCCAAGGAAAAGGGAAAAGTTACATCTCTAAAGCACTCTGAACTGAGTAGCTTGAGTACCAGTGCACAAACTAGGCATGTTTTATGCTTATTAGTAGTAACTCTCTACTAAAAGAAGTTGAAAATTCAAAGCACTGATTCAATTTTCATTGTTTTATTCATAATTGAAGATTAAAGTACTACATGCATTCAAATCAGGAACTAACCCAGATTTATTTACTTATTTAGTTTCAGCTTTTAGACCCATCCCGCTCTTCCCCTCTAACAAACCTCCCTTACCCCCAAGTCTTGATTCACTTCCTTGGAATAGATGGAGTTCAGCAATTCTGCTATTCTAAGATTAAATCTATCCATTACATATCCTCATATACAGAATATGTACATAGTTGATCATATTTTGAGAGGCAGTTGCCTCAATCTGCTTTAAGAATTGCGTTTCAAATTATCAACATTATAAGCCACGTACTGCAGGTAGGAGCTTTAAGTACTGGGTAACAACAGAAACTGGCCCACAGGTAACAGGATGTTTCACTAATTCACTGCAGGGGCAACACTAACAGGATTCATTTTCTGCCATCTTGCTGTATAACACTTATTATGTTACTTCGTAACTGAATTTATTCAGGCCATAATGTTAATTCCATCAACCCACCTAAACCCAGTCTAATTATAGCCCTATGTCTTGGTTTAACCCCAGCCAGTAACTAAGAAAATCAACTCTATCCCAGCTGAAGTGAGCACACCCTATCAAGAGCAAGAACCCAAGAGTAGAATTGGTTGTTTAAATAGAAACTTGATTAAAGTATACTTGGGAAGCAATGAAATGTTTTTTTGACTACACCACCCATTAAAGTAGCAGATACCAACAAAAAAACTGGCGTAATAATAGGCTGGGAGGTGGTGGGGGTTAGTTTGTTTTTTGTTTTGTTTTTGGTTGTTGTTGTTGTTTTTGTATAATCACACATTACTCTCTGGGGGTACGGTAGCAGTATGTACTGTTTAAAACAATACAGATTTTTGGTTGGTGCAAAAGCCATTAGACACTTAAATCTGAAATTATTTAACAGAACATATTACATAAATTATTGTTTGACATATTATTCATTTTTACCAGTTTAATGGGAAGAATAAATTGTTAATATGAGGACCTGCAAAGACTCACAAAGTGTTACTACAGAACATTGCACGCAGAATATCTAAACACACATTCTCACTGAATCCCAAATCACAGGAAATTCAGAGTAGCAGCTATATGTACACTTATGCAACTGCTCAGGTGTGAAAAAGAAAATACATGTTTTGAAAAATTACAGTGATGTGTAACGATGTATCTGCATTGCCACCTGTTTGCGCTGGCATGGAAAGTAGAAACAGCTCACTAATTAACGTGTCTCTGAGTCAATACTACCCCTTTTTCAGGGGTGGGTGTGTGCACATTTGTATATGTATCTGTATGAAAAAATATTCATCCAACTCTCTACATGTGAAAACGAATACACTATAAGATTAGAGATAGGAAAATGCTAAAGACTATGCACAAAGTATGAGGCACCCAATCCAAAAAGCTACAATATTGTGTTCTGAAGGAGAAAGATAATACATAATACATTCATACTAACGCTAGGGAACTGCAGAAGAATCAATCATTTTCTCAATGTATTTGAAGATTACTGTACTACAAAAAGTACAACAGAAATGCACACACAGGCTAATGCTACATTCCAACAGATGCATAAGTCTGAGAAAAGAAAAATGAAAAAAACCCTAAGACTGAATCCTATGTAGAACAGATAGCAAATGATAATAGTACTTGCCCAAAAATTGAGTCAACAGCACTACTGCTGTACAACGAAATACAGGAGGGCAAAGGGTGGAGAGAGAAAAATCAGCAAATTAAAGTAATAATGTACTGTTAAAACTGAATTTTAATTGGGTTAATATTGCTTTTAGCAGGCATTTCTTTGCAATCAAGATATGTTACAATCATCCAAGCAACAGCTGCTTCTCTTCACAAATTCCTGAAGGTATGGACAAAGAATTGAAAGTAATTCTAAGCTACAGTCAAAGTATCTTTTATCCCAATAAGCATTCCACAAGAAAAGTACAAACTCATTCTAGCTATTCATAAAATTCCATGACAACAGACATTGCCTGGAACCTCAAAATCCTACCACAACTGATGTTCTACCAGTGATCAAGCTGATCAAAATGCAGATTAATAAAACACATTTTTCATCATAGGATCCTTAAGGGACCAATGTTGAGCTATTATATCCATTAATTAGTTAATGACTGATGTTTGTTTATCGACAAAATTATATTGAAAACCGCTATTCAGAAAGAAACAGGAATGTGGGGGTTGGGGGGGTAAAAAAGTTGTTGGGCTTCGTTGTTTAGTTTCTTGGTAACTTCATGTGATTTAAACTTCCTATATTTTTCTAAAACCTCAGGTTCAGCAAGCCACATGCAGAATAAGTAGTCATTTCAAGACTGAAAACAGGAGAAATGTTAGAGTGAGGCATCAACTTGGTCAATGACACTTTCTTGTTATTTAAAAAGACGACTAGTACCATCTCCTCAACTGTTTGTTCTTACAGGAGAAATACATCCATCTTCACAAAAAGGAAGTAACATTCACTGGAAATAAAGCAACTTTGAGGTGACGATGAAAAATAGAAATGCAATACCTTTTTGAGATCTGTGTGACTTTAGAAAATGAGAAACATTATGCCCTTGTTCTGTCCACCAAGATCAGTTTAGTATCTCACTAACATTTGCCTCCTGAAATATTTTCTACAGTGGACATTTTCTCAAACACAAGAACCTTGGTGGTGACACAGTTTCTCAGTCATGATTGTAATAAGATGACACAGCTGTTGTTGTTTATGGATATAAGTATAATCTACTGCTATGATAAGAGAGCATGTGCCTGAACTGGAGATCTCCTGAGCATGCAGGAAGAAGAGATTTATTTTATTTTTTTTCCAGAAGTAATTCCTTTTCAGAGGAACTTTCAATTTCAAGCATTTGTCACACTACTTCTTCAAACACACAATGCAGAGTTAAGGCACAGTAAGAAAATAGCATCTGCTCCTTGTATGGCTTCCTCAGAAATGCACAGACTTAACAGGGGATTTTAGCAAAGCAAGAAGAAATGTGATTAAAATACATTTCTCAGTTCATGAACTTCAATTTACAAAAGCACATTAAAAACTCAAAAGCCAAACTGCTTAGAAGTCAAAATGCTGCACTCCCTTGAAGGTTCTCTTTCCTAAGATCTTGCTGCAGTCCCAGTGGTGTGCAGGCAGTTCTAAAACTGTCTGAAGTAGATCATAAAGATATGCCGTACACCTCTACCTATTCTAAAAATTGTAGGCCGTTTGCAATGAGGAACATTTCAGTGCTAGGCATTGTGCAGATACACAGAAGACTCCCTTTACCCTAAGGAGCTTGTATCTTTAACACAAATAATAGAGAAAGCAGGGAAAATATTCACCTGAAGATAAGGGCTGTGACGTAAGCTCGAGAGTCTTAAAGAAAGTTCCAGAGGAATTTTGTGAAATTAATCTTGGGACCACATGATTCCTTCCAATACCTACCTTTTCTTACTGGCCAGATTGGTTTTGGAATATAGAATAGCTCTCACCCTGCTCCACCACAAATTTTATTTAACTTTCTGCTCAGACTTAAGGGAGAGTACTGTAGTCCCTCTACACATCTACTGCAAACCCAACTTTGACCTGGGCAGCAAACAAGGCAAAAGTTAAAACAAAGAGCAAAAATATCAGTTAACTTGAGAAATAATGCATGCAAGAAAGGCCAATGGCATCGGAGCCTCTGTTAGGAAGAACATTGCCAGCATGTCAAAGGAGATGATCCTTCCCTTCTGCGCTACACTGGTGGGGCCGCATCTGGAGTACTGAGTCCAGCTCTGAGGTCCCCAGTCAAAGGAAGATATGGACTTACTGGAGCCAGTCCAGTGCAGGGCCACAAAGATGAAGTGACTGAAGCATCTGTGACGTGAAGAAAGGCTGAGAGAGCTGGGACTGTTCAGCCTGGAGACAAGAAAGCTTAGGGAGAATGTGGTAAGTGAGGGGAGGGAATGAAGAGGGAGGCAAGACTAGTGCCCAGTGGCCAGGAGACAATGGGAACAAATTCAAACACATGAAGTTTCATCTGAACAGAAGAAAACATTTTTTTCCACTGTGAAGTCAGCCAAATACTAGAACAGTTTGCCCGGAGTCATGGAGTCTCCATCCAGGAGATATTCATGGTGCTGAGCAACCTGCTCCAGCTGATCCTGCTTGAGTAGGGGGCTTAGCCTAGATGATCTCAAGAGGTCCCTTCCAACCTTAATGATTCTGTATTTCTGTGATATTAGTATACTGTGGTTATCATCCAACTTACCAAGTCCAGTCTATGTAATTAATTCTTGGCAGATTCATTTGTTCCACAACAGAACCGCCGATGTTTTGCAATTAATCATAGGCATGATAATTTTTAAAATATTTCCAGCTATAGTAATTATTTTATAGCTAAATATAATAAGTTATCTTCCAAAATACCCACTTAAAAAACCCCCAAACAAATGGTTTCCCACTGACCCACAGTACAACTTCTGTTTTCTCACTTTCACACCTAGATCCCAATAACCCTTACACAGATTTAGATTAAACAGACCTAGAACTAAATCTTGTAGTAACAGCTTCAGAACTTGTGTAATAATTTTAAGTCAAGCAGAATCACTGTTTTTCTTCTCATGTTTTTTCCATGCTCTTTCCCAGTAGGGAAAAGGCAACTAACAAAGTAACTAACTTACACTTAAGCTTGGGGAAGAGAGATTCTCCTTGCAGAAGGTGTCACTCAGAGGTGACATTTTCACAGATTTAAAGCATACAGACAGAAATAGTTACTTCCCCTCCCAGAATCTGGAGTCATCCTGCTCTTGAGGCCAGAAAGTTTAGATCCTTCCCCTTTAAGTTTTAGGACCATCTCTTAGTCACCATCAAGGGAAAAGGAACCCAGGCACATGCACACTGAGTCCTTTAGATCCCGGCCAAAACCCACCTTTAGCTGCAGAACACTGCTCTATCTCATCCCTTAATACTTATGCTTTTTTTTTGTTCTCCTTTATTAGTCTATTCACTCATCTCAGAATTCCTAGTTTCTCCAAGCTCATTTTTCATTGCTTCTTAACAACTTTCCTACACATTCTTCTGTTTTCTGGGATGATTAAGGAGATATAGTAGTGATAGGCAAGGGAGAAGGAAGGGTAGGGTGGGGTGGGAATGGACCACAGCTACTTCTAACCACCTTATTAAGTCACAGATGGGGACATTAGCCATCTCCCTTAACTCTTCCCAGACTGCAGCCATCTGGGGATTGAAGATCCCTTACACAGACAGTAAGTTTCCAGTTATGGGAGTGCAAGATTTTTGCCAGAACCAAACAGAGCACAATTATGACAAAAACTTGCAAAAATTGTAAAATGCCTATTTAATATTTCTGAGGTAAGAGAAACAATTGCATTATAAAGAGAACACCAACGGTATTTCAGAAGTAGAGAGCTAGCATTAAAATCTGCTGTGTTAATGACAGTGTATACAGTACTGCATAATATAAAAGCCAAGCCAATGTTGCAAAGCCACATGCTCGTGAATTAAGAAACTTCATTTGCATTTGTTGTTTCAGTGCCTTTAATTTATCTCTCTGACATACAAGTATATAGATACACACAAACACACATACTACCTAATCACATGGTTACATTTTTTCCCCCTACAGACCCTTTTTCATCCCCTGCATAGGATAGACATTTCAAATGTATTCCTACCATTACCACAAAATAAAAAAAACACAGAATAATGTACTGCCTTTGACACTTGTTTCATTACTCAACACACAGCACGTTCACTTACACTTTTTGCCAGGACGTGAATTTCACACACATTGTTCAGAAAATGAATAATCCAGAATGATTAGCAATTAACATCTTACACATGAGTAGGTGCATGTCACACAGAGGTTCTAGGACACAAAGTTAATCTGATCATCAGTTACAGACACCTTTTATGTCAACGAATACATTGTCAGGCTGAATAAATCCAGCAGACTCCTCCTCCTGTTCTTCCCCTTATTGTCATGTCAAGACATACACATAATCTCTGTCTACTGTCAGAACTGACATATGGCTCTGTAGCAGCGGATTTAGATCTTAGAGGATGTCACTGAATTGGGATGCAGTGCCTCAGCGTTCACCTCACGCTGTTGGCTCTTCTGTGCGTGCAGAGACTGGCTTGCACGCAACAAGACACGTTAGCTTGTCTGATCTCGTGTGCCAAATACATACTGAGGTGATGGCTGGTTAGATATCTGACTGCAATTACAGCAAACCCAGGCTAAAAGCTGCAGTTTTGACATCACAGAAGAGGAGGATACTCCTCTGCGCGCAGACCAACTTCTAGGCCTCCAAGCTGAACGCCTCAAAACCATGCAATGACAAGTTTCTAATAACTTGGATGTTACCCTTGCTCGTTAAAGAAGGGAAAAAAACCCTCCTTATCAGCTACAAACAATGATTGGCCAAGCAGAAAATGGTGAAACACAAGAGCCATTTTGAGCCCAATGAATCTTGAGAAATCTTCATGACAGGCAACTGTATCTTAAATTTTTTTAAGATCTGAAGTAACTAATTTGGAAACCCTTTATACGTGTAGGAAACATCATATTTTTATAAGAACAGTACTGTTAAGGGTTATCTTTCCCTTTGATGCAGAAAGGGAAAGATATTTTCTGATGACACTAGTACTAAAAGTCGGAAAAAAGCACAAAAAACCAAAACTTAGAGAGAAAAATGTTAAAATCAGCAGTCTATCACTACTACCATTCAAAGTAATGTCGCTGATTGTAATTTGAGGAGACAGATAAAGTACCTCTGGCTTTCTTGCACTAGAGAAGACACAAAATTCACACATTTATAGCACTTAAAGTAGAAAGAATATCTTAATGCACAGCTTTCAAATATAAATATCCTTTTTATGAAAAGAAAAAAAGTAAATCCAAAACTGTCTTGTTCTATGGAATTCATTATTCAGAAAAGAATTTTTTAGCAGTATTCAGTGACTCTGTTGCATATTCCAATTGGATTTTACGTATCTACACACACTTTCTCACACCACACCTGCAATTTATACAGAGCTTTGTTTGCAGAAAAAGATGAAAGGTGATATTTATCTTTCTAAAATAAAACCATGCTGTCTCGAAGAACTTTCCTTTTCCTGTGTGAATCTGTTCCAGCACAATGCCTACATCCATGTACAAACCTTACATCTAATTGATCAAACAGTACAGGTTTTGGACCGATCCCTCATGTCCTTAACTGGACAGGAGCAGCCCAGAGCCGTGTCTCGCTCTGCCAGCTGAGACACTGTTGCTTCTTTTCAGTGCTGAATTTCACATGGAGGATGCTTGCATGGCAGCCCTTTTCCACATGTTACTCTGCTTGCAGAACAGGAGGGAGAAAGCAAGAGGAGAATAAGTATGAAATTAGCACATTCTGAGAGACTGGATAGAAAAATCCAGATGACAAACACATCTGCTAAATTGTTCTAAAACCATAGCAGAGCAACAGCAGTGCTTTAGATAAATCTTTCTCAACGTTTCCATCCAACGCTTCATTTCCATCACCTCTTCATAAGAAGTGTCTATTGGGGTTCAGACTAATCCTTCACACTTCACTTGCTGTTTATAGAGACTGTGACTGTAGCTTTACGTTACAGTGAGCTGGCACTTCCATTATAAACTTACTCTTTTTTTGGTTCAGCTAATTGTACAGGGGGGAAATCATTCCAGATTGAAATAAGAAACATATGCACCTAGTTATCCTTCCCAGTATTTGAAACATTTACAGATGATTAATTTCTGTTCAGCAGTACTGTTTGTCTGTCACAGACTGTTGTTTGACAACAAATTAAATCCAGCTTTGGAGTTCCAAGTATCAAAAGAAAAACTCTGGTTACACAGCACAAGCCATGCATTTGCTGTAAGAGCGACTGTTGCTTCACACTCACTCAAAAATACCACTTTGTTTCATACTCACTAAAAATACTTGCAATATATGTAGGTACTAGTGACCTTTATGCTACTGTCCGCTCTCCACAGTCAGTCAACATCTCACAAAAAGAACAAAGAGCAAAAACCCCAGGGAAATTTCCATATAATTTGACAGAAAGCATGGCACACGCGTGCCTAACAGAGATCAAAACTGTACCACCATGTGGTAGAGTGATGCACACATTGCAATGACAGTGCAGCCACAACCCAGAAGTCACTTCCCCCCCGCCCCACTAAATAATCAATTATCCCTAGGGTAAAGAAATATATCTTTTACTCCACTCCAGAACAGAAGCTGGAATATAACAAAATTTGACGACAGATAAAATATATGACAATACTGGCAGCAAAATAAAATTTTCAGTGCACAGTGCAACAGAGCAAAAAGAAAATACAAAACATTTTCCTCATGTTCCTGAAGCTTTTAAGTTTTTGGTTGACTAAAGTAATGCCTCTCAGTCAGCAAAATGAGAAAATAATTGACATTTATGCAGTAGGTATGTAATTTTTATGTATAAATGGTTAAAAACGTGACAGAAAATGGAAAAATCTCTATCCTACAAGTGTAGCTCTATGATTTCAACATGCAGAAGTGTAACACCACTAGTCTGCATTTACATGAAGTGTTTGACTCCTGGATGTATTAAGTGGATAGTAAGGAAAATATTCTGCACATGCAAAATTCAAACAATTGTCCTGTTCCTAGAGTTTTTTCAGTTTCATGCTACTTATCTACTCAATATCAACATCATTGTATTTAGATTTCTAAAAGGTCCATTAATTCAAAACTCCACCAGTGGTCTTATGTTTACTTCTGTACATGGTCCATTTTCACTTGATGAAAAGGAATGTTCAGGAAAACCTATACATACACACTGTAGAATTAAAAATACAAAGTAGTAAAAATCACCATTGTCATTTTTTTGTTTCATATTAAAAATACATATATCTATACCTATATATGCCATACGTATCTTCATATTTCAAACCTTCAGAAAGTCTTAGGACAACAGCACTGATTAATTTTTTTCCCCACTGATTTTCCAGCATAGCTCCTATGTTACTTAAAAGCAGCTGAAGCTATGGTCGCACGTATGTTACAGCAAGTGAAAACATGCTTTCTGATTTCCATTACATCAGGTAGTCCTCTGTAAGAGGAACATACTATGCCACCGTCAGCAATTACTTATGCAAAAGCATAATAAAATATTTAAGTCTTAATTGATGCTCAGGAAGACAAAAAATTTGGGCCTCAGTGGAAGGAAAAAAAAAAAAAAAAAATCTTATCAACAACTACCTCCAGACCTTAGGGAGTGCAAACAAATGCAGGCATATCAACTCCATGCAATCTATGGGGAGCAAGGTTATGATCCGTCTTTGAACATGTCAGATCGCTGAACCTAGTTTGAACATGCTGGTAAGGTGCCATCATTTTGCACATGATGCTGACCTACTGAATGTTGGCTCTTTTCTTTCTTTCATAGATAAATTTTTTGGTAATTTATATTATTTGGTCAAATGAGTGACACCTCTTTATCATGCTGTTCTTACTGCATACTGTAACACAAGCAACTAGATTTCCTGTATCTTCTGAAATGCAAGCGAGGCAGCGTTTAGATACTGAGCAGTCTACCAAATGGTGGTGACTGCTCACAGTCATTTCTCCGAGAAGAAATCTAATAACGATATCAAGATTGAAAAAAAACCCACCAAAAACAAACCCCAAAAAACAAAACCAAAAAAACACTAGAAAGTGAGGTATCTTGATATTCTGGGCTAGAGACTTCATCAGCTAGTACACTGAAATGGGTAGCCTTCTAGCCAGCTATTTTATATTGATTTGTCTTCAGTAAGAAACTCTTCTGAGTCCAGATCACAGAAATGAGATAAGGGTATGGTGAAAACTAAACATAAATTTGCTGTCAGATTGAAAGAGTATGAGGACAGAGAAGTAGAAGATCAAATCTGTGCCTTCCTGCACATCTGTCCTATTTTATCCCAGATACAGAAAAATCTACAGAAAATTAAGAAAATGTAAAATAATGTACTAAGGATGCCTCTATCCATTAAGAAGTGAAATCACATATTAAATATATTATATTCTTGTGTTATCTGAGTTTCGCGATTGGACTTCTATAGCTCATAAGTAGTTATTTATTTAGCCAACTTGAAAACAGTTTTAACACCTTCAAAAAATAAGGAGGATAATTTTATTCATAGAAAATATTAGAAGCAACAAGCACGTAAATAAAGTCTTCAGCCTTTCCCAAAGGCTACCAGAACTGTGAGAAAGGAGTCCTGCAACCCCAATCACTAATAACAGATGAACTGATCATCTGACACAAAACTTCCTTCAATAGGGAAATCCCTTAAGTGATTATGATAATCCTTACACAGATCTCACATTTACCACTGGGAAGATGGTGTGTAGTATAGCACCTCTTGAAGACAGAAGGATCATATCAGACATCAGTAAGAGCAGAAAGATTTAATGTAACAGCATTTCAATTTTCTTGGGCACCAAAGGTGTCCATCTACAGTATTTCAGATTATTCTGCCATGAGAAAGCTACCTACGGTTTTGCTACACTTGTTCCTACAGTAAAGACCTGACTTTCATCAGCCTTGGAATGTGTGAAGTCTCTTACATAGCTCAAGCTGCATACTGGGGAAATGACGGGATTTTTAACACTGCATACCAGAATCCAAGTACTGAATTCCCCACCTTAGCAATGAAACATTTGCCAGCCATAAATTTAAGTCATCTGCAAGAAAAATAATGGGAGAAAGAAAAAGAATGAAAGATGATTAATGAACAGGTAGCGCTGTCAGGCAGAAATTGTGGCATTGGAACTACAGAACTGTGAGGAGGAGATAATTTTATTTAATCAGGAGTGCTCTTTGATGTGACACAGGATAGGGAGTACTTGTACACTGACAGTAATTGTTTTCCTTCATTTAATGTGAGAGTGAAAAAATGAAGTCATGGAGGATCCAACACTACATCAGACAATTTACAGACTTGATGAGGTTATCGACAGCATCCAGGTCTTCCATATTTCATAATGTTCTTCCTGCTACACTTGCGTTAACTGGGTGTTAAAAAGCTCAATGCACAGAATACACAGCAAAACACTATGAACACAGAAGAGAAACAAAGACTATCTTAAATACTTACTTTACACAAGCACACCAGAAATACTTAAGACTAAACCTGCAAAAAGAGCAAGTTACTGTAATAACAGCAATTCAAGACTGGCAGCTCAGAGCCAAAAAAAACCCCCAAAATAACCTTCCACGACTTTTAGAATCAAGTTTAAGTAGAATTAACATAATCTTTTAACCCCATTTCAACCTAAATTTCCCATAGCAATCAGCCCTTGGGTTACCCATGTCTGGTGGTAGTACTGTACACTGTCAACTCTAAAGCCTGGAGGAGTCCAAAATATCTCTGCTTTCAGATCAGGTCCTTAGTTTTGTTACCAGTGATTGATGTTAGCTTTGGTTCAGGAGCTCAGTCACCTCTTCCCATTTATTTGCCCAGTGATGTTTTGCAAACAGTAAGTTAGTTTGTTTGCTTAGTTGCATAATTGTTAAAACATCTGTAAATAGCAACAGTAGTGGAGGCTTTAGTTTCACTTAAAGCACAGGGTTGTGCACTTTGTACTGCAGTCCTCTAAAGTGGCTTCCCCACTCCCAGAGCTATCTTTAAAGAACGGTAGAATTTAAGATTCTTTAAGGTGCGAGGCCATCCCATGTGCAGTACCATCCAGGTGACTTCAGAGCAGCCAATACATCACTTCCCAAACACAAATAATCTGGCTATTGAACAAGAAATGTTAGACCAGCAGACAGGCCAATTCTGGAATACTCCTATGAAATTATTATCAGTGATCATTAACTATGTATGCATACACAGACACTCACATTTAATTGGGTAAAAAGAAAATTTTGGGGCCCACCTACTGGTCCCACAAAGAGCTTATACATTTGGTACAGATCACTATCACAGAATGCCTTAAAACTTACCCTGCACAAAGCTATCCTTTTGTCGTGTGCCTCCTTTCTCTCTTCTCTCACACACCAAGAAAGATGAGGTAGGGGCAGCAGCAGCCCTTCTTCATTTACTTGCTGAACTCTGAAACAACCCCTTCTCTAGAAGTATTTCTACAAGTATGGCTACAAGTATCAAGGGCTTCTTAATGAATTATGTGGATGCCTTGGTTTAATCCCAGCCAGCAACCCAGCACCACGCAGCCACTCGCTCGCTCCCCCCTCATCCAGAGGGATGGGGAAGAGAATCAGAAAGGAATGTAAAACTCGAGGGTTGAAATAAGAACAATTTAATAATTTAAACAGAATAAAGATAAAAGAACAATAGATGATGACAACAGCTAGAATGGAAAGGTGGGGGAAAGGATAAAATCCAAAGGGAAAGGGAGAAAGGAAAACAACTGATGCCCAGTACAACTGCTCACCACTCACTGATCGAAGCCCAGCCAGCCCCTGAGCAACAATCCCCAGGCCCCAGCCAACCCCCCAAGTTTATACACTCAGCGTGACATCCCATGGTATGTCATACCTCTTAGGCTGGTTCAGGTCAGCTGTCCTGGCTGTGTCCCCTCCCAGTTTCTTGTGCCCCTCCAGCCTTCTTGCTGGCAAGGCCTGAGGACCTGAGAAGTCCTTCACTTGGTATAAACATCCCCTAGCAACAACTAAAAACATCAGTGCCTTATCAACGTTGTTCTCACATCAGAGCCAAAACACAGCACTGTATGAGGTACTTAGAAGAAAATTAACTCCATCCCAGCTGAAACCAGGACAGTTACAGCCTTTCCCTTTATGCCAAATGAGTTCACAGTGGTGTAGCCCAGTAAAAAACTGAGATTCTTTGCAGAAAACATTGGTTTCTCCCATCAAATAAAATGAGGGAATCATGAAAAATTATAAGGGGAAGGAAAAAAAAGCTACACCAACACTTTGCCCCAAACTTAAGAAAAAACAACAAACAAGCAAACAAAAAGAAAAGGGGGGGTGGGGGATAGGGAAGGCAGGGACAGGAGAGGGGAGGAGAAAGAATTACAGAAAGGAAAATGAACTTATTTCCAGGACCAAAAATCAATTTGAACACTGTACTACCGATATATTTTTAACCTTGACACTTTCATTAGTCTCTGACATATATTAACTAACGATGAACAGCAGAACATGACATGATTAAGTACCAGCAGTGCAGTATTAAACTCATTAGGTTATACCGTTAATACCACCCTCTGCAAGTACAAACTTGACTGGAATTTACGTGGGTTTTTTATGCACTTCTGAACTGATCAGACCTGAGCCTTAACCCACATCTTCAATATCAGTGGAGCAACATCACTTAACATTAGTTAAGGGTATCAATGTAAGGCAATGTAGATCTGCACTGTAAAAATCGAGATACGTTCATCAAAAAGCCATATGCAAACATTAATCTGGATTCTCTAGTACAAAGATTAGACCTTCCAATATTGAAGGCATAACAGGAATACTAAGGGATTAAGGAAAGACTTGATAGATGGTCATTGCTACCAGGGAACACCATCACATCATGCTACGCTCCTAACATTTTGAAACTGTGATTCTCCCATTGCTTTTTGTTGTAGTAGGAGGTACTGAATTCTGAAAGTCACAAAAAGGTGAAACATGACATTGTCTGCTATAGCATCAAATAGACTATAACACAACTCAGTCCTTCCCTCTCTTTTCCACAGCCAAAAGGAAAAGGAGGTAGATAAAGCAACAGCTCTTCCCCATTTGCTTGTTTAAATCTGATACAAACCTCCTTCGGTGTGCAGCATCTATAAGCACCATCAACCATTTATTGATGAAGTTAATTGGAGAAGAATTATATTACATTCTCTTAAGTCAAACAGGGCTACTGTAAAACAGCGTGGCAGCAGTAAAAGATCTCCTTTACAGCCCAAAGAAAGCTGGAGAACTGAGGACTAGAAAATATAATGACTTAAGGACACATTTAGGAATACCTATTGTCTCTTTGTTAGTCAGCCACTCTTCTATTTCATTTCACTTTTATGCCTACTATACCTCTTCTGGTTTTGTATGAGTATCGTCCACAGAAGAGCTGCCTTTAAAAAAAGTCTGAAGAAAAATTTCCAGATTTTCTTTACTTTACTAATTCAAAAGCACCCCTCCAATGGTTTGTCCAGGGAGATCACATATCTCCTTTATTCTTTGAAAATCCACAGTCATCATGTCACACGTTACATCTGTTAATTCACAGATGAACTTGACATTCAAGATAGTAAAGTCATGCTACTAGGTATTTTGGTCATAGCAATAAAAAGTAAGTTTTATTTCTTTTTAAGAGGTGTGATAGTGAGGAGGAAGAGAGGAAAAAAGACTTTGGAGATGGTGAATAAGAACAATTTATTTTTTGTTATCTACAAATTCTTTACTTCAGAAATTGAACAACAGGAAGAGAGCCATTTTACAATCGCTGCATGCTTTGATTTTGACTATATTCTTTCTTCTTCCTGCACATGAAATCTTTCTAAAAGATGTGTGTAAAATTTCATCCATTCTTTACTATAATATGCTTGCCTTATGTATTCCAGCTTCCTAATGAACTGGCACATTAGTCATATGCAATCAAGGTAATAACCTAATTCAGGTTTAAAATATTATCAAGATGTTTTACAAATTGGCTCAGTATTTAACTATTCAACATACATTTATAAAATACCTTTCACGACGAGAATCACAAGGCATTGTACAAAGGGGTTGGGGGTGGGGGTGGAGGGGGAATAGTAATCCACCAACAGAAGAAGAGACTTCAGTTCTGCCAAGCTGCCTAAAACACCTGAGATACTGGTTGTGTACTTATCTAGTTTTTCAACACAGCCACAAAACTGCTGATCCAACACCCTGGGCAGAGAATTTGAAGCTCTAGAGAGTAGATGACAAGGGCTCTAGCATCTGACATCTTCAGTTTGCATTTGGAGATGATTAATAAATGACAATCTGTTAAATACATGGCACAGGATGACATGTGGCAGAAATGTTACAATGTAACCAGCCGTAACCAGTTAGCAGGACTAAGGTCATGAAAGATCTTAAAGTGTTTTCACTTCACATTTTACTTCTAGCAAAAGGCAATGTATTTATGGAGTGACTGAAACACACTCCTTAGTGGGGAATTAACCAGGAGCACTAACGTGTTTAGTCCTCAAACTATTAAAACACGGCTGACTGCTAAGAGAAATAATTTATCCTTTTGTGTATACCGATTAAATCCCTTTAACCTAAGTAACAGCAGTTACCCATCAGTGAAGTCAATTGCTGTTCCCCTTCAGACTCACAGGGGAAAGTGCAGAAAGTGTAGAAAAGCTCTGCTGTTAAGATCTCAGCTGCCACTCTTGTTAACCACTGAAAGCCTATGAAGAGAAAACTCTTTCACCATCAGAAATGGGCCATCAGATTCAATTTCAGGCCCATATTTCAGAATCTGAGTTTTAGTCTGGAAATTAACACTCCTTGTGAAGGCAGATGAAGTTATACAAACTCAGTCATTCTGATTCAGCTGCCTCTGACACTTCATTTCAAACAATGCCATAGGCAGTGATGATGAATGGCACCTGTATATGACACTAGATGTTGCTGAAAGGCACTGAAGTTTTCACTGTGACACCAGGATCAAGGAAACCTTAGTGTTACCCTCTTCAGCATTTTCACTAGTATCTTCTCTATGTCATAAGTACAATTTTCCACTTTAATTTTAACTGCAGGATGTGACAGATACCAGACTGAAAAATCTATTAAGGTTCTATGTTAAGTTACTTATCGTATACTAAGAGAATGGTGATACGGTGATATTTGATCAGGATACTCCATGTTGCTCCACCTCTTCTTTTAATCATGGAGACCCTAAACATCTAGTTTAGAAATAAGATATTGATATTGTAACTTACTGATCAGAAAACAAAATGTTGCAGCATGTTGAGACAAATAATGTATATGCACATATCCATTATATGAAGAGAAACAATTATCCATTGAAATCATTGCAAACTCAGATCCCTCAAATACCTTTCTTTCCCCAATGTTCTTCCAGATTTTTAATAATCTTTAATGAATATACAGAAAATTGATTTATCTTATGAGATCTAAATGTTGCTTTTACATATTTTGTTTTACTATCTATTTTTTACTCTGTTTCTTGTTTCGTATAAAATTATTTCATCCACTGACATTCACAAGCAAGATTAATATGAATATTTCCAATTCAATATTTAATTGTGTACATTTGCAAAGATATATGGCTGTCATAAAACAGCAGCAAGTTATCCAGGGATTGGGTCAATACCCAAAGAATCCAATCAAAGACTGCCATTGATTCTGACAAGCTTTGGACCAGTCCCTAGGAGAGATTTAACAACTTTTAAAGTTCCTGACTTGATTCTAATGCTGCTCACACAGCATATTTAGTATTAACATTGCCTCTGGGGGAACTGGTCTTGCAGTGTCTTCCAAATTATGAAGCACTTTGAAGCTTCAATAAAAATTATGGGGTTATAACAAAATAATTAGTCACTATAACATGCAGAGCATTGGAAAAACAGGAAAGTGACAATTAAAAGTTAATTCTAAAGCCTTATCTGCTTAAAATGGAGCTTAATAGAATGCATAATCCTCCTACCTGGGCAAGGAAAACTGCTAGCACAGATTTTATGGGACTTTCCATAATAATGCTTCAACTAATTTCCTTTCTTTATGCTTTGTTTTCTTACTAGCAAATATTACATATATGAAGACCCACTACCTGTAAGAAAGCAAAAGCTGAGCAGACATGAGGTGTTGTTCACAAACCTTGATACAATACATTACCTTGTACTTTCACAGAGACAAGGGTTTGGGTCATTTAATCCAAAACTAATTTAACTTTTCTTCTCAAAATAAGTATGTTCTTCCCTGTGCACAATCAGGCATCACTTAGTTTGAGAAATTCCATGATACCTTAATTACACCATATGCAACTAGTATCTGTATTGTTCTGACACATACTCAGCTAGACAAAAATGCAGAATATATCTGCTTAGTAAAAATCAAACAGCATATTGACCTGTTATGTTTCACTTTTGTATTAGTAACTATAGTGCTAAAAGGAAAACCTTAAGCAAAAATAGGTGCATACTTTCAGAGGACTACAAGTTCTGAAGTGCTACGTCCCTGTAAATTTTCAGATGCATCTGCTAACTGTGATCTGGTTCCCTTTCCCTCCTTTGTTTTTTCATATACAGCTCTAATATAGAGGAAAATAAATCATGTCTGATTTTTGGGGGGGGGGCGTGGGGGGGGTTGGAGGGTGTCGGTGGGTGGCGGGGGGAGGGCAGGCAGGAATAGCAAAAGATAATTGCAAAGATCTTAATGTACTCTCAAGGAATAGCTGAAGACACTCACGTGAATGTTACCTGCACAGGGTTTATTTATTTTCAAGACCTTTTACTAAATCAAGGCTGTAGGAGGTCAACACTGAGTTAAAACTTTGGGAAAACACACTGCATTTCTGTAAGAACACAGAAATATATTTGATAAAATTTAGAATCATCACAGCTTATAAAGCTGTGAAAGACTAAGTTTACCAAAAAAGCCAACAATAAACAGGTAATTAAATTTAACAGCCCAAGATTACTACATGTGCCTAAATATTAGAAATGAGCCTCAAAAAAGACTGATTTGGAGGAATTAAAGAAAATCTTGCATTCTTTTACTCCCTTTAATTATACACCGCAGCTGAATACCCCTTGAGGACACTGGCAGAGTGCTGCTGAAGCCCTCAAAATAAAGTTTAAGTCACACATGGCCTTTGCACTGACCTTTTCAGGAGTTAACATAATCTCTAACAGTTTAACAGTCCACTCAGTCCACTATTGACTGCAATGCTCCAGTTCAGCATGTGTGTAATTAAGAAAACAGCTGATTTTTATACACAGAAGGACTGAGCTGTTGATGTAACTTAGAAAGCTATATAAAATAACTTGCTTAAAATATTTAGTCACTTTCCAAGACTAGCATTAACTGACTCTTCAATGTGGATAGGGAACAAACTGCTGTTTCGTATGTCCCATAATCATATCAAATAGCTAAAGACATCACAAGGACCAAGTAATGTGACATTTACCAGGTATACTATAAAAACCCTTATTTTGTAAATAACAGTACTGTGTGCCTAGTAACTATAAAACTAGTCTAAATTATTAGCTTGTGAGTTGCTGCTGTTCTGGGTGCAGTTAATCACATATGTTCTTTTTTCATACCTTGTTCTTATGTGAGTAAGACATAACTCCAGCACATAAATCCATGTGACTGCCTCTTTGTCACTGCAGTACCTGTACCTGTTCCTTTTACTGGAGTCAGGTCTCTAGCTGTATGTAGATAGCAAGCAAGCACCCATACATACAGATGTTCATAGGGATTCACATTCAGGAGTGTAATATAACATTGGTTTTCAACCCCCTTCCCTTTTCATTGGTGTTCACCTGACCCATGAAATAATATTTAAGTCAGAGCTGTAAAGTATTCTTATTTCCACACTGTAAACACATGCTTTTATAAGCAGGTTTTACTCAAACTGTTTTCCCATGTATCTTCTGCAGTATCTGCCAAAAATAAAATCCTTTTTTTTTTTTTTTTTAAATGAACTGTCTGCATCAATTTCTTGTGAAGTGGAGTGAAAAACAAACTTTATCCTCTTTCTAAAGTACTGGTTAATCTTGTGATCTATCACTAACCACTTGCTTGTTACTTAATAGCTCTGCTCCCAACAACTTAAAAGTATGGCAAAAGACTTGAGCACAAGGGAAAAGAATCTTTCCTCCACCTTTCCCTTTGATAGAAGGTACATCTGTCCTGGTGCCAAGAACCTGGCTTGGAAACACACAGATATGAATCTTTGTTCCATTCTACCTTTTCAGGTTGTTTCATTCCTTGAGTAGCCTCTGTCACAGCTCAATCTGTTCAACATCTACACCTGTTTTTGAGAATCAGCCACCCCTGGCATGACTAGGGACAAAACCACAGCTCCCAAAGAGCTGAGAGCTGAAATTCATCACTGTCTAAAACTCACTGAGCCTCAAGTTAAGTTACAGTATTTTCTGCACACCCAAACACAACAGGGCTGCACCCAAGACAAATGTGTGTCCAAGTTTAACTTGCTGACAGAGCAACTCAGGGAAAAAACGTTAGCAAGTCTCCAAGATTCATGAATTCTGACAGCTATCACAGTCCCAGCTTTGGTGGAAGACATTTTACAAATCCCTAAAGCTTTATTCATAAAAAAACATCTCTTAACAGACCTCATGCTCTTACCAACAAATAAAATATCCTCAACTGAAAGCAACACATCAGGGCTATGCTGTTGTGCAGTACAACACAGTATGAAATTGCTTCCAGCAAGGTTGAAGAACCTTGATCTGAAAACAGAAGATGAACAAGTAAAACACAACACAGGAAGTTGGTTTGCTTTTAGAAATAATGTGGGGTTTATTAAAAAAAACACCTGAAAGTGCTGTTATTTTCCAGCTGTGAATAAAGAAAAATAATGAAAAAGTCATTTATTTTAATGCTTATTTTCCCACCCTAATGAACACTAAAGTAGATTTTCGCTTTTGTGTTATTAGTTCAATGTTTATTATTAAAATGCAGCCATGGCTGCAATTTAAGGTATTCAAAAATTTTTCTCAAGATTAAGGAAAGTCTGTAAAAATTCGAATATGTCTAAAATGTAGGTGACAAATGAGCAAGCAAAGGCAGCACAAATGCAAATTGGAGTTTGTATGTGCTTCCCATGGCTATTAAAAAGGGAGGTGCAGAATTAGGTCTAAGGAAATAAAAGACAGACATCAAGAAATTGGACCAAGTTCAATTGAGGGCCACCAAGATGGTAAGGGATTTGAAGCACTTGACCAAGGGTGAGAAGCTAAGGGAACTGGGCTTGTTTGGCCTGTAAAAGAGGTGCCTGAAGAGGGACCTGATAACAGCCTTCCCACTCCATGAGGACAGCAAGGCATCGGAGCAGTTGCCCATAGTGGTTGTGTAATCTCTATGCTTGGACAGTTTCAAGACCCAACTGAATCAAGCCATAAGCAGTCTGATCTGATCACATGGCTGACCAGGAGGCTGCACTACAAACCTCACAAGACAACCTCCTTACACTTGAATTGTCCTATGATGTTATTGTTCAAAAAGTTCTAGGAAGCTGAAGGACACCTCACTTACTCATTTGAGGTCATAGTTCCAGTGTATGGAATAGAACTTCAGCACAATGATTTCTCACAAGATTAAATGTTAAAAACAAATCAAACTTAAGGGCCAAAGAGTCATGTTTTAACTTATCCCCTTTTTACACACATACTGTAAAGCCTAACATCATTTTTTAAAGTTGCAAAGCATCTGCAAATCCAGCAATACATGCCATTTGGGCTCCAAATCCAAATTACTGCAACATCTGAACCTGGGTGAATTTTGAGAATAAATAGCAATTTCATCACATTATAAGATATTCCCTATTAAAAAAAAATGCACTACACCACCAAAACCCCAAGAAAGCAAATCCCAAAGGACTACACCAACACCAGGCTGCAATGGCAGCTTTATAAACGCTTGTCATGAGGCAGATTCAAAGTTTAGAATTAATTAATAAGGCTGAATTTTCTTGCTATAAAACATCCTTATCTCTCCTTCCTCCTACAAAAATATAAGAGGCAGAACTGGCAGCAGGGTGTTACAAGTAACATTATCTTAGAAAACATTTGTCAAGGAAAAAAAAAAGTGGTTTCTGGTGTAATACCAGAAAGGAAAGAATTTTGTTTTGGTCCTTCTGGGTTTATAATGAAAGTTTTCACTGATTCCTTTTTGTGTTAGAATTTATAGATTAAAAATTCAGTATTTGAAAGACTAAGCCTCTGTCAGATCTTTCTGAGTTCAAAGGATTTCTTTATATTAATTTTGTTTTGGCAAAATTCATCAAAAGGAGCTAGCAAGTATGCAGCTATTTGATAATGCAAAGAAAATTCAGGGAAAGAGAAGAATATGTTAAGACTGAGTATATAAACAAATTTATTTTACAGTAATTTTTAGTATTAATGTGTAAGTAACAATGTACGTATGAAAACATATTGATATCTTTCATCAGCAAGTCCTCCCAATTCTTACTTTGCCAAGCCAAAGACTGATACTGGAGAAAAATAAGCTCTAAAGTAGACTAGAAGCATCCCCTGCCCAGCTCACCAGTGTGTCTCTACTGCAAGCTGTGCCACCTTCCAGCCCCAAGGAATGCAACACCAAAGGACATAGAGAAATTACACCCTATCTCACAATATTTTTAAGAAATTAATTTCTTCAAGTTCTTTCAAGTTTTTTGTTTCACATGCTGATCCTCTCTTTCTTTTTTTTGATGCAAAAAGGGTAACGCTTCAGAAATCAGACTCTGATTCAATTATTTAAAAGCAAGCAAAGTAAATCAAAGTCCCCCCTCCTTGCAGACATGCCTCCTCCCCACTGAAGACTTTGCGTATGTCGACTTCCCAATTAATAGCCCATTAGTCTCATTTAACATATCCCTCCTCCTTAATAATTCTGTTTTTCCACGATTTTCAACACAACAAATTCCCCAAATACCATCCCCAACTACCTGTTTCCACCACCTCCACAAATGGCAAAATGGTCCTTTCTTTGATGGGCTGCAGGGATGCGTTACAGACTGGCAGCACGAGGAAGAAAATACCAAACCCAAAACAGAAGTAACAGAAATGTAGACAACTACTTCGAGCTACCCTGTAATTGTGATCAGAAATACTGATGTTTCACTCAAATGAAATACCCAAGAACTGCAATGGTCATGGCAGCGATGACATATTCCTTTATAAACATCTCAAATGCTTTCACATCACTCCTTGCTGTTGCCAAACCACAAATGCATTATATTGACATTTCTCTGCCATATAAAATAATAATTTTATTGTTTCTTTGGTTTAGTTGAACTCAAAATTCCTATTGCTCAAATAGTAAAACAGTCACAATGTAACCATCCACCCCAATCTACAATTAATGCACTCTTCCTTTGTGTTTTCATTATAATTTTACAGAAATTCTCCATTGCCTCCTCTCCTAAGTCAGCCGTTTGATTTGCCCTCACTTCTTTCCATATAAAAAAAGGAATACAAGGTGAAATACAAACAGCTATACTGGTAATCCATTGTCTTGCATTCAGACATCAACACAAGAGTCTTTGTCTGCTCAACAACTGGTCCAACATAACAGGATAGGCATCCGACATGCCTATGAACTGGCAAGTACCAACGAGGGCTTAATAAGGCTATAGTCAACATCCACAGGGATCCTCTGACCAGAAAGGACATTTCAGAACACTTCCTTCATGATTGTGGTGGGTTGACCTTGGCTGGACACCAGGTGCCCACCAAAGCCGCTCTATCGCTCCCCTCCTCAGCTGGACAAGGGAGAAAAAACATAACGAAAGGCTCATAAGTCAAGATAAGGACAGGGAGATCACTCAGCAGTTACCATCATGAACAACATAGAATTGACTCAGGGAAATTAATATAATTTATTGATAATCAAATCAGAGTAGGGTAATGAGAAATAAAACCAAGTCTTAAAAACACCTTCCCCCCACCCCTCCCTTCTACCTCTTCTTAACCTCGCTCCCCATTTTCTCTACCTCCACTCCACCAGCAGCACAGCGGGATGGGGAATGGGGACTGCGGTCAGTCCCTCACATGCAGTCTCTGCCGCTCCTTCCTCTTCAGGCAGAGGGGTCCTCACACTCTGCCCCTGCTCCAGCATGGGTCCCTCCCACAGGAGACAGTCCTCCATGAACTTCTCCAGCATAGAATCTCTCCCATGGTGTGCAGTTCTTCACAAACTGATCCAGCGTGGGTCCCTCCCCAAGGGTGCAGTCCTTCAGGAACAGACTGCCCCAGCCCGGGGCCCTGCCAGGGGCGCAGCCCCCCAGGCC
>JAVJGI010000014.1:116036488-116052309 GCA_035590275.1 Ibycter americanus | reverse complement strand
TCAGATGTGGTCTGCCTATCTTGTCACCTGATTTATCTCCTTACCACCTTTGAGAACAGATAGGTTTCTTGTAGAGTGACAGCTGCAAGGCTTTTACAGTCTGTCCATGTATTTTTCCCCTCACTGACAGACCTCAAGTACGACTTGAGAGGTTCATAGGCTACTACAACAAAAATTGTGAGAACTAACAGCAAATACATAACTGTTCCGAGACAATATAGGATTATCTAAAAAACTCTCACCAGTATGTTAAAAAAAATGTAGCTTTTCAGACGAGAACAACATGGGTTGTCTAATATATAGGCAACTTGTTACAGCAGATTGGATCTTGCACTCAAGGCATGCCAGTAAAGGTCTGCTGGTTTATTCCTAATTTATCCCTGCAGGGGTGGGCTGGGAAGCAGGGAAACAAAGAGAGAGAGATCCCCAACCCCCAGAGGTTATGTACTCCGATAATGGCAAAATTAATAGAGAGCTTTGTTACCAAACTCTAAGAATAGCTACTATTTACACAGCAGATTTGTACAGCCATTCAGATTTACCAATCTAGAACAGGTTTCCACTCAACAGAAAAATATAGATAGATATACATACACACAAATACGTATCCACTCAAACACATAAGGATAGATGGATATGTGTTTCATTTAGGATGACATTTGCTTTCTAAATCCAAAGACAGCAACAAGTGTTCACTGCATTTTTCCCTCCCTGAACTGTTTTTTTCTTCCTGGCTTTTTTGTCTGTCATAAAAACTACCCAAGACTTACTGGCAAAGATCCAAACAACTGGAAGTAGACCTTTACTATAGCAGGTGCTAAATAGCTTTGTCTATAGTCAATGGCTGTAATGCCACCTACAATAATCATGAAGATGTATTAAGGTTTTAGAAACAAATGGATAAACATTTAGGTACGCTACTATAAAAGAGCAGTAAATATGTTAGGGTGTAAAAGCTTTAAGTACCAGCAATCATGTAAGTGACTGAATGGCACAACATTAAATTTAGTATTAGCAACATCTAAATTTAAGATTAGTTTTTAAAGAAAATTGTTTATAATAAAGATCTACCTTACAGAATATTGATTTTTTTCATAACTGGTTATTTATAACATATATTTTAGCATTATGGAGTAAAATGCTTAAGATTAGATTTCAAAGGGTCCTTTTTCTCTTCAAGATACAGAGCTATGTAACAGTTTGGGTTGGAAGAGACCTTTAAACATCGTCTAGTCCAACCCCCCTGACATAGGCAGGGACATCTTTCACTAAATCAGGTTCCTCAAAGCCCCAGCCAATATGAGCTTGAACACTTTCAGGGATGGAGCATACATTTCTCAGGGCAACACATTCCAGTGTCCTACACCATCCTCACAGGAATATTTTTTACCCCGATTTCCAACCCGGATCTATCCTCTTTCAGCTATTAATCTATGTAAGGGGGTAATTTATTTATATGTCTAGATAGCTCAGTGTACTGGGAAAACACATCTTATATTTTAATTTCTGTATTTTATTGATAATTTTTTATGCTATTTCTTGTCCTGATGAAATCATGGGAATAAGCAAACGGTTAAGTTTTACCCTTCATTGTACTTTACTTACGTATATGTAATAATATGAAACTAACCTATTATCATTATAAAACAATTATATATTATTATGTATCATATAATGCACTTTTATGTAATCTATTATTGCAACAAGTTCTTAACAACAATTCAAAGGTTCCCTTGATCTCTTAAGTACTGTGCCTTAACATCTTCAGTCCAGTAGTAATGAAAAAGCTCTTATTACACTGCTTTACTTCGTACAGAAGCATACTACTTCATTATAATCAAGTTGACTGAAGCCAATGTAATAGCAACTAATCACTTCCTACGTCAACAACATTACTCAGATAATTTCATCCTTGTACAATGGTCACCTATGGAACACAGTCTAATGCAAAACCAAAGAGAACACACCAAAACAGTGTGAATACATTATGTGATTTATGTGCAGATGAGGTATTTTGATGCAGCAGAATAAAATTAAATATTAATTTTTAGCAGTAGAAGTTGTATTTAATCAATTCTGTGGTGTTCAGGAGGTAAACCTTACAATTTGCCCAACCGCAGAGAATTAACACAACATCTAAGGCCTGCTTCCCTTCATCACCAGCTCTATGTCAAGGAATAGCAGCACCATTTTTCAGTCAATGTATTACCAATGTGTGTGCAGACACACCGACATTCTCCCCATCCCTTCCTTTCTTGCTATGGTATTTCTGTTTAAACAACAGTCCCAGACAAGCTCCTTCAGAAGGAGCTGCAGCATAGAAACCTCCATGGCTACGTAAGTGAGTAGACTCACCCAGCCTAGTGAACCCTCTTGAGAGAAGTTAGCTCTCCCAGGCAACCATAAAGTCTCACAACATACTCTGATTACCAAATTTTAGCACGTTGTGGAGAGCAGACAAGAATTCACATTACATAACTCTGCTAAAGGAGCCAACTGTGATCACTTTTGCTTATCTTAATTTGCATTTACACATGCATTTCCTGTAAGACGACTTGTGCAGGCACATCCCAATGCCAGCATATAAGTCTTCCAAGGCAATCCCTTAACATTTTCCTCTTCCAAAAGAGGATATTCCATGTCCTTGGAATTACAGCCACTTTCTACTATTAAGAAAGGCACCATCAGTCCATGGAAAACAATGTTATTTCCCTGGTAAGAAATCACAGGGGTATTTTTTAAGATAAAATTCCCCACTGAAGACAATCACTGAAACGTTTTCTGTGCCACACAATAACATGAAGTTTCACACCGCCACATCAAAACTGTTTATTACTGTACTAATCCTTTTTTGGTATATATTTTTCCATCTGAGATCCCTACAAACAAATTGATTTTGTTTGCCCATTGTTAGATCTTAAGAGGGGCCCTGCTTACCAAACAGTGGGTGCTCAGCCCTTTTCAAAAATTAAGCCATTTCAAGGCATTTTATTCAACATATGTAGTGAGCCATAAAAAAAGTCACCAGCCTTTTAGGTATCTTGTGTGCCCTCAAGACTAAACATTACCACGAGTTTCTCCAGAGAAAAGCTGCAAATAAAAAAGTGCATTTAATGACTAAGCGGACTGGACAAGGGAGCAACCTTTCCCTCCAAGTAGAACTGAAGGTCTGTGATGAAGTTTTTTGGGGTTCCCCCCCCAGGCAAAGGCAAAAGGGAAAGGAAACTTTGTAGGGCTTCATTCTGGAAACTGTACTTTCAGTCCTTTTGGATGAGCACTCTAGTCACTGGGATACAGAACACACATGAGTTTGTAAAGATATCCAAGCCCCCCACATCCCCACCCCCTGCCCCAAAACCAACTGTCCAAAAATAAAGAACTGCAGGAAGAAGGGACCCAACCCTCTGGTCACTTCTGTTCTTAGTCCTTAATTAGATGCTTCTACCAGTACTAAAAAGATCAGACGATCAGATGAGAAAAATACTGTAGATGAGAGGTGAACGTACATGAACTCTAGTAATATATTCTTGAACCACATTATTTTTTCAAGTGTGACAGACTTTTTGTAGATATTATCCCTTAAGGGAATCCCAAAAAGCTATTGGGAATTTTCGTTTTTTCAAGTTTATACCATTTTAACTGTGAAACTGGCAAGCAGATACAGTATTATATGACCAAGAGATACATAAACATACATAAACAGAGAACAGCTGAAGACAACTATTTGTGAAGATGTGTTTGTACCAAGTGTTTGTCATGCTATTTTGAATAATGAACAAATACATAAAAATTAAGCTGTAACAACAGATAATGTACATCAAGGGAGAGAAAGTATGCTGAATAAATAGCTCACACAGTCTCACAGAAACTGAAGGAAATACCAAAGTCATTCCTTCATACAGAAAGAATTCATAACCCAGAAGTTAAAGATTTTCAAGTACTCTCCACTGGAATGGCCTGGGCACTGAAAATCAAAGCGAGGAAGACCACCACCTCTTCTCACAGCTACTTGTGAATGCCACATTTTTCCCTTCATCCACACCATAACCTGCTATAAAGAGGCACAGAAAGGAGGAAAGCTGAAATATCTTTTGATTCCACAATCATGAAAGAACAAGACTTGTGTTCACTTCAGGTAGCAAAAGTAGCAGCTCTCCATCTCTAATTTTCTTTTCCTCCAGAGACACTACCCAAGCAGCAGAAACTCAGGCATACTATTGCTCTGCAGAGAGCCTGCCTGCAAACATGAGATGTCAACAAGATGTCAGAAATCTGTCCTGCCTTTCTACATACACACCCACAACACCCCATATACACAGCATTCCTGAAGAAATAAACTGTGGGTGGGACAGGCAAGCCAAGAAGTCAGGGTGGTGGGAACAGAAGGGACATAGCAATTAACAGAACAGAGATGAAGTTCAGTCCCTTTGAACGTAAACATGTAAAGGAAGTGCCTACAGAATAGCCTTGTGAGGAAAGCACTCAAGCTTACACCGGGGAACCAGCATACTTGCATGCTTCTGACTTGTCTCTACACTAATGCACACAACATGGGGAACAAACGCAAAGATCTAGAAGTCTCTGCACAGTTACAGGGCAACAGCCTCACTGGGATCAGAGAGACATGGTGGGAGAAACAACTGGTGTGCTGCGATGCGTGGGTACAGGCTTTTTAGGAAGGACAGGCTAGGAAGGTGAGGAGGGGCAATTGCCCTTTACAAGAGGGAGAAGCTGGAATGTAAAGACCAACACGGGTGCTGATGTAGCAGGTACCCACTATAGATCTGATCAGGAAGAAGTAGATGAGTCCTATTCAAACCACTGGAAGAAGCCTCTCATTCACAGACCTGGTCCTCCTGGAGGACCTCAACCTCTCTGATAATTTCTAGACTGACAATACAGCAGGGCCCAAGAAAAGCAGGGTACATCTAGGGTGTAATGAAAACAACTTGCTTGCACAGGTGACCACAGAGCCAACAAGAAAAGGTGCTCTGCTGGACCTGATACTTACAAATAAGAAAAAACTGGTCAGGGACATGAAGAGGTGGTGGAGTTCAGGATCATAAGGTGACCAAGGGAGGATATAGAGTTGTTGTTCAATTGCCACCCTGGAGCTGAGCCTGGCAAGGGGTGTGCAGAGCAACAAGGAAGTCTTCTGCAAGTACATAAACAGCAAAAGGAAACCTAAACGTTTCCAGCATGACTGCAACGTTAGTTTCAAAACACACTAATTGCAACTGCATTCCAACGTGAATATTATCCATATACTTGTGTTACTAAAATGTTCTTCCTTTCCAGATATGTGTCTCATTTAGCCTGTTCCCCTGGTCGGTCAGCTGTGCTTCACCACTGCAACTAGTAATGCAACCTGCAGTTTCTTAGTCCACATGCTCTTTTCTGCTGCATCTGTTCAGAACTAGTCTTCAGCTGCAGAAGGGAAAGGGACTCCCAGCACAAAGAAGTTTGAAAAAGTAACAGTTACCTCAACAAAAAGGATGACGTTGTCAGGTTCTTGCAAGGCAGAAGAATGCCAGGCAGAGAAACAAATCAGGCAAGGGACAGCTGTCATGCAAAAGGGGCATTCCATTTGAAATACAATAGAACTCATGCTTTTATTGACAGTGAAAACAATGACAGCAATAGCAGTTTATGAGCCTGCTCCACAAAGAATATAATTTATGCATCATATTCAAGTTTTAAAGATTATATAATCCACATGATATCAGCATGTCTTCATACCACTCCAGACATATGACATAGGGCTACACCTTTCGGGGAAAGTATGCATTCTGCTCAAACACATTGGTTCAACTTAATTGAAAAACAAGCTAATGCATTCAGAGCTACACATTATGAATTAGGCAGGTTTTCCAAGTAGAAGACCAGCTTTCAAAATGCTTGCTTGCATCTTACTGCTGACTTTCAATCTTCAACAGCAAATACTAAGTATTCATCATGATTAAAAACAAAACACAGTAGTCAATAAGGGTTGGATGTTTACAGAAGACCTCTTCTCAACTTTGTACTAGTCCTGGTAAGTCTTTAGTCTGATTAGTCTAGAGGGTAGTAACTACCAGTTTTATGCAGTATACCACTAAAGTCAGAAAGCATAAGAAAGAACAAGAAATGAATGGATCCAGTTGTGAACACTATTTTGCTGCTGTTCTTTCATGTTTGAGAAGTTTTGTGTTAAGGTTATGACTAAAGCCACCTCTCTGGGTTTGACATCATAACAGAGGGAAAATACAAACAAGTGGGAAATTCTTATGCAGCTTTACATTGCTTTTCATTGTTCCTAAGCAATCTACCTGAATAAAGGGGTATTTGTTTGTGCTGTTGCATTTTTAACACAAGCAGAAAAATAATAAACCAGACAAAACCTGCAAAGATAGATAGAATACTGTGTCACAGTCTAGACAGTTTTGATCAAGCCAAGGCTGCCAAGTGATAATCCCTAAGAGGCACTAGTTTAATATTCAAGACAAATAAGCAGGGTGACTAGAGAGTTAAAAAAATAACAAAAAACCAGCAGCTTAAAAATGAGAAAATCTCCCTGGGGACAACTGCCAAATTTCATACATCTCTGAAATCTGTAAAAGAACAGAAGAAATCTTCCCCAAACTTTTCATATCTAGGATGACACCTATGGTTCATTTGGGTTTATTTAATTAAAATATCAATTAGTTTTAGCAGTACTATCAGCCTTCTGAAACACTTTAATCATAGTACAAGCCCTGCTGTGATCCAAATTGCTGTGTTTTATAAGACACATATTCTTTGTTTTTTGCCTTTCCATTTCCACTCTTTTCTATATCCTGGCATCAATTCTGCCCACATATTAGTTCCCAGTGTGCCCTATGCTAAGAATTGACCTTTGTGTACTCTCAGAGAACTGTCCTTTAAAGCTGATCAGTTTGCTCTATCATTCACAGGACTGTCATCTGGAAACTCCATGAACTGAAGGTGGTGTGGTCATGCCCTGGTCACCATGCTTGTTCATCAAAACCAAAGATAACTTGATATGCCAGGGGACTGGAGATCGGCAAGAACGGATGTATCAGGTAACTGACAACAAAACAAGAAGATGGTTGAGTTTGATATAAGAGGAGTAAGTTTACTTCAAATTGAGAGATAGTGACAGCTTTTCCAGGCAGGTTTAATACAGTTTTCATTTGCAATACGAGAGCAAGGATGCAGAAAATATTACTATACTTTAGGTTATTCAGATTCTACACATTTTAACAGCTGCCTCTAACAGATTCCTAAAGTGCTAAGAGAAAGGAGGAAAACAAAACAAAACAAAAAATCACAACAAAAACACAACCCCACAGTCTGATCTGACAGTGAGAAGGAAAAAAATAATTTCCCAAATGGAACCGGTAACTTTTCTCAGAAGCCCAGCTCTACTCCAACCCAAGGTGCTAAAGAAGATACATTATTCCCTTGCAGCAAGTGTCACACTGGTCAGGTAGAAAAATTTGAAGTGCACCATTGTCAAAAAAACTCAACAATAAACTACTGCACCATTCTATAACACAGTATTAAATGCAATACTCAAACATACATAGTCACCATGGCTGATTCTAAAAGGACAAAGTAAGGGAGTAGAGCTGAGGAAGAGCTCCCTCTTCAGTCCACAGAAAACCTACAGAGCAAACAGGATGAGGGCAACCAAGCTGAACTTTATTCTTCAGCAAGCAAGTTATGTAACAGTCTCACTTAAATGGTTTTTTTCTTGTTTGTAATTGTTACTAGCACCTGTATGAAGAGTTATAGAAACGTCAGGGTATATCCATCCACATCATGTGTTCTGAAAATAAGCACCGTTTAGCATAGTTTGCTTTTCAGTCATCATTTTATGGCACCCAGACATCCCTACAGATAGTTTGATATTAAACCTAGAAGGAAGGAATTCCAACAGAGGTAGGAGCTTCCCAAGAGTCCTCACTTGTGCTTTACATATCATATTCTGAGCTAAAATCAAAGACCATAGAACATTTTTGGGGCAACAAATCTTTTGCCATGTGGTGGGTAATGCATATGCAGAGATGGTGACATGGCTACCGTTCAACTTCACGGACTTTCTGAGGTTTTGTGTTTTTTTTTTTTTTTAACTAAGCCTTGTAAATTATCAGTGGCAAATACATTTTTGTTCAGAAGATCTGTACCATTACATCAGATAAAAGTCTTCACTGAATTGCCTCTGCTCTTTATAGACTTCTCTCCATTACAACTAAGGTTTTCAACAAATAGAAGTTGTGGCCATCATCCAAATTTAATTTAAACATTCCTCACAGCTCTGTACATAATAAAAATGCAACAGAATCTATTCAAGTGACTGTGTGATAAAAGAATGGGTTTGCTAAAAGATGCAGCCAAAGAAGTATCTCATTCTCTGAGATTTCTCAGCAAAAGTGCACTACTAAACAATGTGACATGTACTCTGAATTCATTGTTAGGATCAGTATTATCTGTAGGCTGATATTAACCAGGAGCAGCACCTGCCACGTAAGTGAAGAAAGTGCTGTAACCTATTCATTAGTTTATCCTCCAAATTCTCACCTCCATGTGATTTGTACCCCACTAATGCCATATCACTGCAAACCAACTACTCTTCATCTTAGTAAGGACCTCAGGGGCAGAGGAATGGAAGGACTGACCTATTAAAGATACACCTTCTGAGATTCTTGTTGAATGTGTGTAGCAAGCTGTACTGCTCCATGCTACTCTAGTCAGAAGACTAGAGCCTCCATACTCGCAGTCTTGCAAGGCTTTCCCTTTTGCTCTTCTTAAGTCATGTGAACCAGCCTTAGCAAACTGGGGCAAGGCTACTGTGGATTTTTCAGCTCATTTATTTGAGTCCTGCTGTACAAAACATACTCAGCTTTCATAGAAAAAAAATTAAACCGCAGTTTACAATGCAACGTCAATTAAGTTGTTCTCTTAGCAGCTTCCCATACTGGGAATACAGACCTGGGGATATATTTGCTTATCTCACAGAGAAGGAACTAAAAGCATGCAAAGATTTACATTCTTCATTTTGCTTCCATATTTAGCTGTTGGAAGTCCCTATTTTTAGTATGGGAATGTTGCAACACACTAAATGAACCATTAATGTGTCATACCCTAACCCCACTGATAATTTCTTCTATACCTTCAGTGGACCTTGCTTAGGGAAGCCGAATCTCTCAGGTTTCTTCTTCCACATATAAAACAGGCCACACACTGAGCCCTGTGATACAGGCTGCACCTGGAATCTCTCATGTGGTGACAGGGGAGAAGCTGTGCTAGGCCATACCTGTGGAAGTTTATTTAGTGAAATCACTCTTAACACACTATCAGGTTTGACACAGTAGCAAGACCACCTTTTTACTCCAGGGAATAGCAACTGAGCAAATGGAAGAATGTGCACTTTTATTCTGTTTCATGTATGGCAACACAGGGTGGATGCAGTAAACTTCATGCTCAGCATCTCTCTCTAATACTGGGCTTCTGTTCTTTTTTGGTGTTGTGCAAGAGCTGGTTCACTATTCTTCCCCCTGGACCTACAAAGTCCTCCTGGAGAAAGGGGAGTGAAAACGAAGAAGTGTTCAGTGCCAGACAGAAATTTCCAGCAATGGAACAAGAGTAAATATTGAGGTTTCATGTGGGGAAAAAGGAACAAAAAAATTCTCAGAGCCAAAGTTGCCTTGCCTCTCCTAGCTGTGAATTATGCTTCAGTTCCACTGCAAACTCCTCTTCCCGCTGCTCCCCTGCCCCACACAAATGCCAGGAATTACTGGGCAGCATCTTAATCTCATCTTCCCAGGTTTCTCTTAGAGCAATACACATGACTGGAAGAAAAAAACCTGGACTGGACAATGTGAACAGGGAACTTGGTCTTACAGTGCACACAAACTCATGCTGCTTCTCCTGGGACAGATGGGATGAAAGAAGAGGTAGGATTTCAAAAAGAGTTGAAAGTCTAATCCACGTGTAACAATTCACGTATCTCTGTTCACAAAACAAACCCAAAGAAACTATCAGAAGGTTGACAATAAAAATGGCAAGAAGTAGTATGGAGACAGCATGGTTTGCATGAGTGAAGAGTAAATGTGAGGCATCCCAAAATATAGTATGGAACTACAGGACGCTCTCACTGCTTATTTGCCTGTATTATAAGGAAGATTACCTTGCAGGAAATCCAACCTCTAAGTAATAGAGTGACTTCCTAACATTTGTCCCAAACATATGGTCAATATGGTGATAGAAGCACGGCATAAATCTTCAAGTTATCTGCATAAATACAAGTACTTTGTGCACATCTCTCTACCACCAACCGCTTGCCATCCTTTTACTTTCCCCACCCCTGCTCCAAGGCATGTGATTTATTTGACAATTTTTGTCCTCTTCTCCCACACTTTCTCCTTTTGGGCTAGTTCCAGCGCTTTTCTGCTCGTAAAGTGAACTGATCAAACATGCTACCCCTGGCAGGATAGTTTTCTCACGTTGTTGTGAGCGGTATAAGCTTACTCTGACAAAGTGCCGTTAGAGATGGGTCTATTTAAAAGTGAAACACACAATTGTGAGCAGGAATAGGGGAATGTGGAAGAGAATGGTCATTTGGTTCAGGCAATCTTATGAAATTATATTTATAGATTTTTAGCTAAGATACAAGCGGAAGAGGAATATTGTTTCATGACTCCTACTTTCCCATTAAGAATTATCTCTTTATCTCCAATCTTTTTCCCCTCACTGACTGTACCCTAATATTTGACTCATTTTCAGGATCATTAGTTTATCACTGTCAAAAAAATATTTGAGGAAAAATGAAAATTCCCAGTAGTCTGAAGCTGCTAACTTAGAAAGACAATAGTAGGAACTCTGGTGTTCCATTTTACCAGCTGTTCAAGCTTCCACCCTTTCAACGCATCACTTTATCAACAGTTTCGGTAATACTAATTATGTACAACTTTTCAAAGCATTTTTTCCCTTCAGAGTTCCCTAAGCCTAGAATGTAAGCCAAACGCTTTCTCTTGGAGTATTCTTGAAAATGCTGATTTTTTTTACCATGTCAGGTTCCCCTCTCTTTTAAGATGAATGTGAGCTGCATTTTCATTCTCTCAAAAGAATCTCATTTTTTACTGAAGAAGATCCAAGCACTGCAGGTGCACCAAATAATACCATGGGCTTTAGCAGTAGCCCAGGGCTTAAAAGACTGTCTCTCTCTGACCTACTTTTCACTTTACATGTAGTTTTCTGAGTCAGGAACACTAAAAAGACTTAACTGAGTGGAAAGGAAAAGCCTGGTTAAGACGGGTGAATTCATGCTATGGACAAAGCCAGGCACAAAGTCTACATACCAGTTAAGGTGTCTGTGCAAGGAGCAGGGGGGAACTACAAAAAAGCCCCCAAACGAACACCACCAGCATAATTATTCCTAGACATTATTATTAATGCTGTCTTCTTTGCTGTCTCTGTTAATACAGGAACACCTGAAGGGTGTTACAATATGAAACAGCCATGAGTAGCAATACCAACTTCTGAAAAGAAACTCGGATATTCAGAACTAAAGAGTATACTGAAGCAAGCATATCACACAGAAGTTATATTTTTTCTCTCTTGGTGAGAATAGCACTGTTTTTAGAACTGGTTTGTAAGTAACAAGTATATATCCAAAATGATTTTGCATATCAAGAAATCTAACTGGGCAACTAGGAGGGACAGGGAGGAAATGCAATTAAAGATTTGTTGAGTTTACTTGGACTTGGAAGTTTTGTTGTTCTAGTATGAAGAAATATCTTTGCACATATCCTATACAAACAACTGAATTTCCAGCAACAGTAAGTTTAAAAAAAACATTGCCAAAAACATTTTTTAGACAACTTAAAGTTGCATAGAACTTTCAATACAAAAGTTATTGTAGTGCCACGTTGAATCATGATGCTGTGCATTAAGGGTATTTATGTTGTCACTTGAAGGTAAGGGGTGTGACTGTGTTGTAACAATATTGTTGATAATCTTAAAATTTCCAATTGACATTCTGCAAAGATATGCTGACAGATCATTTAGAAATGTAGGGTCTTTAGAGAACCATTAGGAAATGAAACTGACTGACAATTCACAAGAGAAATGAGACCCATTAAAAGCAAACAACAAAACTTAGATTTGTCATCAAGCAGAACGCTTGGCAATGTCACAGAACACGCAAACAATTTGTATGGAACAAATCTAAAGACAAGCTCTTTGATGAGCATCAACTGCCTGCTTTGGGGCAAAGAATGGCCTTGTTTACTGGTGTCCTGGATAATATTTACAGACCTGTAAGTTCTTCAATTGATTACTCTCAAACCTATGAAGTAAACAGATCTAATAGAGGGAACCACCATTAAAAAAAAAACCACCACCACAACTATATTCTTTAGCAGTAGATATAGAAAAAACTGTTCCGCAGGAAAAAAAAAAAATGTGTCAAGAAAAAGAAAAGATAATAATATCTAAATTTCCTAGTCCTCTCCAAAAATAGTTCTTGCTTCTTCTGTCAAGAGACTCAAGACAGCAAACTGAAGCTCAAGATCTGAGCAGAGAAGAACAGGTGATGCTGTCTATACAATTTATAACCAGAGCCACAGGAGGAGCAAAGTAGAAGAAGTGCTATGGTGCAGATCCACCTAGGAATATTCAAAATCACTAGATTCCAGAGAAATGTTATTTTGTTGTCCAAGAACCATGCCAGTTCTAACACTTCTGTTGGACAACATTTGCCAGATTAGACTTTCTATTCACCCAATTTCAAATTACATCCTTCAGTGCTGGGGGCAGGGGGAAGGCAAGCATGCAGATCACATGAGTTGGGCTGTAAGGCTGGCAAAGGGTATTTCTAGTGAAGAATGTGATCATCTACAGTAAAAACTGGATGCTGAGCAATCCTATATCCATCCCTGCAAAGGACTATAGAGAGAAGCAGACTAAAATGGGGTTAAATGCTACTACAGTTAGTTTTGTCTGAATTATATAATAAAGCATATATCCAAAAATGTATTAAGTAGTGTGTTCTACATACCCTTACATATCCACAAGATGTTTTTGGACATGTGTTTGCAGATTCAAGCAGAGCATTTAAAGAGATGCTATATTACTTCCCAGCAATGCTCTAGTATTCAGTGCAAGTCCTTGTCTAAACATATACTTGTGTCCAAAAATTTGGGATGCTAGGTGAGTTCAGATGTAAGTAATGCCTCGGGTCTGCACTCAAACTGCAACAGAAATGTAGTACAGGTGCCTTTCTCAATGTAACTTTGAAAACACAAGCACTTACAGAACCTACTTCCTTCCAGATAAAAATATGTGAAAGGAGAAACAAGTACGTGAGAGTGCATCATTAAGGTGAACACAATCCAAAAATTGGGTCAATGAATGATTGTTTTCCACTACCAAAGAAATATGCAAATTCTCCAGTGCTGCTCTTGGGGCAACACTTTGCATTCCCTTCTTCCTATAAAACTAAATTGCCAGGGTCACCGCTTCCCAATATAGTTTTAGATTAGCTGAACATTTACTCCTTTGAAAAACTGCTTTTTCATAGTGCGCTAACAATTGAATATTTGGGAAAAGTTTGAAAACAAAAACAAAACCAGAAAATGCACACTGGCTTAAGAACAGCATTAAAATCTATAGAAATAAATTAAAAAGATGATGCATAACTTCTCCTGATTAAAAAACTGTTTTCCAAGGAGTTGCAACATATCAATAAGGCTTTCTTGTATTTAAATTTATCCTTGAGATCCTCTTCTATCTCTTGTTTTTACTACACACATCACCATGTTAGCTGATGGGCAGGACTGGCCAGCTAGGTTCATCTAATGTGTCTTGACACACATACTGCTCACAATTTTCTCGCTTAGGAGAAAGACTGCACAGAATATTTAAAAATCCAGTCCACACATACAGTTCCTCAAAAAGAAAATATAGACATTTGAAGTGAGGCTTGGGTAGCTGAGTCTCCCTAAGGTCACAGCTCTGATCTATTCAGCTGTCATGTAAGCATCTACACACTGCAATTCCAGCTATACCCACTTTCTTCTTGTTTTTCATCCCCAACTTTCCCACACATCGGAGTTGTGCTTTTTTGTTATATGCTGTTTCTCTTTTGTTAAATGCTGTTAGTGAGAAATGCCATTCTTGGGGCAGACACCAGAATTCAGGTCTGTCTTTAAGTAAGCACAGGGGTACCCTCATTGTGAGAATCCAGAACAGAACTGTAATACAGTGCTTCCATGATCAGGACAACTCATATTAGACAGATATGTACTGGCTATCTAATGTTATTTCTATATTATTAAATAAAACAGGAAAGTGAACACTCTGCAGAATCACTAAACTCTTTCCTGCTTTGCCACCATCTCTGTCCCTCTGCCCAACAGGAGTAACAATGCCGAAACTGCTTACAGCAACGGTTTTTGGAATATATAATCTTTGGAGCCACACCTGAATATTGTTTCAAAGAGTACTGGCCCAGGCTAGAACAAGGCCAAGAACCAAACTAACAGCTAACCAAGACCACTCTTTGAGGCCTGGCAGCAGTTTCAGTATAGGTGCAGGTTCAACACTTCATAATGTTCTGTATTCATAACATGACGTTCTTAGGTAGAACATCATAATATTAAAATAAAAAATTGTCTAATAGATTTAACTTATTTTTTATACTGGGTATTGTAATTTACACTAAGATATTAATTATTGTCTAAAACTTTGTTTTCTTATTTTTCTCTCTGTCTTTTTTCCAGCTTTCCTTAATTAACATGTTTGTGGTACTTTTTCCTTCAAAAAGTAGCAGACATTACAGCTGAAGCACACTTCATGACAGTTATTAGACTTGGCTGGTTTCATTACTTAATTGCAATAAAATTGTGCACGTTAAAAGGAATCATCTCAAAATAAGTTAGATAAGTTACTACCTTTGGCAGAAAGTATATTTGAATTGTGTCCTAAGTGCAGTATTTTTATTTTTTTTAATGAAAATTTCCTGTTCTGATATAAAAAAACACAATTCAAATAGAAAACTGTTGAGTAAGGCATCACCTAGGTTTTGATGTGAACTAAATGCCTGGACTCCAGGACTACTGGCAAACAGTGGCATATATGTATTTTTTTAGTTTGCAACTTAATTTCCATTTAATTAAATTCAATGGAACTTGAATCAGAAAGTACTGCTCTAAAATAGTTTCCTTAAATACTTTAGATACCGGTATTTGTAAGCTGGGTATAACCAAGAGCATGAAAAGTACACAAATACAAAGTAGACATACATGAAAAAATTCATTAGATCTTTACCTAATTTAACCAGCTTCCATTAAGCACAACCCACTTTAAAGTTATTTGTTAATCCTACTCACCTCATAGAAGAATGTATAAGAATATAATATGACCTAGGTATTTGACAATTATTTCTCTTCCTTCACAGTTTAATCATATACCAGAAGCTGACTAAACAAGAACAAGTATCTTCCCATTCTGTTGCACATTTTTTGCACTTGTGACTTAATCATGACACCTCTACCATCTACTGCTCCTGTGATTCCTGGAATACTGGCCTTCTCGTAAAAATCCATGCATTTCATTATCATGGTTTAAGCCCAGCTGGCAGCTCAGTGCCGCCGTGCTCCACCCCCCCGCCCCCCCTCCACTTGCCCACTCTCCCCTAGTGGGATGGGGGAGACAATCAGAAAGGTAAGAGTGAGAAAACCCCTGGGTTGGGATAAAGACAGCTTAATAGGTAAAGCAAAAGCCTTGTGTGCAAGCGAAGCAAAACAAGGAATCCATTCACCACTTCCCATGGGCAG
>JAVJGI010000014.1:115998167-116036388 GCA_035590275.1 Ibycter americanus | reverse complement strand
AGCTTAATAGGTAAAGCAAAAGCCTTGTGTGCAAGCGAAGCAAAACAAGGAATCCATTCACCACTTCCCATGGGCAGACGGGTGCTCAGCCATCCCCAGGACAGCAAGGCTCCAGCACGTAATGGTTACTTAGGAAGACAAACACCATAAACTTGAACATCCACCCCTTCCTTCCTTCTTCCCCCAGCTTTATATGCTGAGCATGATGTCATGTGGTCTGGAAAATCCCTGGGGTCAGCTGTCCCAGCTGTGCCCCCTCCCAGCTCCTCATGCCCCCCAGCCCACTGACTGGTGGGGCAGGGTGAGAAGCAGAAAAGCCCTTGGTTCTGTGGAAGCACTGCTCAGCAATAACTAAAACATCGCTGTGTTATCCAGTTTCCAGCACAAATCCAAACCATAACCCCATACCAGCTACTATGAAGAAAATTAACTCTATCCCAGCCAGAACCAGCACACTCTCCACCCCCTATTCCATACCATTTCTGTTATGCTCAAGTCCCATTAGCACAGTGCTGATAACACCAAGTACAACAAAGAATTAAGTCTTTCCCAAGAAAGAAAGCAGCACATTGAAAGACTGAATTACTGTGTGTGGTCAGGAAAGACAGACTAACTCTTTGCACTTTCTGTGCTTTGAGATGATGTGGCTACAAACAGACTATCATACAGCAGATTTTACCTCCGCTAGTGTAGCTTCCATATCAGCCCAACACATTCATTTTTGATTTTCACATTACTGGCCTGACACTAATTTTATTACCCAAATTATAACAGCAAATGTAAAACCAGACCAAACTGAAGAATCAGTTCATAGAGGAGTATCCAACTGTAAGCAACCACCCTGTTGCAAAATTCAAGACCAGAAGTTTGCTCAGAGTATTTACCTTGATCCTGTAAAGACTTTTTTCATTTGTGTGAAATTGTATGCAAGCTGTTATTCACATGCTTAGGTTTGAAACATGAGGGATTTAAACCAAGTATTTGTTCTTACGTTTGCCACGCCACAAAAGACAGAAAAGTAATGCTTACAACAGCTGAACTGCATTACTTCCTCTGGATCAGAATCTGCACGTGTTTAAACTAAAATAGCATTTGCCTACTCAGGACTTAACATCTATGGCAAGGACCACTTCATACACAGATCAATACTGTGGAAAGATGGTGATAATTAATTGTGTAGGCGAAACTCTTTAACAAAAGTGTCTGCAGAACCAAACTGAAGCTTAAGGAAAAAAAAAAAAAAAATCATCTTACTGTCTATGACTCAAACCAAATCAGGAACAGCCTACTCTGGGAAGTCTCCACTGATGTATATCCAGAACCACAATGAGCAGCTATCATCACAAGAATTACCTAGATCTTTGTTTTACTATGGCATTAAGAAATACCACATTAACTCTGTTGTTCACATTTATTTCAGATTTTGAGACAGTTTTACAACAGAAGACAAGAACATACGCATGAACTCCTCTGATTGCATTTGTCTTCATCGATAAGGTATCAAGTCAAAGTGCATTTACATGTCAATTTTCGGGAATGCTGTTATTTCAGCACTGCTGGGTACTGAAAAAAATCTCTTCACAGCGTCCATTTTATTAACCAAGGCTTTGGATTTCATTCAGAAAAAAAACTAAGTATTGTTTTACATCTGGAAGTAGGATGTATTTCTGGACTGAAATTTTATCTTGTTTGCCACAGTACTGTAAGAGGTGAGCCAAGGCAAGGAATGCATGGATATGGACTGAGAAGGTATGAAGCAAAGCTATTGAGACAAATACAGCAGCCATACTGAGTTAGGTCAAAGGTCCATCTCACTAAGTATCTACAGTAGTAACAAACTTCCACAAAAATGGACAGGTGGCAGCTGCTCGCACCGTCTCAGTAGCACTGATCAGAAAGCGTGCATCACAGTCCTTTCACAAACCAAATCACGAATCGTGGAAGGGATAAAAAAAACCAACTTTGAGTTCCACACACCAGCAAGACAAATATTTAACACTTTCAGCAAAGCATGATATTGAGAAAGCGAGCAGGCCTGGTGAAAAGGATGCTTTACATTCTAATCTAACATTCCCTGAAGTTAATGTAAAATCCCCACCTTCAACAGACTTTGGGTCAGGTCTAAGCCAGACTCAACAAATAGCTAACAAGGGGAGCTGTATCTACTAAGAACTTTTCACATTCTAAGATTCCTAGATGCTTGCACTGCACTGCTGTCACCCCGATCCCCATCCAATCAATCCATGCATTGCTCCTACTGATGAAATTCTACTAAAGTCAGGTGAGGTACACAAGCAAGAACCTGACAGATGGCTCAGTGAATGAGATCATCAGGGCTGATCTAGATGGTGGGTCACAAAATATAGCTATTACAGCGTTCCAGCAGCCTCTAATTTTTTATGGTGTTTTTGAACATACATAGGAGATGTATATGTTTTTAAAGATTTAATTACTTATAGCAAAAATCTTATAAGACTTGAAAATGAGACAAAGGAGAAAGATTTCTCTAAAGTGTTATTCAAGCATTCAGTTCAGATGCATACATTTTCGTACACACATTCTTGTTTGCAATTCTATAGATGGGACTCGAAGTTATACAAAGTGATTATTAGTTGCTACAAAACTCTAAATAGAATTAAGAAACTGGTAAAAGTTATTCCTAAGCATTTGTGCAGATGGGAGAACTTTACCAGTTGCACAATAGAATGCAATACTGAAATCTCTCTGAACGCATGAGGTGTGACAGCAATTTCTCACTAACAGGGAATTTGTGTTTTTATTATAGAACTGTTTATTTTGTTGTCATAGGTTTATCTGATTTATTCCTGTCTTTGCTAGTCATTTCACTTACATGGTTTTCAACATCATGACATTAGTTCAGGACTATCTGGAGGCAGTAACTTCTTTTCTCTGAAAGCTGAAGAATTTAATATACATTTCTATTCCATCAATACTGAGATGCAATTTACCAGCCCCGTGTTTGTTTAGCAAATTATACGCAGCTTCTATGCCAAGGTCAAATTCAGTGGCATAGGGGAGAATGGTGATATCTGAAAGCGCTTAGGTTAAATTGACAAGTACGGGTAGAACTGTATTAAGACCCAATTTCCCACAGTGCTTGAAGATCATAACTTACCTGACACAGAACAGGATTGGTTGCTTGCCCTCTAGACCCTCTCCCAGAAACAATATAGATTTCTTGGGTTTTCACTCACACCAGTGTTGTGAACTGATCTTACGGTACCTTCCTCTGGTAGAGGTATGACCCCATTATTGATGCTACTAGGAAAATCTCTCTCATAGGAATGTGTATTTAGCATTTTCTAGCTGGTGCCCCTGAGGATGCATGGCATGAAGTTCTCATCATCCCATTTATAATTTGAGGCCTGGCGTTACTTTATCCTGTGACTAAGTTTGGGTTTTTTTCCTATTCACCACATTTCAATTTGTCTTTCTGTAGAAAAGCTGTATGGCTCTTCTCCAGATACCTTGGGTCACGTGCCTGGTCAGGGTACCCCAACATAATTCCTGTTTTAGCAATTCACAGAGCTGAAGACCAACCAGGACCACATTATCTAATTTATTGCATGTTTTGAACTTCTAATGAAGCCAAGAACTGTCTTTAGTATAAATTGTGTGGAAAGCACGCTAAGATTCTGGCAAATGTTTTTATATCAGACAAGCACAGTCCTGTGGTGCATTTCCTCCTGAACAAGCCACAAAGTACAGAAATGACTGAGTCTCAATAAACACTATAGCTGGCAATGTGGGACAAAAGTGCCTGCATACTCCGAAAAATTAAACTGTGTTTTGCTTCATCCTTCTAACTAGCAGATTTTTTTTTTTTTTTGTCTTTTTTCCCCCCTCAGATGTGCATCACGTGGTGTGTGCTGCAATACAGGACGTTAAGAAGTCACCACTGAAAAATTAATGTAGCGAGCTGTTAGGTTGAACACTGATTAAAGCTTTGCTTCAAGCAAATAATTTCATTTTCAGGAATCAGGTCTTAAAGAGATGAAGGTGGATGACCACTGGATCCCTCAATCTCCATTTTGCACACAATTATACTACATTTTTCAAGGCACCTAAAAGTTAAATTTTTAACACTCCGAGACAATAATTTTAGTCTTTAAAATACTAAGGTCTGCACTTACGAAAAGGTAAGTGACCCATCTGAGTGGAAACACAGCTATTATGATAGCATGGCAGGTGCTGAAATATTAGAACCATTTTTACATTCAGGAACACTTGCACTACCACTTCTTCCAGTTTTGCCCCTGAGTGCTACTTAATGGTACATTTAGAATGATTGAAATAGGACCCTGCACAGACAACAGAGATTTCACAGAAGGTAAAAATGCATTTTGTTTTCTTCGCAGAGATATTTGCATTTACTCGTTTCACTGGAGAGTGTTCGCAATGGTTCATTACCAGGTAGTTAATGATAAACCGTGCTGTCAAAACCAAATTGCAAACAGTAAAAACATTAATGGCATACCCCATATGTTTTCAACAGTACCAACACAATCCAGTAACATGCTGTCATCTGAAACATCACTGATGAAAGGAAAACCCTACTACAAAATGTAGTGATATTATAGAACATTCATTTTTAACCAGTTCTGATTTTAGGTATGTATCTAATACAGGGATCCAAGGACTCTTCCAAGTGTCCCTCATGTCTGTTTCCAAAGTATCAGATAAGCAGCATTTGTATTATGCCAATTAAGACAGAGGGAATGCATATTTCACTTTGTATATAAAGCCACACAGAAATTACTACCAGGTACAGCATGCATCTTACACAGGTCCTGCAAAAGAGTGACAAAGATCAACTCACATTTCAGGTTTTGAGAATCCACTGTAAGACTGTGATAGCATAACAACCCTTAATTTAGGGAATCTAAATTGCTATTGTGCTATCTAGTCTGCAAGCCCCACACAGGTAAAGCCGACCTCATTTTAACTGATAGTAAAGATTATGAAAGGTAAATGTAACTGGTCTGTGGTCAAACACTTGATTCAGGAGCAGTACCAATTCTCAGTAGCATCACTTATAGCCACCAGTTCCAAACCCTTTTGCAGAAGGCAAGGCCAGACTGATATCAGATTTCACAAGATAAAAGTAAATTTGCTGGTTTAAAATGCTCTGCCACTGGGTTCTAGCAGATGATAAGAATAACAGTAACAAAAAACCAGTGAAAAACAAATCTTTCTTTTCTAAGGAAATTGTTAGTATCAATACCAGCATATTCGATAACACTAAAATCTAAAACGTTTAGTGGAAGTGCCCTTATTTTTATCCTTTGATGTGCAAATATGCCAGCAGTTCTAATTTCAACACTTCAGCCTTTACAAATTCGTTGTTCAGCCTGATAAACTCTTCCACCTTAAACTGCAAAACTTCAAGGTAAGAAGCACAACTCAAAGATAATCTGAGAGTTTCAAGAAATAATTCAACCAAAGACAGTCCACCTGATTTGCTTAAAGGTATAACTGAACATACCAAGAGCTCTCAATGGTTTTAAAATGAAAACACATCTGTGCATATTACAAACCTCAGAAATGTGTTTTCAAAACTCCAGTCCCATCTCCAGTATTGCTTTTGTGGAACAGCTCTTCACAATCAAAGTTATCATCTGGGGAGGAACTGGCTTGCAGTTGCATTCACATACACTCATAGCCCAACAGCAAGTGCCAGTAAAAACATCTACTAATGTGGGTATAAGCAACATCTCCTTATTGGTGGCCACTAATTTACATGCTAAATATTTTCCATCCTAAGAATGCAGCAATATAAGACAACTATTAGATGTTTCACAAACAGATTTGTATTTACATATTCCGATTTAAAAAGTAATATATATTTGGATTACCATTTTCCTAGCTCTGTCGTTTTCTGCAGGATTGAGTGGTGGTCATAACTACTGCAGACAGGCAGGCCTCATCAGGCAGGCTTTAAAAGGGATCAGCTTTAAAGTGTAATTATAATTAGCTGTGAAACTTTGTAAGAGGAGGGAATTAAAAACTGCCTACCGAGGAACATCTGGGCTATCTGTCATATATGGTTCAGCAGTAACTTGGTTCTACAGATTTCTCTACTTGTAGCAGAAAAAAAAAATCACTGGAACAGTCCATTTGTGCAAATAGTTCTTGCTTATTAGAAAGGATCAGTACTGTTATTAAAAAAAAATAATCACAGATGTTTGTGACACATATACAATATACCTCCTTACCGAGATGTGACATACAGTGAAGAATATTTCCCATCCTTCATTTTAGGTCTCCCCCAGCAGCTATCTTAGGTTAGCAGCCTATGTTCTTATATAGGCAATACAGAGCAAATTAGCCATCAGGTGTCAGTTCAGAGGATCTAAGTCAGATATCCTGTATTCATAGGAGACACTATAGTGGACATCTGTGGATGCTCACTTTTCCTGGACTTAGCAAGGCCACAAGAACTTTATCCCACTCTTTATCCCACTGCACTTCAGAAGGCATGGCACAAGTCAGAGAGAAGAGAACAATGGAAAATTTGGGAAATGCAGTAAGAATCAGGTTTTCTCTTTCAGACAACCAGTAAAAGCAGGTTTCCTGTATTCAAGGATAACTATAAAGAACAGCACAGTCAGTTTCTCTGTTTTTCTGCTGGCAATATTGAGGCAGGAGGAACACCCCAACCAAACCAAACCACTACTGTAATCTGACATTCACTCCCTCTCCCAAATTCATAAATCGGGGAAGGATCTAACTGTACAGATACTTCGCACATTGACACAGGAGAGCTCTGGAGGATATTGCGTCTCCTTCTTGGGTTTCCATGAAGCCAGACATATTTGTGGGATGTTTGCCAGAAATGGCTTAACTAAACTCAGGCTTGCCCCAGAGCAAGGGGACTAATGCAATACAAGTTATTTAACCTGTGGTCCATGACCACTGCTATCTTCAAAGAATTAAAAGTACAAGGAAAAACCCACCATAGGCCTAATCCCCACAAACAGGAAGATCTGGGAAAATATGCCTTACAAACGGGAAAGAGACCTCAAAGACAAGAGCAGTTGAATTCCAGAAATCAGCTGTGACTGGCTCAGCAGCATGGACCTTCCAGCGATGTTACACTCATGTCCCACAACAGCTGTGCCACACAAGATTCAGCTGCAGAATGTACACTCTTCCCTAAATAATCCGAGTAACAAATACTGTGCTGCCAAAGGACTCTTAAGTTACACTGCATTCAGGGATGAATAATGGCACTCCATTTCCAGCCAACACTGCAAACTTCTCATAAGAACTATATATCATCTATTGTAATTACCAAAGAGGTAGCTAATAGCACAGCGTATTTCTGTTTCTCCTTTCTAGTGTTTCCTTACTGACCCCTTTCCATTTTATGCTGCTAGCTGAAATAGAAATAAATGGATGTTTTCTTATTTTGCAGAAGGATGAACACAAAGCATTCAGATAATCTTGAATGATTCAAAGATTAAAAGAAATAAATTCATCTCCACTTTTAGGATATTAAGAGCATATATAAATCCAGATCAGTAAGGGCTTGAGCCACCAAAATATGGCCATATATATATATATATATAATTTATATAACTTTCACAGGTTATTTTTTAAATTTCTTTTCATATCTCCAAGTCCTGTTCAACTAGAATCTTAACATCTGAGAAAAGTACACTTGTATATTATTGTGCAAAGGTCTGAATTGTACAAAAAACCCATAATTTCAAGCATTGTTAGAAAAGGTACACAAAGAAATGAGTTTGAGAGAATCATTACAAATAAGCAGCATTATCCACTGGTGAGGTTTCCAGCTGTTTGGTTATTTTAGCATAACTATACTGATCAGTATTCATTACCAAGCTACTACAAAAATAAGTTCGAAAAACAATAATCCATGCTGGAAATGCAGTTATAATCATTCTTCTGTATTTGAACACATTTTAGACTTGGCTTGAAAAAGAAAAAAAGCATTCAACGACAATGCAGTTAACATTTAGCGTATGCCCAGATAAAATGTCTTCCTGAATATGGACACTTTACTAATCATGGTTTTTCCTCTTAAAGGCAGACAGAGGCAATATAAACACTTTTTGTTTTTAATACTGAATGTACACATTGAATACAACAGACGCATTTGACTATGATTCTAACTTTACTCACCAGTATTATTAGAAAGCTAAAATCTAAAAAATGAAACATTACACTAGGGAGAGATTCTCAGCTAAGATTAAAGTTAATTGCACTAAGAAATTTTAGATAAACTAGTAATCTGCCACACTAAATGCATTTAGAATTAAGTACTATGATAGATCAGGTCATGCATCTTTGTTGTTTGCAAGAAATTAGTTAACAGCCGTTGGAGGAAGTGAATTTTACTGTACTTAAAGTTTTGTAGGTATTCTTGATCCCCAAAGAAAGCACTGATCTGTTATAGGTTATACCCCACATTATTAGGGCAAATGGAAATTAAAAAAAAAAAAGTATAACATACAAATTTACCTCAACGGTCTTGCCACACTGTATAGAACTGACACCAAAGGGCAAGGCAGAACAACAGGCAACCATTTTCAGCTTCACTGCAATTTCTCAGTTTCAAATCAAGACAAGACAGTATCCTTGTATACATTTACCAATCACTCCCAGAGATCTACAAGTGTAGATCTGGAAGTCTGGACTCCTTTGAGATTATCTCAGATAACTTGCCCTAAATTTGGTGCTATTACAGGAAATCTCATAGCCCCCAAGAGAACAAAGATTACAGCATTTTTTACAGGGAGATTATCTTGAGATGGTTCACATAAATTGATGGAAAAGCTATTTAGCCATCAGAGAGGCAGATGCCCTTTGATAGCTTTGACAAGCTGAATGCATCATCTCAGCAATACTCTGTAGGCCTGAAAGATGAATCAGATTTATAAACACTTTGCTAAATGAAATCATCTTTGTCACCTGCTTGAAACAGACCCTTACAATCTGCAAGGCAGTCTTCAGGAAAGAATAATGTAAGCAGTTCTGAGTAAATTCCTTTTGCTTCTAAAAAATAAAGCAACACAGCAATTGGAGAAACAGACTAAAAACCAGTGTTCTAGGAAACAGACTTGTGACAGAACTCCTTTTATTGTGGAATCGATTACTTTGTAGCCAAAAGTGGTACTTCAAATTGCTACAAAATTATTAATTAGAATCTACTGAAAGATGAATCCAAAAAGTTCACCAAAGTTTTAGTTACTCTGTTTTACACTGGGGGTTGATTTAAAAAAAAAAAAAAAAAAGAAATTCTGACCATCACACACTTCCTACTGAAGTTCACACATGGAATTTGGCTCTATTTTTCATTCTGTTTTTAAAAAAAAACAAATTCTTCGTTTAACATACACGTACCCTTGAAATTGGGATCCCTCTTAGCCAGCAGCTGAATTAACTTAAATTATGTTAACTACAGTGAGATCTTATGGTGCATTGGCTAAAATGCTGTAACTCCACGTACAAGAATCTTTTAGTAACAGTAAATACATAAATTCAAAACATGTTACACAATCCTCAAACTAGGGCTGTTCTACATTGGTATGTTCTTTTGCCTAATTTGTTTACAAACTCTTTGGTAGCTCTGAGAATACTTTTTATCAACTTCAGGCCACTGAGGTGCGTGCTTTTACAGAGGCTGCTGGCTTGTAAAATAAGTTAACTTTTGTAATACCTAATGACATTTTCTAGTCTAGTTTAGAGAACTTTGTGTGAAACACATATACAGAGCAGTCCTCATACTTCAGATTGCTTGTTTCTATTCTGTACAGAATACAGGACTAGGTACTATTTTTTCTAGGCAACCACATTTTAATCACATTTTAAATTTCACTAGATCCAACATCTTCCAACAAGTTCCATACATCCAGAATTCCAGCTTGTCGCACATATGCCTCAAAGTTAAACAAATATTAAACAAATACACTTTCCGTTTATTATGTGCATGAGCCCAGTTAAGCATAAAAATCAAATATGAACACTGCAATAACATTTTAATTAGTCCACTTACATCCATGTTTTTAACACCTTGTGGAAATTAGTAAGTTTAAGTTGCCAGAAAATTAATACAAAGTGAAGTTAGGGCAAACTGCTGAGATTTGTTTAAAAATGAAATACATGATGACACTAAAATTAAGGGGAAATATCACCTACACCTTAGGCCAGCCATCCCAAGAACCAGAAACAAGCCTTGTGAGAGACAGCGGACAACCCAAAGCAACCAAACAGTAACACCCTCACATGCTCATAGTGACCAATTCACCCACACGCAGTTAACCAAAACAGTTCCTGGGGAGCATTTGCTGAATGGCAGAAGTGGAGCTTTTCAGCCAGCTGACATAGCTAACAAACAACATGGAACCTAGCACAGGCCTCAGGGGAAACACAATTCAGCTAAGGCAGCCTTCTCCAGAAGAGTTTACATTCTAAAGCCTCTGGCAGACAATATGCGAATGCAGAGGATAAACATGTACACAGGAGTAACATGGAACGCAGGCAAAAATGCAGTATTTCATGTTTGTGAAGCTTCTACAAGTACAGGAAGTTTCACGTATATTTTTTTGCTTTCTGACTTGTGATGAGCTAACACTTCAGTTTCGCAGATCATCTTGGAAGGAAATGAAGAGGAGATAGAGCCAGGCTGGTGAACAAAAAGGGTAATTTTAATAAAATCTTAAGAGACCTTCCTTACACTGTGCAGAGGTAAGGGAATTCAGTCGACAGTTTAGACAAATATTCTGAATGTGTGAAGGGAAAAAAGGGTGGGTGGGTGTGTGTGTGAAGAAGAAACTCATCTAGAAACTTTTGCTTTTACAGAATATCTAATGGTACTGTAACGGACTGACAGTTTGTGTTCAGTCTGCCTAAAGAAAGAATTTACTCTAAAGCTACAACTTAAGCAGTGGAAGAAGGGGGCACAGTCCACCATGACAGTGAAGTTGAGGGGTAAGAGAAAAAAGCTGCATTTTGACTATGTTGAGTCAGAGCCATACTGCCTAATACCTCTGAAAGGCAGGCAGCAATATTAGATGTTGGAAAGCTACACAGTACTGTCTTTTCCACTAAGCAGATTACACTCTGAGGAATGACTGTGTCACCATACTGTTGAAAAGAGCAGCTGGAGAAGAGGCTAAACTACAGAGTGGATAAGGCATCCCAGGCAGGCCAGAGGGGAGGATAAAGCCCCATTAGCTTCCCTGGGGTAAATCGCTGCCTGTATACCAAACACAGAGTGTGCAGCAATTTCATTGGCTCCAGCATCATATCAGAAAAGGTCTGTTTGTTAACCTTTATATATGGTGTGTTGATACAATTATGGGTTTTTTAATAAAAAAAAATATTATTAATTCATTTGCTGCCGTGGTGGTCATGAAAGTCTGATCCTATGCTACTATTAATTCTAAAAAGAACCCACTTATTAAAGATCAGTGGTAATGAGAGAATATATTTTCAATCTTCTAGCAGTGTCAAAAACCCTGCTATGAAAACCCTTTCATGTGTCACTTAAATTAGTTGTTTGGGGGCTTGCTTAGTTTTTTTCAAGGAATGGCAAATTTTATTTCTTTTTAAGCCCTTGTAACAGTTACTTTTTAAATAAAATTCAAAGATTATTTCTGAAGAAAGAATCATTGTCTTAGGAAACCATTCCGTACCAAAGCTTTCAGATGCTTTTTACATTTCTGTAAGAAACTTGCAAAATACACAGAATATTTTCATTGTTGAATTTTTTAAGAGCGAAATTATTCAGCCAAACCCTAATTTAAGTTAAAACATCTGAAAAATAATACAAGTCAAGGCTAAATATTACACCTATATAAACAGACACTTGGAAAACAAAGACATCTGTTGGCTTTGAATTAAAACCAATACCACAGCTCTTTGCACTTCCAACACTGTTTTTTACACAACAGAGATTTGAGCTGCAGAGGTACCATCATCAATAGACTCATCTATCACCATGGAGAAATACAGAAACATCTTGATGATAATCCTAAACTGTAATGCATTGTCATCACACAGCTCCATTATTCTCTGTTAGGGAGCCATTCTGCTCAAATGCTAATTTGCACATTTTCCAGTTGCTTCCAGATACAATTTTGTTCTGCCTTAGTTATGTTTCACTTCACAATTCTGTCCATCAATAAAGGCTATTGTATTTCTACTAGCGCTGAAATATCCATGGATGGCCACAGCATACTCAGTTTAATTAATAAACAGGATCTGACAGCCTGAAGATCTTTTTCATTTTAAGGACTTTGTTAAACCCACCTCAGAGACATTTGAGAATCTGGCCATCAGGCTGAACTCCTTCATGTACTGTAAGCAACTCATGGCCAGAATCTTTCCCCACCACTCCCAGGTGCCAAGAAAGAGAGGCAAAAATCAAAACACAGGATTCAAAGGGAATACATATGTATTAGCATGGAACCACTGGGAGTGTTTGTTCATCCTTTTTCACTATGAGCTTGCAATACAGTATGCCATAAATTTTAACACTGTTATAAACACCAATACATTTCATTAGGTCTTACTCCTTTCATTTGGAGTCAAGGGCAACAACGTCAGGGTCTGAACTGGCAAAGTCCTCCACAGAATCTCTCAGCTGGAAACATGACTCCGTTTAAAACGTGGCAGGAGCCCCACAAGTTATTCTAGACCAAAGGTATTCTTGACATAGGGCATAGTGCCAGATTATACATGGCCTTTTCATAGCCATGAGGAGGGGGGTGGGGAAGGATAAAAAAGAGATTTTAAAAGATTCCCTAGCTTGGATAGCTACTGAGCAGCAGTCCTTGCAACCTTGCAGTACCTGGAAAGGAGAGATGGCTTATCCCAGTCCTCCCTTCCCCTTGGGAACCACAGCAACAGGCTGCTGCGACAAGCCCTCTGTCCCTCCCAACCTCCTTGTCTGGGAAACAGGACAAGTTTGTTCCCATCAGCACATGACAGCAAACATATTCCTACAAGGCACCTTCAGCAGAGTACTGAAACCTCTGAAACACAATTCCCTCTGGTTTCTCCTGTGGGCCAGGCTGATCCAAACCACCTCTGACTGACCACAGTGAAACTGTCTTTGGGTGTGGCCACAGCATATACATGACTTAGGGGGCAGATGCAGCTTTCTAGCACCACTGGAAAGAGTAGTAGGAAGAAGATGCAACTGGCTATCATAGTAAAGAAGCATAAATAACCAGGAAAGAAGAAAAATCAGTCTCCCAGAAACTCCTCTTCAGACCATGCAGAATAAAGTTCATTTCTGTTTACCATTTTTCCATTTCAAAACTTGTTTGTATTCTTGTTCAGAAGAAAAAAATATATATTTAAAATATCTGAGAAAAATCTAAGTCCCAGTTTGTAAATAATCTGCTTTAACCCAGAGACATGAAACCTGGAAACCAGCGGATCCAGTGTCACGGATTCTGGTAAACAAACCATCAGGAGAACACACAAGTAAAGTTCAAAATCCTGCCTGGCAAACAAGATCTGATCACAATCCTGCCTGGTTTCTGGAAGAACATTTCTATTGTAATAGGCTGCATGTTCCAGCAAATCTTTTTTTCTTTTAATCTGAGCATTTCATACCATTTTTTTCATCCATCACCTCTGTGCTGGTATAGAGAAAACATATCCACAAACACTGGTACACAGTCATGAGAGCAAGTTGTGTATGTAATCCTTGGGGCCAAGTGTCTGTTCTTGCAGAGAGCAGGAGGACATTGCTCTGCAAGGGGTTCTGACAGAGTCAACAGGGGTATTTATGCTGCAACATGCTCAGTTCTGTCAGTAAGGGTGACAGTTAGGGATTCTCTAGGGGGGAAGGTTTTTTCTGAAGATGTTTCTCTGCTCTTTTTCCACTTACTGAATAACTAGCATGTTCCTTTAGAACACAGCCTTAATGTTGCACAGCAAAGAAAGGGTTTGGAAAAAACATGAGCCCTCTAATAAGAAGTTGAGTTACAAGTAAGTTTTTCAGTTTGGGGGTGTGGGGGGTGCGGGGGTGTGGGAGAAATAGCAGATTTGGGTTTTTTGTTTCCTGGCTGGCAGCTTCTGTTTATTGCACAGACTGCTCTGAAGAAATGCTACCCACTGGCAGCAAGTGTTTTATTTAGAGGCGAAAGGTATTAAAATTTCTATCATTACAGATTTATTAGTTGTGGGAGTACTGAATAATGATTTAGTGATATTCTAGTAAAAATTTACTCATGTTTAGTAACTCCCCAACTCTCTAGGCAGTGATTTTTAGATGCCAACTCTATCACATATTCCTCCATATAGTTCCCATTATATTTATCAATGCAATGGCCTCTTTATTGTCTCCTTGTAAGACAGCGTTTTAAGCCACCTGCACAATTGCAACACTAATTAATTGGGTTAATGTCTTCCTAAGTTAACATAGGACTGGATTTTTTCCTTCCTGAAGAATGTGAGCAATTGGGTTTCCATTCTTGGGGATAAAGATGAATGAAGGACAGTAGTTTTCAACACTAAAATAAATAAATTAATAAACCCAGGTCACTTTTCTGTTTCTGATGCTCTAAAAGTCCTCATTGCTCCAGAGCAAAAATCCATCACAGAAGCAGTACTCATCATGCAACACAAGTCTTTCCTCCTCTTGCTGCTCCACTGACAACCTGTCTAATATCCACTAAGGTACTATCATCCTAAACAAGTGTGGTTTGCAAGCACGCAGTTCAGAAACTTCAGATTATTCCTGTCCAGCATGCAAAAGAAAAGAGTTCCCTGACAGCATTAAAACTCATCCAAGTGTGAATTCACAACCAAAAATGATAAAGGTAAGAAGCAATGCAGTGGGACAGAGCTACTATGATGGAGGAAGTAATTAAGTAACTTCTTAACTGACTTTCTGTGTAATGTCACAGGCAGCAATGAAAAGTAAACAGCGTATTAGAGTTGCCAAAAAAAAATAAATAATGGTACTTTGGTTGCCACAGTTACAAGCCGTTTCTAATTATAAACATACAGGTCAAATTCAAAGTACACTGAGCATTCTCAGTTCTCTCAAGGAAGAGTGTGACTTTTTTCTTACTATTGGCGTAGTATCAATTAATACAAATTAAATGTTAGGTGTTTTGTATTTATCTCAGACAGCAAATGGCGCATCATGTTTCCATTCTTGTCAAAGCCTAAGGCTAGATCCTCAAAGGAACAAAATATCTATTCATTAAAGACCAAGTAGTACAATAAGAAGAATTCTTCTGACCTTTTCCTGTATTCAAGAAAAAATAATCTAGCACTGTAATGCTAATTTACTTAGCTGTATGTATGACAAATATTTAAAAGATTGTGTTTGCATTTTATACTAAGAACATAAGGGCACAGCGATGGCACCATTCATCTGTCATTCTCAAAACAGTTTGGGGGTTTTTTTTATACAAACAATAAGGATTAACTGTCTTTTTGTTCTAAATTCTCCAGGTCTACAGAATTCAGCAAACATACCTAGAGCTGTGAGAACTGTGGCTCCTAGGTGTCATCATCTTTAAAATTAATAAACCAAAGTAAGTGGAAAAAGTTTAGGCTGCTGATGTGTGAAGTAATAAGAAACGCTTCTTCTCATCCAAAGTATCATTTATCTTTGTTAAATATTGCGGTGGTGTCTCAGACTTAAAGCCTCAGTTCTGTGCTTTGCTAAATCAAAGGCATGATGACTCCATAAAGGTTATTGTTTTTGGCAATAAATTTTTAATAGCAGAATTACTCTTTTTTTTTCTCCTTGCAGCTTTCCTGTAGTAAAATATTTCTATTCTGATTTAGCCCACCTCAAATCACAACTTCTTTGATCCTTAGAGTATGCTTTCTGCCAAGATAATGAATTGTAACAGCTTTTCATATCAAAAGAATGAGTGAAATGCAAAAGAAAACTCGGGATGATACAGTTCTATTTATACCTGGCACTATTTTATCTTCTCAGAGCTGCATGAATCTGAAAGTGTTATACTTCATTTAATGCGAACAAAACAACCCCCACATTACACAGCTAAGAAATCAATCTAATCTCAGAAAAATAAATTATTTTTCTGATTGCAAGTTATTAAACAAATGCACAGCACTAGCTAAGGGCCATGACTACCTAAAATAATCTAAGTCATTTTATTCTCATATTTCAAACCTGTTGGTTTAGGTGGTTTTATTCTGGGAGTGGGGAAAGGTATTAGGAAAAGAAGAGTAAGAGAAATCAAAACATCTTTGCTAATGTTGTCACTGTTAGCTATTCTTGCCAAGGATACACATATTTATATAAAGATTTTCTTAAGCTTTGAGATAAAAAGGGATTCCCCTCAACCCTTGAAATAAAAGCAGATTTGCTCCTACAAGGTCATGGCACCATGAAAACAGCCATAAAAAAAATAAAAAAAATTAAGCTGTTCTGGACTACAAGAACTTTCCCGGTGACGGCTGATTAGAAACCAGAATTCAAAAATTCAAAGCTGTAATTAGTTTTCAATTGAATTCAGTTGCACTGCCTTTATTTATTTATTTATTTAAGAAATGCAAATGCATAAAAATATAAATGAGGACATTCTGTAATTCTGCATGGTATCTTTTAGACCATAACTTAGCTTTAATGCAATGCTGCATTAACAAGCTTCAGAAGTATCATACAGCTAGTACACTACAAAAATTAGACACTAAGGCAGAATGACCAAAAAAGCTCTATTTGACTTCATCTTCTCATTGTTATTCCCATATTGTACCAACTCATAACTACATAAAGTGAGACAAAGGTATTTTGACTGACCAACACTTACTTGGATATTCATGTATATACGGTACAGAACAGGATTTTCAGATATGACAAGTTACCTTTTTGATTTTTAATGAATGCCCTGCCAACTGCTACTGCACCTATTGGCAAATGGCTCTAATAGTAATTTTTCTGTCTTACCTTTTTTACCAAAAGTGACCAAATTTGGAAAAGATATCAAATTCCAGAAAGAGAAAGGAGGAAGACTGCCAAAAACAGAGACAAGATTACCCAAACTTGTTTAATTTGAGTAGGAAATAAGAAATAGTAAAAGAATGTTCAATTAATACTTCCACTAAATTTTCAGTTTTGGAATAGGGGTGGGAACAAAAAGAATAATTTAGTGTTATCATTTTCAATTCAAACAGCCAGAAGGGTTACAGATATCTTTCAGAACAGGATTCTTCACCTGCATTGAAAAAAGCCTTACTAGACAAGTAATACAAATCATCATTCTCTTCTAAGCTTGCTCAAAACTTGGGTTTTATTACAAATTCAAAACCAATTGCAGTCTACAAAGTTTTCATGGAATTTATCTTCTCTTTTGGATCTAGGAAACGACTTCCCAGTTTCACAAAATCTTAAGGGGGGGAAAAAGTTCATTTTTCATAATTTGCAAAAAATGCCAGATTATGTTCAGTAAGTTTTTCATATTAGGCTTAAAGATTCATTTAGAGACGAAAATGAAAGATGAAGTGTGCTTAAAAAAGTGACATACCTTACAAGAGCTAATGAATTCCAGACCATTTACCTACATCTTCCTTTGCTTCCAAGACCACACGACATCACCTGATTTAAAAGTTTTCTGTTTCCTTTTTATCCCTTCACTCATGGTATCATCTGTCATCCCATTACTGGACAAGTCCAAGCCTTTGGCTTGTTAAACTTAATAGATTTTTATTCACCTTTCGCTGTTTGTTCACTTATGGTCCTAGAAAAACACCTCTCTAACTTCCAGGATGGGGAAAAGGGGAAAAGAAGCAGGAGGTAGAATAAATCACTACGTCATCTCTGCAGATGCTCCTGGAGCACTGCTGTGCTACCATTTTCTATTTGAACCCACTCAGCTTATAAAATTGACCAATTATCTGTTTCTGTTGAACCCTTTCTTTGCTCTTGTCTGTTTGCCTTTTTTTGTTTGATTTTGTTTTTCAGTGTTTGTTTGGGTTTTTTGTTTGTTGGTTTTTCGGGTTTTAGGGGTTTTTTTGTTAGCAAATGTTGCAAAATGAAGACTACTACACATTCCCATTCTTTACCATTTTGTTTTTTTCAGTGCCACCACCTATCACTACAATTTTAGAGCATTTTTGATGGGGCGTACACTGAAAGCAAAAGGGCTACTCATGCCAATACCTCTTTGTTCACCTGTTCTTTTTGCAGCCACAACTTTGCAACACATTGCTCACTCCATCCACTGTAATTCAGTCTATAGTCAAAGAAACTACTTAATCTTTCTGCCTCCCAGCTGTCTTAGAGAGATATTCCAAAAGAATGCACTCAGCTACACAGCCTTACAATAAAACTTAGGAGCTCTCAATGTCAAATGCTATTTTAGCACTGTACATTCTCCCTTAGCTTAATATACCTCTCATCCTGTCCTGGTTGCAGCTGGGATAGAGTTAATTTTCTTCTTAGTAGCTGGTGCAGTGCTGTGTTTTGTATTTGGTGTGAGAAAAATGTTTATAACACACTGATGTTTTTGGTTGTTGCTGGGTAATGTTTATACTAAGCCAAGGACTTTTCATTTTCTTGGGCCCTGCCAGCGAGAGGGCTGTATGGGCACAAGAAAACTGGGAGGGGACACAGCCAGGACAGCTGACCTGAACTAGCCAAAGAGGTATTCCATACCATATGATGTCATGCTGAGTATATAAACTGGCAGAAGAAGGAATGGGGCATATCCAGCATTATAGCGTTTGTCTTCCCAAGTAACTGTTACGCATGTTGAAGCCCTGCTGTCCTGGGGATGGCTGAACATCTGCCTGCCCATGGGAAGTAGTGAATGGATTCCTTGTTTTGCTTTGCTTGCCTGCATGGCTTGTGCTTTACCTATTAAAATCTTCTTATCTCAACCCCAGAGTTTTACATTCCTTTCCGATTCTCCTCCCCATCCCTCTGGGTGAGGGGGGAGCAAGCAAGATTTTTCTTGGTACTTCATTGCCAGCTGGGGTTAAACCACGACATATCCCAAGAGAGAATCACATAAACATGTAACAAATTATTACAAAACTATTTAAATCTGTGCATGCATATTTTTTGTTACTGACCAGACACTAAGAACTTTATATGGCATAGAATCACAAAAATATAAAATAAAGATATAAGCTATCATCTGTATGAAAATGTGTTTTACCTTTAAATCCATTTTATAAGCATAGTGCAAGTGCCATTAATCTTGACTTTTATGTGTGTAATTTAATAGTAAAGACACCCTAGCAGGAGGCTGGAGATTGAAGCATCTTGTACTCCATGCCAGCCTCCACTGCCTTCTTTCATCGGTACCTGAGCTGCACTTTGAATCAGTGTGTGTGGGGGGGGCAAAACGAGCACTGAAAAGAGAAAGGCAAGTGAGTAAGTGGCTTGGAAAACTGAAAAGGCCAAAGACATTGAAAAGAGCAGTTTAGAACTAAACAGTTTCAGGAAGTGTTGTGTCAGCGGGAAGAACAGTCCAGTGACCTGGAAACAGGTGAAAGTCTATACTAAAGCTGTGTGATCAAGCAGGAGACCCCCTGAATGCCATTTCACTTTACAGATTTTACTTGCCTTACAGATCTTAAATTAAAAAGCACGGAGTTACAGAGGAAGGCAGAACCAAGATCCTCATACAAGCAGAACATCTGACTACTGCAAATATTGACCTACACTGTGTATCTCTTTATAAGCATAAGGAGCTTATTAAGCTCTGCAAATAATAAGCCTGCTTTGCAGGCTTGGGGGAGTGGGGAAATCACCAGAAATTTCTTTAGTAACAGTACTGGCCTTTCAGGAAAAGCAAAGAACAAACAGACTGTTGTTTGTACTATTACTTTGCCAACTTTCATTCTTCATACCCAATCAAAAGGCCACTTCCATGCTCAACAAATGAACCACTTCTTGGTCATATTTTTACAAAGGGAACAGAACTTATTCTGAGATGGCCAATCTAAAATAGGTACCTTGGCTGCTTTATTATCAATGGATATTCCCTCTGCCTCTCCAAAGGGCAGTTCACCCCAGCCTCCCTGAAGCACTCCGTGGCCATGTATCTGTTAAGTCTCTAAACAACCAGCATGGACAAGGCAGCTATATTGTAGCATGTTAACGTTCTGCAGACTAATCCCATACTTTGCCTCCATCTATGGAGGGGAATGAGAGAGAGAGAGAGAGAGACCCAGACCACCAAATCCATGCACACCTGCAGAACAGAAACTATTGGAACAAAAATTACAACAAAAAAAGCCATTGAACTTTGTTCTGTCCTCAGCAGCTTCCTGCTCTGCTCTCTGGCTTAGCTGACCGCACCTAGTGATTTAGTCAAGTATGTTTTAACACAGCCAGCACCATTCATACAGAGCCTGGGAACAGGTCATCTCTACATACTCAAGCAAGCAGTTTGGAGATGTCACATGAACATTTTATTCTCAGGTGTGTGCTATGCTTTACAGTGCCTTGAAAGGACACGTATGCATGCTGATGCTTCACAGCTACAGTAAATACACTCACAGTTCTTAGATGACCAGCTAACACTCTAGCTGTACTTACACTCAGAATAGGAGCTGTCCAGCCAGCATCAGTATCCATTCAGGCAGAAGATGAGCTATAAACACAACCAAAGCTGCTTGTGAAGAAGCTAATCTTTATGACAATAGACTTATTTTTCTTTCAACTTAACTGAGACATCGTAATGCCCTGATAAAAGGATAGTGAATCTTTACAAATACATTCACTCAGAAGACTTAATTATGCTAACTAAATGCATAAAGCAGAAAATGAATTATACTGTTGGATAAATGAATTATTTTGAGTAAATGGTTTATAATGAATACATTTTTGAAGTGGTTAAATGAATTACAGCAACTACAAAGAGTGATTAAATTAATTGTTTCTGTTGCTACTAGTATCAGTATTTTGCTTTCCATCACATACTGAATTCAAGGTTTGATTTTAAAAAAATGTTTCTAATACCGCTTGCATGTAATTTATATTGCATATTCCATGAACACAGTTACACAATCACATTGGTCTTTTGATCAGTTCTGTGTATCCCCAAGGGAACAGAAAAACTGTGGGATTTGAAGAGACTCCAGTCTCAGATAATAGCAAGACAGTATTTTGGAGCAGATTCTAAATCAAACACACAAAATGCTTTCTTAGTTGCATATCATTATAAATCCAAAGTTCGTCCCAAAATTTAACTGTGCCTGGGTATTTTGAGTTCTCAAAGATATTTTGGTATTTGCCACATCAGTCAGATGCCCCACAGCTACTCATTTAAGTTAATTTGCAATACGAACTGGTTAATATAGATCTCAAATGTTCTCACTTCACCTAGCAAACTGAATGCCAAGGAGCTAGGAAAAAAGAGTCACAAAAACATACCATGACAGACCCTCTAAATGCCATATTCATCTCTTTTGATACCTATAATTAAAAACATCTAGCAAAAGCAGCAGTCACCGTGATAAATAGTTCCAGTGTACCATACTTAAGGAAAACATCCATGCATTAAAATTACTTAAGTAGTGGCTACAGAGGTGTCCTGCTTTCAGCTACAATAGAGTGGATTTTCTTCCTAGCAGCTGGTACACTGCTGCCTTTTGGATTTGGTGTAGGAATAGTATCCATAACATACTGATGATTTTAGTTGTTGCTTTTGGTGTGGGAATAGTATCCATAGCATACTGATGGTTTTAGTTGTTGCTAAGTAATGTTTATACCAAGTCAAGGACTTTTCAGTTTCTCAGGCCATGCCAGCAAAAAGGCTGGAGGGGCACAAGAAATTGGGAGGGGACACATCTAGGACAGCTGACCCAAACTGGCCAAAGGGATATTCTATACCACAGAACATCATGCCAAGTATATAAATCTAGGGAAAGAAGAAGAAAGGGGTGGGTGGTGTGATGTTCAGTGATGGTGTTTGTCTTCCCAAGTCACCATTACATGTGATGGAGCCCTGCTTTCCTGGAGATGGCTGAACACCTGCTTGCTGATGGGAAGCAGTGAATTAATTCCTTGGTTTGCTTTGCATGGATTTTGCTTTACCTTTTAAAACATCTTTATCTCAACCCAGGAGTTTTCTTACTTTTACGTTTCCAAATCTCTCCCACATCCCACCAGGAGGTTAGTGAGCAAGTGGCTGCATGGCGCTTAGTTGCTGGCCAGGGTTAAACAACAAGAAGAGGAGCGACTTAGCTTCTCCATTTCTGCCCTTTATTCGCATCTTTGTTATAGCACAAGTTACATTTTGAAATGTCTGCTGTAAATGTACAAGGCAAACTCAGAGCAGAGTCTGTAATGTCAAACACTGTGTTAGTACAGCTTAAAATACAAATTTCAATCCCACTCAAATATTGACCAGCTTTAACTCCTACTAGACCTCTTTTTGCTTAAGGAAATTAAATTAATGACTCCACTTCTAATGCTTACTAAGAACTCACCTAACTCTTAAACTATGGGGCCACACTAAAAGCACATGACAATGAGAATGAACACACATAATTTACACTAGTGTTATTTGTTCCAACTCCCATATCCTTCTAGTTTTTCTGTCTCTAACAAGGTATGAAATATAGCATATTCTGATTTCATTTTGGATGCATATTACACAAGCTAAGAAATAGCTAGGAATGCTGGACTGCAAAAGAATATGAAAGTGAAGGTAGACTATATTGCACCACACAGGTAGAGGCAGGCACTGCACAGAGAAAAAGCACTGATGTGACTGCCATTTAAGTGCAACAGGTATGCTGAAAATGCAAGGTGGTAGACAGTATCTTTTCCCATATGAATGCTATTTCTAGACCATACTCATCTTCCAATTCACACTGATGTTCTTTTATAAAGTCACCTTAAAAAGGCTGGTCAAGAAGCTAGTCCGCAAGAAAGATGGTTTTATTTTGGGTTCTGCTTTTCTGTGTGTCTTAAGCCAAGTACTTTATCAGTTTGGAATAAACTAAAAAGACATTAAAAATCATGTATCTGTAAATTTTGAGGTCACAGGATAACAACCTTTCAGGCTGCAAAAGCTCTTCAGCAGAAGGTATTCAAATTCACTAAACCTCTGAAGCTCAGTACCAACTTCTCTTGGAAAATAAGGAATAAAAATGTTCATAGGTATAAAAGTAGAAGTGCAAATCTGCCTGGCTACAAAGTAGCCAATTTTAATGCAGTGCATCTACTGCTGCTGTGATTATACATGGCTGCTATTGCCATTGTTTGGGTTTGGGTTTTTTTCTGGAAATGAGGGAGAGGGCATGTTTTATAGCACTGAGAATACCCCCTACCTCTCACCTTCCGCCCTTCAACCAGGGCTCCCACAGAAACACCATTTCTCTCATTAGTGGATACAGCGGAAGTACAGGTGGTTCAGAAACAGTGCATAAAAGAATGTTTAAAAGGCATAGCCCAAGCACCCTGTAAAAGATTAGCTTTATTTACTTTCAAGAAGAGACCAATACATACCAGCTTAGTAAAAGCATACAAAGTAGAAAGCAATGTGATTAAGAGAGAACAGACCATTTACGTTCACGTTTTCTTATAATAAAAGGACATGAAGATACCGGGCTAAACAAAAATCAAGGAAGTTTTTAATCATGCATGTACATTACTGGCATTTGGATCCTATTGTATGTATGTTCATAAATCATGATCTCAAGGGTAATGCAACAACAGTCCTTCTAGATTCCAATTCTTCAGATTCAACAGTTTACCACTTTGCACAGACTGGTTTTGATCCCCAGAGTAATTTCTCCCCAGAAGTAAATTAACTGTGTCTCTGGCAGTCCAAGGTGTGAGTAGTTTCTGGATGAACTTTATTGATCTTTCTAACATCTATATACTTTTACAACCTCCATCAGAAAAGCCCAAGAAGTTGAGGCCTGGCACCCCAGCACAGACATAATCACATTTATTGTACTAATCAAATAAATCAGAGCACAGACAGCTAGTTTGAGCTGACTGATTACCTAGCACAAACTGACATACCTCTATCAAAACCATGGAACTACACTGATTCTCAAAGGGCAAGCCTGTGGATCTCTTTAGCAAGACACACTATACTACCTTCTTCATTCCCTTCAGAACAAATAGACTATCTATCCATATATAGATAGATATTTGCATATCTATAAAGCTTTTTGACTTCATGATAGAAATTGAGAGCTTTGGTGAATATGGCAGTATATTCAGCCTGAAAATATTATAATGGAAAAGCAGTAAGTGTGCACAATTTTGTTGCAGATTCCAAAGCTTCTGAAAGGAAAACCAGAACATCTTTTAGATACTGTATTTCAAAGAAACCGAACTGCAGAACAAAAGGCTCGAGTAAGGAAAATCTCATAATCAACTCCATGCAAAAGTAGCCATACAAAATGCAATTTCCGCATTTCTTCTTTGTTATCTAGGGAAAAACAAAAGTAATGGCTGCCTACTGTGACTCTCGTCCCTGTACGATGTACCTTCAACCTGAACATGTGCCATTCAAAGAAAAGGTGAGAATTTCCAGCATTGCCTGGTACTATATGCATGCCCGAGTTGAGAACCTCACAGCTGGAGGCAGATATAAATGACATCTTTAATTACCAAAAGTAGCCAGGAGTTTCCTTTTGCATACTTCTGGAGGCACCATTACCTTAACCACAAGCAAAAGCACTGGCAAAGCAGCAGTCACTCTGAAGGAAGCAAAGTCTCTAGAGGAACCCACTTCTTTTCTAACTACCAACACCACTTTTTAGCACAATGGTTAGATAGAGATTTCCATCAGGTTGTTTAAAATGCAAGAAAAACACCAGATGAGTTACTGTAACTCCCACTGAGAACAAGTGGGGATTCCCTAGCAACACTGGTACCCTTACGTTGTGAATGCAGTCAAATCCCCCACCTTTTGTGGTGGAGATTAAGTCAGTGACTGCACTTCTCAAACTGACTTTCTCATTCAGTTGAATAACTTATTAGACACACACAGTTATTCTCACGAAACAGACAACGTGATAGAATTTTCCTTCTCCCTCTTTATAACTATTTCCCCCAAACCCATATCCCTCCAGGCATTATGTACAATAAAACATTGTCTCACTTTGAAATCTGTGATCTTAATTTGGGGTTGCTGACGTTTACAGGGTTACTACCACTGAAAACAAGGTACATACTCCTCTCATTTTGGACATTGAGGAGCTATTCATCTACCATGTGCCAATCCTCATTTACAAAGCAGCTGGCAATGAAAAGAATGGCTAAAAGTGATTAATAGCTACCTGTCAGCAATGCGCTCTGCCTACACCGGCTGTAATTCTGAGTTCCTAAATATACCATACAAACCTACATCTGAACCACTTAGCTATTATGCTATCACTGTATTAACCACACAGATGGCACAAAGGATTTCTAAGTTGACTGCCAACAGACTGCTCAAAGTGCACCAACAGTGGTGGAAAAATTCTAATAACTCTACATAGATTGGCATGAGAAATGCACCAGACTGACAACTTTGCAGACTTAGTCCACAAAACAGCGAGGGCAACAGCTGTGCCATCTTCTCCATACTGCCCCATCAATGTATTTCACTGCTGACCTGGAGAGACCACCACTAGAAGCAAAGAAACATTTCAGTTATTTTGGCATCTCTGATGAGGCTGCTAGCAAGGGTGCCAATTAGTGCCAGGTTTCATCATATTTGTAAAGTGGAAATGTGTTTACTCAGAACTGGGCTGAGACTACCAAATTAATTTTACATGGAGTGCTTAGCCACCGGGTGGTAACAACTTGCAGCTACTAATGATTTGGCTGGATTTGAATCCTAGAGGTAAAAAGCAAAAGGCTGTCTGTCCCGCTGCTGGTCCCTTGGCATATTCTGACCTCTACTAAAATTTTATAATGAGGAAGGAAAGCTGTGCAGCTTTTAGGCACACTAGGACATAAGGAAGATACCTGCTCTTATGTTACTTATCTTCTCAAACCAACTCCAGACTGTGTAAAATACTATATTTAAGAGGACTGCTGTAAACACTTTACCATCTAAGAGCTTAAGTAAAATCACTTGTTTGTATAGATCACAAAGACAGTCTTCTGCCAGTCACTTATGATTTTTAATGCTGTATGACACAGCACACATGATACACTTTGCACTGGTTCAGTATTGGGAAAATCTGCTGGACTAATGCTTCCTACCCAAGGCCATGAGAGGTCCATTAGGTTTTATTACGCAACACAAGTATTTCCAAATACCTCATACCACAAATGTGCAAACAGCACAGAGGCATACTTAAAAGAATATTTATTCATTTTAGAGTTGAGAGTTCTGCACAAATTTTGTTAAAGGGAACAACTACACTAAAACCATTCTTATGTCTGTAGTACAAGTATCAGTAATTTGGAAAAAAAGAAAAAAGAAAAAGGCATTATAAAAATCTGTGGATTAAAACCAAGCCAAATTCCTCACTAACCATTGCAGTTGAAAGACTCTCCTTTTTACTGCAAGAAAGGAATCTAACTTCTCATAAATAATTCCAGCAATGTTGGATCTTGTAACCCTCTGAAATATCAGGCCACCAGGAAAATATATTAGGCACTAAAAAATTGCATGATACTATATTTAACAAGGCATCCTTACTGGTCAGGTTCTTCTTCACAGTCAGCCTTTTTGTGTGCTATTTTTTTTCTGACAAGGATGTTGAAATTGCTTTTAATACAACTGGGAACCAAGGTAAAGTACTTCAGCTCACATTAGAAGAGGGATTAGTATAGCAATTTGTTCAGCTGAAGTGTAATGAACTACATTTTGGCATCTGAAACTTGTAGACCTACTCTTCCTTAAAATATGCATTGTGAAGCTCCACAGGCAGATACCATCCTCCAATTTTCATAAAGTTAAAAAAAAAGCTCCTGTGCTTCATTTCAGCTAACTACTCAGAAACATTGCAAACATGCTTAAATCTTAGCTCAGCTGCTTGGGCTAGGGCCAGGCCAGATAAATATAGTAGCATTTCTGTGATTCTTCCTTGTGGTAGAATATTTAACTCTTAAAAAAAATAAAAATAAGATAGCCACAATGTCCTCTCTCTTCTAAAACTAATTTCAGAAATGGTGTGAGTTTGGAGAGAAGTTCAGGATTTCTACTCTCCCCCCACAGCCTTCTGACTGGGTCCTTACAGGACGGTTTTCTGGACTCTAATAATGTCCAGAGACCAAGTCAAACTCTTCTCTCTCCAAGGTGGGACATTCATGGCAGCTTTAACTTAATGCAAACCCTCTGCTGTCAAGAAAGTTTTGGGCTCACTCTGCAGCTCTTACCCCAGCTGTCAGCAATCCTCCATCCTAGCACCTGGAGTCTAACTCTGAGACCTCTCCATCAGCCTGTTTGCACTACTGGGCTGGTGTGGGCAGCAGGGATGCAAAACATGCCAGAAATGAAATGGGCAATTACCTCAGCAACCACCTCAGGAATTAAACTGTCCTAAGAGTGGTTATTTTTCTTTTCCTTTCTCAAGACACTGGTTGAATTATGGTGCTTCTCTTTACAAAGCACAAACCTCATAAAGGTACAATACCGAAGGGGAGATGGATTTATTTGGTCTCCTGAGACTGGCTCATTTTCAGTCATTTAGTGCTGTTTTCTTTAGAGCAGAAGAATGCTTGTTTTCTCTTTTGATTTCTTTCCTCACCTCCCACCACTCCAAACCACCTTAAAGCGTTTACATGCATGTTTCAACCGTGGAGTGAACTGAGGAAGAAAAGGAGGACTTATGTGTATTTTTGTGCACAGGAATGCCTCTTGCTCTTACTGCCCTTTTATTCCTTACCACATCTGATCAAAGCTTTTCTAACGGCAAATTATGCCTACTGAATTATGCCTAATTGTTGGTACACAAGGCAATTCAAAACATTTACAGTTCCTAAAGCTGCTGCTTCCTCAGATCGAATGGAGGATAAAGCTTTCATAGTCCTGCTATCATAGCCTCTTTTCTTTGATACTGGGATCAAGACTCTGGCCTACTCTGTACTGCTATAATTGTTAAGTGCTATAATTCTTTTTACCTTTTCTTTTTTTGCAGCACTGCAACCAGATGTGAAAACAGTCCTCCAAATGGGCTATGGCTGGCAGTTTATGATCACAGCATGACTCCCTTCGATTTGTACTCATCAGCTTCTGCTTTCATCTCACATCTGGGCACTGTGCTCGCTTTTTATGTATTGCATTTGTTTGTTTTGAAAACACTTTTGAAACTTTCTCAACAGTAACTACACACTCAACTAAAACAAATCAAAACTTGAGAGCAGTATTGGAATTATGCTCCTTTACCTTCTACAGCATTAGTTTTTAAAAAGAACCTAAAAACTGTGCCTTTAAGTGTAAAATTTCTGGCAGCATGTGAAAGTCAAGTAATCCAGATTCCAAAAACTACCTTAGTCTTTGCAAAGCGTATACAACAGGAAACATACCTCATGACTAAATACTTTTTGCTTATTACTTCAGTTTTACACTATTATTAAAGAAGGTGTAAGGTAAGAACTTTACATCCTCTCCTAAAAAGATCAGTGTGATCCAGATGTGCTATAGCAAGACCACAGCACGGTCAGTTCGGAACAAAGCCCCCATCTCCCAAAGAGTTCTGGCTATTGCTGTCAGGAGAGGTTGACATGATTTTTATATCACAACAGCTCACCTGGCTCCCTCGGGGCTGCAGGGAGGCTCTGCCTCCTGTCAGTGGACCATCACTCCCTTTTGTTCCACAGACTAAAATACCTAAATGATAACATTGACAAATCCAGTGAAGTGAGCAACCGTTACATGGCTAGTTTTCATCCTTCTACACAAACAAAAAAGAGGGGTTTCCAGATATGTTCCCATGCTACAACTTAAGCATTTTTTCTAGTTTAATCATAGATGCTTTTATTATTATTTTCATTTACAAAATATTTCAGATCAAACAACTTACTGAAAAGTAGATTTTTACCTGTCTTTTCATCTTTGCCACAATTTTACCCCACTTCAATGTCTATCATGTTCCACAAAGATTCAGCTCCCTTCTAATCTGTTTTCAGCATGAATCACTGTTCCTGTATCCTTCCTTCTTACTTTGTTTATGCTTATGATACTTTCCCAGTAAGGCTTCTAAATACAGCCAAGCCTATATCTTCTAATAAACCATCTCTTTGAGTAATCACTCCTGCTAGAAAGTTCATACAAGTAATTGCATGCTGGTGCAATACAGAACATCCCTGTGTATTACTCTGTTCTATTTCTTACTAATCATTCCCAAAGCATGTATTTAAGCTATGTATTAACATTAGAAAAGTTACAGCATTGAATAACTAGAACAAAGTCCTTCTCTCCCTGTGAGGAAATTGCAGAGAGTATTAGACCAACAATCTGAACTCTGCCCCGTATCCCAGTTCTTCAAAGGCTAGCACTTCTCCTAAAAAGCTGCATTATGGATATCAAAATACACAAGTTCTACTTTTTATTAAAGACTTGGTAACAAAACAAACTTGCTAACAATATGCCTTGATTAGAGGTTAAAATAAAACACACTCCTTTAACTTTTTAATATGCTTACAAGGTTTTATATATAACCAAGAAAGGAAGAGATTCTTTTCAAATGATAGTAGCAATACTTACACCTTTGACTACAGAAGTGGGAGCCCAATAAAAGCCATAATATGATGTGATTAATTCACAAGAAGCCACAGCACTGTTACTACAACAATCTGAGCTTGAAAAGCCTGATCTATCCCTAACAGAAGTTGTCCTCTTCCTATTACTGGAAGCCTGTAACAAGACTAGATGAAGGCTAACTCAAGGATCTAAAGATGCACTTAGGCTTCTTTGTTTCTGACACAGACTGGAACTAATTCTCAGGTTAAATAGTTTGTCTTCCTTAACTCTGACTGACTTTACATCATTAAAATCAATATTACATAGGTTCCACAGCAGAGCTAACGGGAAGCCAGGCTGAATAGAATTCTCATGCCCTTTTGTTGAGAAGTAGCCAAAGTGTATGGGTTGTATACTAGGAGGATGGTGTGCTTAAAAGGCACCTGCTTCCTTTCAATTTAAACTTTTGCCTCTTATCTTAGGGGGTGAGGGGGATTTACAGGGCCCAGCAAGTGTAAAATGTATGTGTGGCTTTTCATATTTTTGCCTAGATGGCCCTCAGACCTCCAGAGGTTTTAACACAAAACATGTGAAGATATTTTCTCAACCGCTCAATGCTTTAGCAGCGCAGTGTTTCAAACATCCATTTGTGCCAATAGCCCTCTCTCACTGTCTTCGATGTCCTTTAAAGCTATGCTGACATCCAAATATTAACTAGTATAATTAACACTTTTATCATGCAGTCAATCCCTGAATTACCAACTTGCTAAGGAGCTTTGCTAAAGCTTAGCACCTGAAAGTCATGATGCTGCTGTTACCTTTGCAGTACAGCAGTGTAAAATACAGAACGAGAAAAGTGCCTTAAATACCATTATTTCATGACACAATTTCCAATGAATTCTTCCCCTTGTGAGACAAAATCCACAACCTAAAACTTACCAGATCGCATCAAAAGTGGTTCCTCCAGCAACATGGTCCTTCTTAATGCCTCCCAGTCATCTCATGTAACTGGAGTTGCCTGACAAAGTCTAAGCCTCTCAAACAATAGTAAGACTCTCCTACATCCCAGAGTATGTAGTATACACCATCAGTACACTTCTACTGTTAAGTAACTTCAAGATACAGTATTATTCCCAAAATTCTAGTGTCTTAATTGTTTATAAATCATTAAATAGAAGGAGTCAGAAAGTTTCCATGGAAATCAATTGTTCTAAAAGAGTATCTTCTCCCCATTTCAGGAACCTCCTGATTGTCAGGCTTTTTCAGGGATTTTTTTTCCTGCCTCTCCTATCACTTTTTTGGAGAGGAACCCCTTACTTTATTGAGAGCCATCTATACTTACTGGATAAGAAATACAAAACATTTCCATAGTATTCTTCTTTACTCACTGCCCCATTCTTTACAACAACATTGTTTAGATTAAAAAAAAAAAAAAAGAAAGGTATATAACATCATCAAGATATCAGGTGTTTGGTGGATTGGACAGAATGTAGATTTTTGTTCATCTTGCAACTCAGAAACAGTGCATTTGGACTACTGAGAGCATATCTCACTACTTAAAATGAGTAACGGGCTCTCCTCTCAGAAGACAGGATGAAATACTGGCCAACTAACTGGAGAATAATGCTTAGATCTGAGAGTAATACTGAGGATTAATACGTCTTCAGTGTTACACGGGATGAAGTACACAATCAACTGAGCACACGGGGCTGCCTTTAACACCTGTTTAATCATGAATCTACACCGTACTCTGAAACGGAGCATGCCCTGTGCCATGGAATTTCAAAACATATGCATATGTATTCCCAACAGCTCCCAGCACTGACTCCTTCCTGGCTCAAGAAAAAATGGAAACCAAACCCTACATTCGATCAGAGGCTGCACGTACCAAGACTATAAGGGAAGAGCACAAAATTAGGGCTAATAGGGAATGATTTTTTAATTTATTTTTTTTTAATTGTCAGCTAAAAAATTGACACTGCTTATTTTGCAACTCACAGTACATACAAAATTCATGACAGGCAAATTGAAGGCACATGACAAATTCATGACAAGCACATCTTTTGTGCCTCTGGGTTGAGATTCAGTAGGCATACAGTACAAGGCACAGCTTGCTTGTGGAATTTGAATGAATTTCCAACTGAAGGCTGGTGTTAGACATTTTAGAACTAACTAGAAATACAGAAATATGTTCTGGCATTTACTTAGGACCTTCTAAATATAACAAATGCATATAAATGATGTGGCTGAAATAAAAAATGAGCCACAACTTCTACGATACCTACATAAGAATGCACAACACAAAAAATCCTCTCATACGAGATTTCTACTGCTCTAGCTCAATGCCATGGCATGACTTCTCCGCCACATTCTTCCTGGCTGTCTCCTGCTGGCTACAGCTTGCGCACTTAAAATTTAAACCTTCATTTATTAAAATATCAGGAAACAAATGTTACCCCTTGACAAGTCCAGAGGCCAGCAAGATTTCCTCACCTAGAAAACTAACCAGTTAACACTCCCCAAAATACTAAAAAGCATTATCCTTCTCCTGAAGCAAAGTACAGACTGCCATAGCATTTGTAAGTCAAGCCACATATAAGTATTTTAAAAGTTATCTAGAACAAGTGTAGTAAAGCAAAATATGTACAAGTATACTTCTCCAGATTTTAAAGGTTAAGTTCCTCAGCAGAATGTGTTGAATAATGAAAAATGGAAATGCAAACTACAGAGTTCAGTGAGATTCCAAATCTCTGTGAAGTATTTTTCCACATCTCAAATGTTTCTTGGGGCTTTTTTTTTTTTTTTTTTTTTTAATAAATTTAGCACAATTCTTGCATGGAAGAAGAAAGAATGAGGGGTTTGATATTTACTCAGTCTTCCTGTCTGTTGCTTTGTAGGGGACAGTGTGGCTTCAGCTGCAATGAGGGTATTATGAGATCCTTCCCTACCTTAGGCCTGCCACAGCTGTGAACAGCCCTATTCAGCTGAGGTCTGAGGAATCGTTCAGCACCTGCTCTTTAATTCTGGCACTGGAAACAAGTGTTCCTTGGCCAGACTGGGGATGTCTTTGGGGTGCTCAAACTTCTTTAACCCCTGAATTTGCATGATGATTTCCCTTCTGCAGTGAAATAAGTAGCATTTCCACAAAGGTGAGGTTTTTAGGGTCTTTTCTTTGTTCAGATGAAATTACATAATTTAATAGAAAATGTCTTAACTATAAAATTCTACAGGATGAGTTAATATTAATTCTAATAAGCTGGCCTTATCACAGATCTTTGAGTTAAATTAGATAGACCTACTTTAATGAGAAATAAAATGAACATTATTTTTCATTTAACTTTATTGGGTTCATTGCAATTCTATCAGGTTGACAATACAAACATACATGCTAAAGGAGACGTATGTCTCTTTATGTGGACTGAGTACCACTTGTAAAAGATGGTGAACAAACATGTCCTGCATGCAAATGCAGATATTGAAAACCACCAATTCTTGGCATGCTACATAATCCTTACTAATTTCCATCAACTATTTAGTCTCTCCCCTCTCTATAACAGGAAAATTTTAGAGCAAAATTTGTCTGACACTTTTCTTGTCACCTAAAGAAAACTTACCGGGTTGCTACAGGGTTAGTCTTGTGTGTTCTAAAACCCCATTTTTTTGATAGGACTAGCATGTCTAGTTAATTGTTTCTCTGAAAAATTATCTCACTTTGCACTGAGAGCCATCTCCATTCACAGTACCATGGCAGACAGCATACAGAGTTAGAGCTCTAAAAAATGTTACATATTGAGACTATTTTAACTTATATGTCATCTCACATATGGCCTCATCAGTAAACAGGTGATGTTCACTTCTAGTTTGGACTAAGCATTAAATTTATTGATCCCAGATTTGTTCTAAGGAAAAATGCAAAGCTTACAAAACCTGAATGTTTTTCCAGGACCACAAAATCATCTCCTGTTCTGCTTGGAAGTGGAAAATATGAACTAACTCTGGCTAATTATGGAGCAAGATGCTCATCAAATCTGGATTTATCTAATCCCATCTCCATACTCCTTAAGTTGATATGTGATAAGCAAGCATGCAGAGCAGTCATTCTTCTCCTGGCATACCATGTGTATCTTTCAGCATTTTTAAACTACTTTAGTATAAAATGGATGCAGCCAAAGAGCATGAAAACCTATAATCTTCTCCCCACAAGCAAGGACAGGATAATATAAGTCACCTGCAGGTTTGCTGGCAATGTGTTATTTCTGGTTTTCATATAGAATGCTATTTAAAGCAAATATTGTAAATTTATGCAATTTTTTATGTTAGTATTTATGCAAATAAATATGCAAAATGGCATGGTCTTTTATCCCCAGGCATATAGTAAGGTAGTCCTTACAGACTGAAAGCCCTCAGACTACTGTCAATCAGGACTTTTTTTTTTTCCCCCTCTATCAAAGTGTATTTAACATTCCTAACCCTGTGCAGAAGGGGAAAAATAAGGTCATAGCTGTGGAAAAACCTGTTGATGATAACTGATAATATGAAAATGAAGCAGTCAAGCAGGCTGTGGATAGCACAGGTCAGGTCTATTTAAACAAAAGCAAAGTTAGAAATGCAGTGATAGAAACATGAAAATTCTAGAACATGAGTGAAACAGAAGCCATCAGTTGCAGTCAGATGAATCCTTTAGTATTGCTGTTATTGCCCTGTTGCCATGTGGGACAGGTGATTGCTGGAGTGGCCTGTTTTCCCCAGTAACTGTTTAAAGGGGGAATAACACCAACAAACATGACAGAGAAAGGGCTGACCTAAACCCTGGAGTGTGAATTCAGAACACCAACAAGCAAACAAAAAATCTACAGCTTGAGAATTTTCCAGGTTTTTGTTTTAGACACAGGAATGACAGCAGAAGTATTAATTACCTCCTATAATTTGCATATAAATGCAGTGGTTTCTGCATGACTTTTAGAGTTCCTTGGGATATACGGGGTGTCATAAAGCTGTCCACTTCATTACTGCATTTTTAAAATATATTCATTGAGATTATTCATCTGCTAACTGGTTTGGGTTTGCAGATTATATTTGGAAAGGACATTTTTAATCTAAAATTCATAAAAAGGTTTGATATTACATTTCAGTGGATAGTTGCATGCACAAAACAGAGATGTCTGTGTACTGTGTGCAAAGAATTCTGCAGATATGTACAGGCTGGATTTTCATGATAACAGGTAAAGCAGTTAAGCAAGTGCTAGTCTTCAAGTACTCCTGAAGCTCTGTAAAAATTAATTTTTAAGCTCCAGTATAGTCTCCAAGTTGTGTTTGGTGAACTCATTGTTTTCCTGGTAAGGAAAAAAAATGAGTCCAAAACAAAAACCAAGGGTTGTATGTATTTTATCCTGTCTCCATTCACTGCTTCGCACATCCTTATAATAAGCTGCAGGATTTAATGGCAGGAGCAGTAGTTTGTGCAGCAAGGGTGAGACTGAACAGGCAGGGGCTGGGAAACAGCTCAGGAGCTCCTTAAACTGACATGGCCACCATGGCTTCTGTCACAAAGTTTCACCCGTGGTCTTGCATAATTCTAGGTAAATTCTGTACTTAGCTAAACTGCTGTATGGTACACTTTCATCGCATATTCCAGAAAAGAATATAAGAAAATTTTAAGCTGTTTCAAATTCTCAAAAGTTTTAAAAATAGGTGTGTGTTGAGGGAAGGGAGACAGGCTACATTATATAACTTTCAAACATGGTCCTCCTTGCTCAGTACTTTTTCTCAAAGCTGATGAACAAAGGAGTACGATTTACACTGAATCAGGGTTCATATCTGATATCAGAACAGCTTATACTGTAGATTCACTCGGTCCTGTGGGTCTTTTGCAAGATTTAACCATGTATTGTAGATGCACACTTGGGTTGAAAAGGAGTCACTGGCACTTTGGATTTGGCAGTTATTTTTAAGAGAATGGGATAATTACATTGATAGAACAGAGAAAACGAGCCATACACAAATTGAAAATGAAAATTAAACACATGTATAATGAAATACAAATAATGGAACAGCCCAGTTTTAAAGGTTGCTTATGAAACTCCATCAGAGTTGGCGAAAAGGGCCAGAAGTTACTCCTGGAAGCAGGCTTCTGCCAATTGCTGGTTATTATCTTCCAGGGTAGCTGAAGCTGCATTACAAATTTAAGGTAGACTTGAGAACTAAAGTGAATACATCTGCTTGTATTCCACACGGTGAAATACACTGACATCGGCTTCTGTTACCTAGAGTTCCCGCAATGTTCTAGAGCTTGGGAATGTGTAGTATTTCACTAACTGATATTTGTTGTAGATTAAATTTAGGTGAATTATGTCTGCTGCTGCTGCAATAATTCTATGGATTCCAGTGCAAATGGCACTCAGATGTGTCTCCAGATGGAGCTCATGGTACTAACTACAGCATCTCATTGAAGTCACCCTCTTCAGTCAGTGACATGGTTATTCTACTTCCACAGCTGAAAAGAAAAAAAAAATAAAATCCTCCTCTTTTAAATTACTCCCTAAAAAAGCAAATGCACCTGAAAACCAAACAGTTTTTCATCACAGTGGTCTTGGACTACTTTTTCCAAATTTGCGCAGACTTAAAGGCACAGGAGTAATTTGTTGGATATTATAGAGAGTGACCTACTGAAAAATCTGCCAGAAGTTCTGGGTTTTAGAGTCTATTTCATCTTGAAACACTAAGAAAGCCACTATTCACTTTTGAAATCTATTGTCGGTCTGTACTTTGCTTTTAGCAGAGAGTAGGCAGAAAGTATCATGAAACGATTACAAGCATTCACCATGCTCACACAGTGCCCGAACAGAAGTCTATGTGGATAGTTCAGTAAGTTTCGCTCGCTCATGCAAGCAGCCAGTTGCTAAGCAGAACAACTATTCCTATGAAATCTTTCAACAGAATTGAAAACACCAACTTGGCTATCCTGACTACAACAGAAGAGATGCATTATGCATCCTACCTGTCTTGCCCCAGTTTAAAAGCTTATGGAATCAATCTGAACCAGTGCATAAATAAAGGCCAGTAACTGAGGGGAAGACTGAATCACTTTTCCCCATACTGTGAAAAAAGAAGTCCATTTAATAAAGCCCAACAGCCTGGTCTTTTCCCAGATATGCAAGCTTTTCATTTGTATCTTACAAAATTATTTGTATTTCTTTTTCTAGAGGAACCTGCTTGGCTTGTATCGAAGGGGACTGAAGTGAGAGATGGCCTGAACTTGGCAGCACAGCTCAATTAAGGTAAAGGAATGCACAGAAGTCCATTTGCCTGGTAAAACTGCAGTGAGAACAATTAATCTCTCACAGTGATTATGTGGATTGGCTTACAAACTTGGTGCTTTGTCTGCTTTATACTTACATTTGAACACTGCTAGTATGTGACAGGGAATAATTTTGTACGTATTAAATGCAGTCTGATATTTTCCTTCCTGTCCAGTGTCTGTTTTGCTTCCAAAGGAAGGAAAATGCTTTATAAAATTGTCATTAGGCTTCCCCATAAAAGATCAGATCCCTGCAAATTAACATTTATTTCATTTTGTTGATTTGAAAACTGAGGTTTGGAATGAAGGGACGTATCTGAGGTGAGGTAGTAAGTTGGCACAACCTGCATGAATGAAGTCTGAAATTTAATGTGAGAATTAACAGGGGGTTTTTTATTATGCTATGGGTGTCTTTTTAAAGGGCTGCTTTTGTGTGTTCAATAGAGCAGCTTGGGAAAGTACAGGGAAATCCATCATTTTTATGCTGCTTACTGTCTAGAAAAATTCAAGGTCATCAACAGCAGAAAACTAAGGTTTTCCAGTCATCAGCCTGAGTTGTAGGAAACATTGTACTTCATAGTAGTGTTCAACTAGATATAAAGAACTTAGAGTGGGAAGATACTGTTCTGAATTTCTCAGAATTAGAAACAGAATAGTTCTGGGTAGGATTAATTTTCTATTAGCAGTACATAATAGTGTGGTCTATATGTGTGGTACATAAGGGTTTACATGGCATCTCTGGGACTAGCAGGATCACAAGAGAAGGCTCTGCTAATATTAAAGTACTGTTTCTGCTTCACTCGTGATTTGACTCAAATACGTTGAACAGAAATGAGACTGAAAGAAATTTACAGCTGAGACGTCTAAATTTGACATGTAATGCTAGCAGTCATTCTGAACAATAAGTGTTCCTTCTGGGAAAGGCAAAGACATGTTGTGATTTGACTAACACTCCTCTGAAGGATCATCTCAGTTTCAAAAGATTTCACGGAGAGCAATTCACTAATGCTATGGATTCTGCTTAATAGTGGGTATACGTTCACTTATACAATATCATTCTTCTGAAAAATACAAAACCCATTCATTCATTTAAATCTTTTAACTTTATTATGAACCCAGTATCTAAATGACAGAGTGGGAGTCAGTCCCAGAGCAACAATTGAATCTCAATATGAGTATGGTCATTCTCCCGTATTATCAATATCTTCTTGTCGCAGCACTACAAAACTATCACACTGCAACAAGGCTTTCCCACACAGGTCTCCAAAAGTTCATCTACTGTCCATGCTGTTTCTTCATCCTCTTCAGGCCAGTCCACCCTGCTTCTTGCCTCTGC
>JAVJGI010000014.1:115959531-115994799 GCA_035590275.1 Ibycter americanus | reverse complement strand
AGAGAAACAAAAAGGAAAAAATTTCCCCAGATGCTGGACAAACTTTACATTCCATCAATTACTTTTTCCATGGGCAATTTACTGTGTTTTAAAAAAAAGTCAAGGTACTTTTCTCGAGTGCCTCCAATAAAAATGAAGTGATGAGAAAAATTACGGAAAACTTGGTTGCAAATATTTGAACCAAAGCCAAACTCTTTTCCCCAGCTTGTAAAGTCTGTTGCAGAAATTTCCACATCTTTAGCATTTCTGCTCATTGCTGAGAGCAAGACATAACTACCAAGAATTAAATTTATGTTAAATCCTAGGCTCCCATTTTCACAGCCCAAAAACCTCAGCCTGAAGTAACCAACAACTTACATTAGACACCCTTACTACTTAAATGAAAAGTAACACTTTTTTCCAAAAGCAGCAGCTTATTTTCAAATTCCAAAAAAAATACTGAAAATCAAGTGACACCAGAGTTATGTATGTATAAAGAATGAGACTGGGGCAAGGACAATAACATACGCTCTATCAGTAATGCCGTACTGAGCGCTACTAACCTCAAAACCTATTCATCAGCTACAGAATAAATCTCCCAGCAGGATGCCCCAAAGGCAGCTTGGGGTTCCCCAAAACATCAGCAGTTGGGGAAGGACAGGATTAGCAGGCAGGCCCATTTATTTCTACAGAATTCACCAGGGGCCCTTCAGTGCTCATCAGGAGACTGACAGACTCAAAGTCTACCACAGTAAGCTAGAAATCTGTTTCTGCAGCTTTGTGCAGCTCATACGCACCATAAAGACCCGCAACTAGACCTCAGTCACTGATGAGAAACAAAAGCATGGCCCAGAAGGATTCCTCTCATATCTCATTACAGCTGTGGGACACGCCCCAGAAGCACAGACAGCACAAGATTCACACACCTTAAAGTTCCAGGAAGAGTCACCCAATGATTTTCTTTAACAGATAAACTGCCAGGAAGCAAAAAAGGTTTTCTCAGGGACAGGAAGCAGAGATTTTCTGACTCCCAGTTTTCTTATGTATGTATCAGGCTGTGCTTCCTTTATTGTCAGTAATAGTTGAGTTCAGTTTTTATTGTTCTAGTTTATATTTATATTTTACATTCTGTTTGGTTATTACAGAACTCCTTTGCCACACAACTGAAATACCACAGTTTAAAGACAGAGCTTTGAGAAAGTATCAAGCCTGACTTTATTTCCTGGTTTTCTAGTACTAAAGCAATACTTAAACAATTGCTAAAAAGTGACATTTATACAGCTTATGAAAATACAATTAAATAGTTCCACTCATAATGACCAGAATAGACATCAAAGCAATGACAAATGAAGATACACAGAATGAATCCGAAATGTTCTTCTCTATTCTTCATATCACTATAACGAACTCTATTGTCTCTAGTGTCTATTTCAAGACATATTGCTTGCCAATACAGAAAACATACAACTGAAACAGACTATTTAGAAACATAAATAAATAAATAAATAAAACCACAACAAACCAGCTATCATAGATACTAAGCAGTTACATTTTCTGTGTAAGAAAGTGTATGACAAATAGCCCAAATTATTACCATTTTTCACATGGATTTTTTTTTTTTTAGATGTAAACACCTGGTGCACAGAATCGCTTATCAGGTGTTCCATTGCACCAAGGCATCAGCCTGGCCCTGTGCACCTTGATCTTAACATTAACTGCTTCTTTTCAAAGATCTGAAATCAAAATATGGCTCCAAGAAACTTTAGGAGGAATGATAATCTGTTAATGAATACACTGAATAGTACAGAGGAGTCACTGCGCTCAATATTTTTTTGTTGTTTTTTTGGTTTGGTTTTATTTGGCTGGGGGTTTTTTGTAGGCAAAAGCTAGAAAGGAGCTGTAGATCCATAAAGAAATATATATCTCTCCTGGCACAGGAGACTGTACCTTTTGGGAGTCTTAAGATGAGATGTGTGGGTTGGTTTGACACACATATCGCCCTGCGAAGAAATATCTTTTCCTTAAAAACATCATGCAAATCACTTTTGACCAGCATAGGTCTGTGTTGAACAGAGTTTTTCTGTGCTGAACAGAGCCTTAACACAAAATGATTACATTCTCTGCAAAAACTCTGTCCCTGCTTTTATGCTGAACTGCTGATGATTTGACGTGTAATGGTTATCTCCTCCGAAGGGATTCATCATAGTGAACATGAATGTAAAGAAGCATTTCTGGCACCATCAATGGGATGACAGACCTACAAAGGTAATAAAAGATGCGGCTGTGTTCTCAGCCCACCAGTTTAACCTCCATTGTCCATTTACTACTTTAAAGAGCACTGGGAGATAGTATTTGCTTGTGAGGAGGAGGGGAGGAATGAAAAACTAGTCAAAGACTGACTGAAACCTCCTCTTATCTACAGACACTGAAGAGATCTCAGGCTCAGAGCAGGATTTTGAGGAGGTTCTATCATTCAAGGCCCAGATGATGGGGGAAAGGAGAAGAGAAGACACATCCCCTTATTAAAATAAACTTACCTGAACTTACAATCTCTTGACTTTCTGGTGCCTTCATGAAAAAGGCAGCTAAACTCTATGAAAGTCACTTCTTTTTTTTTTTTTTTTTTTTTGGTGGGGGTTGGGGAGGGCATGGCGGGAGTGTGTGTGGAGAAAGTACATCAAAGAAACAAGAAGTTCAGAAAGTCAGAATGTACTCTTGCATCAATTTACTGGGTCTACCTGACATGAAGTTAATTTTCCTCCTAGCAGTACATGTGGAGCTGTGTTTTGGATTTGTGACTAAGACAGTGCTGAAAACACACCAGTATTTTGGCTGTTGCTGAGTGGTACTTGCACAGCATCAAGGCTTTCTTTCCTCCACTGTGTCCCTCCCAGCAAGCAGGCAAGGGGTGGGCAAGAAACTGGGATGGGACACAACCAAGACAGCTGATCCCAATCAACCAAAGGGATATTCCATGCCATATAACAACATACTCAACAATAAAAACTAAGGGGAAGGCAGCTTTGGGGAGGTAGCCGTTGCTCAGAAACTGGCTGGGATTCAGTCTATTTGTGGGAGGTGGTGACTGCTTTTGCATCACTTTCTGCGGGTTTTTGTTTGTTTGTTTCTCTTCCTCTTTCCTTCACTTATTAAACTATCTATATCTTGACCCATACATTTTCTAAATTTTGCCCAGTTCTCTCCCTCATGCTGCTGGGGCAGGTGTGTGTGTGTGAGTGAGTGAATGACTGGGTGACGGCTTAGCTGCTGGCTGGCATCAACCAAGCACAATCAACTATTAGGGAAGATATTCTTTAGAGCCATGTCCAAATACTATCCGGCTATTTTTCTCCAATAAGTAAGGTGAAGGAAGAAATAAGGAGGCTCACGTGGCACCGACAGTGCTGAATTTAGACTTCAATTTTAATAAAATGTATTATTCAAATTAATGAGATTAAGACAGTAATTTAAATTCAAGAACAGAAATTTAATAGCAGATGTTAACTGAGCTCTATTGTTGAAATGGATTTGTGTGAAAGTGATGAGATATACGAGAGTTAAAAGTGGGAACGGTATTTTGTGGCACAGAAGTAACCTCTGACCTATTCTATACAGCTGCAGTAAGAAACCAGAAATGTTGCACGTGCATGGACATGAGTGAAAAATACATCTATACACACCTGCAATTGTCATGAAGAGGAACACGCAAGACAATGTCTTCCTATAAAAGGTCACAAACCTAACAAGTTTGTCAAAGGGACTGGATATTTACAGGGATGGCAAAAATAACAGAAACTACTGTACTTGATAAATATACTTCTTGAGAGATCACATCTAAAGCTTATAGTAAGTTTCACATTGCCAGTGGTAGTCATGGAACTGCTGCTTTTCCAGAATACAGTCTAGCAGCAAGATTGGAAATACATAGCAAAAGCCATCGATGCTGCAGTGATGATACTATTAAAGGCTGAAAAAATTCATTCAAAGCCTGTTGGAGGTTTATCTTTTTAACTGCAGTTTGCTTATACTACATAAATCTCTATTAGCCAGGTCTCGTATTTACTATCAAGCCTTCTGGTCCCATAAACCTCTAACAAAACCCTAGAAATGAAGGTGGTCCTAATTGTCATTGTATTTCACCCTAAACAACATGAGGACAAATGCTACTAAAGCAAGAACTTCTGCAGCAACCCTGTCTTTCACTTGTGCAACTTCCTTGTTTTCAGTAGGATTTTCATTCAAATTGTTAAGATTACTTTAATAATAAGAAAATAGTAAGAAAATAAATAGTATCTGGGGGTGCTGGGACATTATCACACAACTGCTGATGAGTGTAGCATCTTCACTGCAAGAAAGTGCATGTGTTGTGGGTGGTAAACATGGAAACTGCTGTTTCTTAACATTGATTTCTTAAACAGTATATTATACCATTTAGGAAAAAAAATCAAAACTGATACTGTAAGGGGAAAGTTTAGTTTTTCTGCCTTTTCTCTTGCACCACTGATCCGTTCAGCAGCCCAGCAGGTAGAACACAATCTTTCTTTCTACCTTGCTACAGTTCTTAGCTATAAAATAACTTATTGTTTTACATCTTTCTTTGCATATTTTAATGAAATAAAGCTAACACAAAAAAGCCACTATGCAGTTTTAGTGGAGGGAAGGCATTACCTAAAAACAGCAATGCAAAGCACAAAGATGTTACTTAATCTTACAATTACTGAATCTTACAATTATAAGGTGGTCCAAAAGACAAACTGCTTGGGAAAGCTTCAGCTTCACTAAGAACCTAAGTGAAAAGCTACTGGGTAAAAGTGAAGAAGTAAGAAAAGCAAAAAAGGAGATCACAGAATGCATTTGGTAAGAGGAGTAAGTGTTTGGCAAATAAGCATAATTTCACACAGTCCCGGCGAGGTTAATGTAACCACTCAGAAAGCCACGAAGTGAAGCAGCTCATGACACAGACATGCCAACTAAACTTTCCAGGAGGAAAGACTACTCGACCCTCATGTATTTTTTTCCCCTGTGGTATAGAGGGGAAGCAAAGAAGAGTACAGTACCTTTACAAAGTGTGCCACCAGCAAAATTTATGCATAGAATTACTCAGGCTCTTTCAATATTGAGTCAACTCCTACCCCTGTAATACTCATGTTTAAATGAGCAATAGTCTGGCTTGAAAGACAAAGGAAAAAGTCTCAATTTTGTTTCATATATGTCATTTCAAATGATAACATGTAATAGCAACTGCAGAATGTCTGTTACCTATGGAAAGAAACTGAAAAACTGAGTTGTAGTATAGGCAATAACTCTCTTCCTTTTTTTTCCAGCTCGTGTTCCTCCTTCTGCCAACTGTATGTTCTTTTTAATCAGTAACTTAATTGAAAATTCTATTGTAATATTACCATATTAGTTGCTAATTTCACAAGACCACAGCTATATCTAGGGCTGTGCGTACAGTTATCATCGCTACCATTTCAGTTTATCCAGCCTATAGCATTAATAATGCAGATAAACTTAACCAAGACCCATAATTCCTTCATCCACCGCAATAAAGGAAATGGTGCATTTACAGTTTGTCTGGAGCATTAATATAGTAAAAATGTCAAGAGCAGAGTTTTATTCCGATTAGAAGAAAGCCTTCTATTTTTAATTACTCTTTCGTATCTTTGACTGAAAAACAGAGCTGGAAATCAGTTCTGGAAACAGTATCAACCTAATAAAAAATAAATAAATAAACAAACCACTACCCTTACAGCTGCTGTCTTCATTCAGTCTCATCATATCCAAACTGGACTCTCCACTGTTTTTTACTTTTACTTTGAACAGCAAAATAGACCACTGATGAAAAAGGATTTATCCAATTATTATGAGCAAAGTAGCTTTAACTTCCTTTAGATATCCACTAACAAGATATAAAATGACACTTCCCGGACACATCACCAGCACAATAGAGCCTTTATTGATTTTCATATCATGTTCTTCAGTCTAAGATGACTCTCTTGAGGACTCTGCTTCCCAGCAGGAAAAAAATTGCCTTTTCTGTGTTTGAATTCAGATCTATTAATGCATCCCTTGCTGGAGACAGTGTCATTTTAGTTCTTTCCCTCTGCAGTTGATGTGTCTACACCTTGCTGGCTCAGTGTCCTAATGGATCCCAGGGTTAGAGGTCAAAGTATGAAAACAAAAATTGAAATTGCTCAGCTTGGGAATCAATAAGAAAGACTCTTAATCTTTTTAAGGGTAAAATGTTTAGCCAATGAGGTATGGTAAGTCTGTTCAAACTTGTGCCAAAGCTGTGAGTATCAAATCCAAAAGAAGTTACACACCAAAAATAAAGATGAAAAAGAGTTAATATTATTGTTCAGCCTGCATTACTGCCATCAGGAAATTCACAGCTGAAGAAACAGATACTACTCCTTTCAATTGTCATTATGAAGGTTTCTGGCGTGCAATACTGACATCATCTCTTCATTACACAATTTAAAAGGCTAAAAGACAATCTCAGTAGTCAAATTACTTCTGAGAGGTAAGTTTCACAGATCAGGATAACCTAACTTTGATCGTATGTCTGCATTTACCCATGATTACAAATTCAGTCTGGAAAAAAGAAAGTGACATGAATGCTTGGAATTGGCAGGAAGAAGTTCCCACAGCCTTTACTTGAATTTGAAAAGTACAGCAGATTAGCTATGCATGTGCAGTCTCTGGCTTGCAGAAAAGTATTAATTTGAAGAAACATTTAATTTTTTTAATATAGAAATAGCTATATATAAAAATACAACACCTGATGTTTTGTACTGTCTAGCTTTATGTAATACAGCACTTAACAGCCAACATTTACAGAGCTCAGATCACCAGAAGATAGAAAAGGGCAAGTTAAAAGGCCCAAAATAATTTTATGGTTCAATTTTTACTAGTCTGTTTGTAAAAGACATAAAATATAAGTACACAAGAGTTCTGACAGGAACTAAGTCCATTTACAAAATGAAGAAATTGCTTGACAACTAAAGAAATGCATTTTAATAACAGACACTACACATACTGAAAACAAGCTCTCAAACATTATTGGCACTACATTCACTCTTATGTAAATTCACTCCTCTGTACAAGGGTATAGGAGAGCATCAACATCTGGTCCAATAAGTTTAACTATCTTTCATTCCCACTAAGGATAGCTGTCCTGTGTTTTAAAGGCATGGTGTGTACGCAATCTACATTAGAGCCTTGCTTGATCTTGGTCTCTAATTCTTCTGACATGTTACAGCCTCAGGCCACATAAGTGTTTCGCCTTGTCAACTGGAAGAAGATCTGCTGCAGCATCCATAATCACCTAATACAGCAGAGTATTAAAAACTTAATTTTGGGTGGTTGAAGGGAAGATCACATCCACATGGACACCCAATGACGTTTTACATGTATTCACAGAGATGACCGAAAGCTCTTTTTCAGTTATCTCAACACTTAACGACAGCAAAATTCATGCAACCCATGGGCAGCTGTATGCCTTGTTCTTTTCCACAGTACATTTAAAATAGTATACAACTAAGAAAGTGACAAAAATATTGGTTCTCATCTCCATGAACTGCATCTCTACTCTGCATTTTTAGGAAGGAGAGGCTGGGAGGAGTCAACTGCTCTTAGGATACAACAAGGAGTGGAGTCAGAAGACTGAACTGGTAATTGGAAGCAGCACAGATACAATTCATCACTGAACTATAAGTCCTGCAGAGAACCCTGAAAACCAGCATGGCAAAAAGCAGTTAAACATTATCTTTGCCTCTCCACTTTTCCGGAGTAGTGGGCCCACAGCCTGGTGTTCTTCACCCCATTCTCAGGCTGTTGTGTTCTTTGCTTGCCTGCCTGTGACCACAAGCAGGCAATCTGGTAGACAGAGCTCAAGAATGTCTGTGCACAATCCTGCCTCCCTGGCAAGATCAACAAAGGAGATAATACACAAACTGTCCAGAAAGAAAAACCAAGCCTCCCCTTACCTGCCTCTTTTACCGGAGGTAATACAGTCACCAAGGTCAGCACTGTAAGAAATCAGGCTTGGGACCTCATCATGAAGGCATGTGGTTTGTATCTTTATATTGATGCATCTATACAATTTGTTCCACTCCCTACCAAGTCAAAAATCAAGTGTAGCAGGTCATTACAAAGGGAGTCTAGAGTAAACTAAGATAATGTGACATTTAACAGTGTAATTGTCTATAGATACAAACATAATACCAGATACAAGTATAAGTATCATAATTTAAATGCCCATTTGCCTCACACAAATGCCATACCATATATCCAATCACACTAACGCAACATCAACAACCTAGAAGTCATTCACAGTGTAAAAAAAAAAAAAAAAAAAAAAAAAAAAAGAAAAGATTTACCATCAAAATTAAAGGAGCTGTCTGCTTTTCCCCCATAGTGCTATGAGCTTGAGTGTTTTTTTGTTTTGTTTTGTTACTTACCTGATTAGCAACACTACCCACACCGAATGTTTCAATGGGATTCACTTTGCATTTTCTTGGTGGACTACAGGCATCATGCAGATTTCATTGTGAGGCTCCTAGTTTCTTAAAATATCTTCACCTCAAAATTACACTGCCTGCCTTATAAACATGTGGACATGGTGCACTGGTCTCCTTAATATAATTCAGAGCCAGTGATTTGTACAGACCTGAGTCTTCTCAGCTCTCCAGCTGTCATTAGTAATCCTTTATCACCTGCAAACACTTTCTTCCATAGCAAGACATGGTTCACCAGCAGGGTGTCTCTCTCTGGCCCTGGTCTGATTCTCCAGAAGCCAGAGAACACTGGCAATCTTTGTAGCACAGGCTCTGAATTTGATTTCCGAGTGACTGAATTCCTTGCACCAGAAGAATAGCTTTGTATGAATTCACGTGTTCTACAGGGCACAGACCTCATACTGACCCACCATCTATGTAACTTACACATAAGCATACAGTCAGCCTTACAAAACCACACTTTTAGTAACTCAGTTGTAGGTCTATTGTGTTACTAACACCAAATGATTAATTAATCATATCCATACATTATATGTCATTGACATTTTCTAGGACATCTATGACCTGCTTGAGGGGATATCTGCCATTCAGTTCTGCTGGCAAAACACCCACTGAGTGAAGACAATTCCAGTTTTGGCCGGGATAGTGTATAGAATGTGCACACAGCAGGAATTCAGCAACAATGACTTTGCCAATTGATTAAATCTGAGCACTGACCAGCAGGTGTCTTTTTAGTGTGCTTTGAATGGCTTTCCATAAAGCCTTGTGCTTCGCAGTAGCTGGATGCACATCAGTTTGGTCATACATCAGCATGCCAGGATTTTTGGCTGCAAGATGAAATCACTCATTTGCAGATCTCAAAAATCACAGCTCCCTGTGTCTCAAATTTTAGGTACTTCCTGAGGAAATCTCTCAAAAATTAATAAGTTACAAAATAAAGGACAACAGGAATCTACTCAGCTGAGTCCACTTCGATAAAACAAATGAAAATCAGTTTGATTTGGGGCTTTTCCTCCGTGTTTTACAAGTGAAGGACCAAAGGAGGGCTGGCATATCAATCAACTCTTCACTGAAAACTGTCATTAGGCATCTGGAAACAGGACATGTGTTTCTCTGTTGTACCAATAGCTTTCAGAAAACCAAAACTACTGATGTATACTTCTCTCATGCTCTTCTGACATACTGTTTGTCAAGTTTACTAAAAAGCTCAGGGCAAAACCTTACTACAAAGGGGACCCATGGCATGTCAGCTGATCCCTAAAGTTTATTGAAGTCTTTCTAGATCCCAGCGACATACTTCCTCTTCAAGTCCATGAAAGACTTTTTGTAGTATGTAACACACAAAACCACAGAACATTTAATTATTCTTCAGTGAATATTCAGGAAACTCAACAGTCCAGGCACTCGCTGTTTGTAGCAGTGCCTTAGGAAAAGCTAACCTTTTATGCAACACGATTTTTAAAATACCAGCAAAATACCTACATCCAAATCTGAGTTTGGAATATCTGACTGAAATTACTATGGATAGAGAGGTGTTATTTGGAATCAGCATTAACATAATAAAACTAATTACATAGCCGTAATCTCTGTACCTTTATAATAACAACACTTCCAGTAAAAGGAACCACAGTATTCTCAGTCCCATAGCAATACCAAAATCCCAGAAGCAAACCAGATTTCCACTTTAACTCCAGATTATTTCAATTACACAATTGTCTGTCCACACCTTAGTCTGATAAATTCAGTGCATCTGTAAAGGCACCACATTAAAACACTCATTTTCTCCATACAGAAAAGACCTTGCATGTGATAAACAGACATTTTATAAATGATAAAAGGAAATGTTCTTTCACTCAAGATGTAGCTTGAACTCCCTGATACAGAAACAAGAATTTACCATTATTTAAAAGGGAATGGTACACAGAAGAAATAACTGAACTATGCAGAGTTACAACTGATGCTAAATATATTTTGTGGATGGATCAGTAAATGCCTCCCACTTCACATGACAAATCCATGCCTACTTTTTAGAGATCCAAGTGAGACATAACCACACAGGTAGATTTATCTTACATTTTTGTGGTTGGTTTTGTTTTTTAAAAAAATTTTTCTTCACAAATGTACTAGCCACTACCACAGACAGTAAACTAAACTACCTTTGGCTGTTGCCCTGTATGCAAATCATCATGATCTGAAGTTCAGGGACATCCTCAAAGTATTTGCAATATGTAAATCATATCAGAAAGCAGCTCACACAAAAAGTGAGAAAGTTGTTCAGGAAGAGGTTGACAGCTCTGTCAGTAGCACTGACCACCTTTGCACAGTCACGTACCGCACCTTTTGTTTAAAGCCTGAAATGCTAGAGTACTTTCATAGGAGGAACACAGTGCTACATCAAACTCCAAAAGAAGAAATCTGTAGTGAAATAAGAAATTTTACTGATCAGATTAAGCTCTCTGAAATGTTAGCATAAAAATACTTTATGGTAGAGCAAGTACACCAGTATTTTATGAGCAAGATAGTTATCAGTTTGTACGACTGAAGTTGCAACAGTAACTACAGTACACACTCCTGTAAGGTAAGTACAGCCATGATCTGTGGGCTGAATAAACAAGCCATTACTCAGGATCAGCTCAAGGCTTCTCAGTCCTGTGGAAACAACGGATTCCTTCCACGGAAACTGTTCTCATCCTTGAGGAGGTAAGATGCAGCTTTAGCACAGGCAGCAGGAAAAGGGTAAGAGTCAAAGGGGGCTGACAATGTTCACTGCGCACCAGGGAACTGGAAGTAGCTGGGGCCCCACTAGAAAGGGTGTAAGACTGGAAACAAAAGCTCAGGCAAGCACTGCAAAATAGAAGACTGCTGCTCAAGATATGCAAAAAAGTAGGGGGATAGTGATCACTGCTCCACACACAGAGTCCTCCAGCAGCAGCAGAGGTCCTGCAAGCATAAGACTGGCATTCTGAGCTGTGATACTGGCAAAGGTAACACCACCAGAGGAAGGTGGCTACAAGGTTTACGTGCAACTCTGACCCTGCTTTTACTCTCCCTGATTTTAACCAGTAAGGTATAGCCATTTCTCTCCCCCTCTCTTCTCAAATGGGGATTAAACTTAGATTCATTTGAGATCTAAATGTTATGCAGCTTTTCAATACTACTAAAAAAAGGAGCGGAAAAAATCAAGCTGAAAATCTTAACCTTGACAGGCACATCAAGGGCTTGTGATCTTCCGAGTAATCACTTCTGTTTCTGTCTCAGACACCAAGCACAAGCTGCACTGAACCAGTCTGAAATGCACAAGCCTGAGGAAGCTGAGGGCTTTTGAACCAACTCTTCATCATTTAATTGTCACCTCTGAGTCTGGCTCTAACTCAAACTCACAGTTTAAGATTCGGGCAGTTTAGCTACTCATTCAAAATACATCTCTGGCTTGACACAAGCTACTGTCCAAAAAACACTGGAAAGTACTATCTGGAATACCATTATAAATACAGTCAGAAGTATTTCCACCAACACAAAAGGCTGAAAATATCCTTGAGGTTACAGTTTCCGTAACTAACTGAATCACATCAGCAGTCTTATTTATAAGCTGGGAAAGGATTTAGAAATGCTTGACCTTCAGGAGTCAAAGAAAGATGCAGCTGTCCTCGTTACCATTTGAAACTTCACTGCCACTTGCGGAGGTAGATTTAATGCATCCTTCCAGCTTATCAGCAGAAATGGTAAATAGTCCACATTAATCAGAACATACCCATCTCATCTCAGTCTTTTGGGAATGAAGGTCCATTAGGGAATCAAAACCAGATAAAGCAGAACTTCAATTACTTGAAGCTTCTACTCTGATTCTGCCTGAATTATCCTTGTGTTCCTCACAGAAAAAGGGTGGAGGAAGTGATTTATTTTCTGAGATATTCCCATTAAAAAACAAGAGCAGCACAATACATCCTGTTTCCTTACCCAATTTTTAGAGCACACAAGGGCAGTCAGATGTCAACAGAACTGACAACTCAAGTGTTTCCTGGATTTCCAGCAACGAAATGCTGCTCTTTACTCTGTACTTCCAGGATCAGAACAAGTGAAGATGCTTTTAGGTAAGTTAAGGAAGAAGGGAAAAAAAAGAAATAAATACAAGGGTTTCTAGCTTTTCCTCCATGTCTTTTTGAATGAATTTGACAACCGTTGTAATTCCCAATTCTCAAATTAGCTGACGTTCAGAACATAAGCAGCCTAGATGTGGTAGGTATGCAAGCTATTATCAAAGATGTTTTAAGTTCCTAGTATAACAACTGACCTTGCACTGAACATCAGAGCATACACAATGCAAACACATTATGGTGGGTTTTTTCCTAATTGTAAGACTTTAGGCATAAACAAGATTTTGTCAATGCACATTTCCCAAGAAACTGTAACTACATTGTTGCAGAAAACTCAGTGCAGGCATAAAATATTGTTTCAGACAGCCTGAATATGGTTGGAAAACCATTGACTTAAGTTCCTTGTATTTCACATGTTTTTACTTGAAATGATGCTGTACAACAAGGACTACAGAACACTCCTACTTACATTTAAAAAACTTTAATAAACATAGATAGTCTGTCTTCTCTCCCTGTAGCTGATAACATTCTGCAACTCTTACTCATATCCCCGCTATCCTACTCAAGCAAAAGTCCAGATAAGCTCAGCTGAAACCCTCCAGGCTAAGATACTTTCACAGCCCATAATGAAGCAGCAAAACAGGAAAGAGAAAACATGGAAATCAAAGACTAGTTGTGTGTGATAGTGTCTGTAGAACTCTTACTTTAACCACCACTTACTGCTTCCCGGGTACTAAGCAAACAGCAAGAAGCAAAATTCTAAAGAAAGTCGTATTAAGTGAATCCATGCAACCACTCAGCATTCAGAGTAGTAATGTGTTTATTTCTTACATGTCATGCATTTTTGTGAATGCTTGCAGTAAGTATCAGGATTTGCTTTTATTAAATCCAAAATAGTTAAGTTCATTACCACAGAAACACGTTACAACACATGTAACAACTGTTGCAACATTTCTTGACAGGAACAAAATAATTTGTGTCCTCTCCCAGAGAGGAGGAACAATTCCTGAAAAAGGTCACTGTGTAAGAAATTCTCTACAAAGCCTAACAGCATGTCAGGCTGCTTACCCAGCAGTTCACATGCTTCTTCCGAAGTGTAACTTCTTCAAAAGGATACAATATGCAACTTCCAAAATGTTGTGGGTTTTTTTGCTATTTCTGAACACCAAGGAGAACAAAGGCCTACCCCTTAAAAGAAAACATTTTTTAAAATCACCAGTTCTCTCAGATTCAATGTAGTTTGAAGAGGCTGACATCATGTAAATCCATCTGGAAGGAGAAATAGTAACATCACATCAAGTAACACTGTGATCTTCTGATAAAATATTGTACACAAGTATGTACATTACCCATTGAGAAAAAGTATTTCTTTACAAATGACCTTTTCCTTACAGTGGGAAACAATCATGCTCACATCTTACAGTGTTCTGCTTTGCACAGAAAGCATCTATGGAAAAGACAAATGCATGTATTGGATTGCGAGTTCTGTCATTCAAAAATCAGTTATTCCTATGAAAAAAAAATGTTATCTGAATCTCCAGCTTGTAATATACAATTTAAATTTCCATAGCTAGACTCTCTGTGAAATGATAAACCTCAAGACTGATCACACCTGAGGAAGGACATATCCAATATCAACAGAGTTTCACTCTACCACTGTGGACCCAGTCAATGAGAGGAAAAACTCAGGAACATAAGCCTGGGGCAAGTAGCATTTATGGTGCTGCATGCAAAACCAGACTGCACACTGGAAGGCAGCACTTGGGAACGTCACAAATTTAGCCATTTACATCCAGAAAGTAAATCTGTCATTCTTGAAAGAAAGTTAAGTTGTTTCCAGAGCTTGCTTTATGTATTTGTAGGGCTATTCCTCAGGTTTTATTTGCTTATAGTTTGATATTCTTTTTCAGGCTGTGACAGATTTACTTGCAAAGGGTTAATCATGTGTCCCCAGCCTATACTGAAGCAGTTAATGGCCGCTATTACCAGTTATAGATGTTTCTGCTTATTACTTATCTGGCCACTGCAGGTAAAACAGGATGCACAGAGTGTAAAATTGTTTTGATTTTAATCCTTTGTATTTAACACAGATACAGCCTCAACACCCAAAAGAGCCTGTGGATACTCAAATGGACCAAGATGGAAGCATCTGCAGTTTTTCTTCCTTCCTTAGAGCAAAGCTGCACAGCAGAACATACAAGTGAGATGGGGCAGAAGCTGCCCTGCTGCCCTGCTACGGGGACTGCTTCTGGAAACATCCTTAACATGCAGTGCTTCTGTACTCCTTATGAAAGTCTTCACTTTAGTGCCAACATCACTAAGTTTCCCGACAGATGACTAGAGCCTAGAAAAAATTATTTATTGAAAGCAATTTATCTGACAAATATTGACATTTGCTTCAAATTCCTTTCAGCAGTTCATTATTTGACCAGCTCCACAGACTGTCCAAATTCAGCAAATAACTCTTTCAACACGTTCTTTTCACAACTCCTGAACTCCTGTTTAGGAATAATTTTTATTATTTGACAAGCATACCTGTCAAGCGACTATTCTGCCCCCACTTTTGATGCAGCAGTACTACAAAAGCAGAGGGAAGAGGATGCATGACTGCAGCTCTACAGGACGTCTCCCTTTATTTTGTATTCAGAAAAGGCTGTAAAACTTGTAAGGCTGTAAGGAAACACCAGAAATATTGATGCAGAAATGCTCAAGTTAAAATGAAGACCACAGGGTAAGTGTGATGTAGAATTCACTAGCCAAAACCAGCCTCTGCCATCACTCACAAAGGAACACAGTCACTATTCTCCACTCAAAGATGGTGTGCTGGTGTTGCAAACTTACAGCCTGCTTCCAACCTGGAAGTGGATTCCATCACACACATGAACCTACAGGACTATTCAGGCTGTGCAGACTTAGGGCCTGAAAATAACATAAAGTCAATCCTTATGTCTACGGGAGACACAAAATGAAGCTGATTCTGCAGTCTTGCCCCTTGTGTCAGTGCTTGTCACAGTACCAAATAAAAGCAACAAGCAAGCAACAAAATAACACAGCTTTTTAAAACAGATCAAACAATTGCAAAAGCAGCAGGTGAGTAGAGCTTTTGCATCACTATTTCTAACAGGGAGCTTTTCCTGATGTCACAAGGAGATACTACCGGGGTAAACAAGAAGTAAGCACACTTTTCACTACAGATACCCAAGATCAACTATTGTATACTTCAGAGAAAGCAATTAAAAGGCTACAATATAAAAACTGAAACCAAACTCACTGTTTTGTATTACTTTGCTCTTTTGCCACTCCTCTACTACAACTCTAATGTAAAGAATAACTGGAAAGGAAGAAACACACATTTTTCTGGGTTGTTACTTCCTCCACCCCTCCTTGTAACAAGTCACCAAAACCAAACTGGTGTACCAGCGTACAAACTAAAGCATTGCTTTCTTGTACTTTCAAGTTCAACCCTTTTTGCCTGAGGAATTCTCTTGGCTCACAGGTTTGATGTCAGCCCTTGATTGTGTTTTGATGTTTCTGCAGATCTACGACTGAGTTCAATTCTCAGCAGCCAAAACAGACATTTGTCATCCCGTATGCATCAAATTTCCTGTGGCACACTGCCCACTTAATCAAGCAGGCAAGGGGGGAGCTTTGACAAAGCAAAAGGCTGTCTGCAAGCCACTGTGACCTAGCGTGTGTGGAGTCACATGTAATTACCACTATTTATAAGGATCACTCAAGGCTTCCTGGTGTTGCTGCACACCAGTTCAACCACACCAGAGTGTTTGAGTAAATATTTGCACGCAACAAGGAGCTGTTGAGAGGGTTTTGTCTACAGCCACAGCCCCCAGTACATGAAATATTCAGCACATTAAATGTCTCCACTGATGCAGAGTGGTGGGTTTTCACTCTGATTTGATTAGCAGTGATGATTCTTTCATGAGGTGTGACTGTCCTTCTAGATTAGCATCAGCCTAGATTCCATGCAGCAGTCACGGAAAAAAGGAGATGGGAAAAGAACAGTCTGACACATTACAAGGGTTACTTCGTAGAGTCTGCATCAATTCTGAGATTTTTTATTTAAAGCAAAATGCTGCAGCCCAAAACTCAATTTTAAAAAAAGCACTACTATGTAGAACTCTAAATTTAAACACAAACACAAAACTCAAATCTCAATACTAGTAAGAGTTAACTAGAGAGAAAAAAACCTACCAAACAAACCGCAGGTTTAACTCAGGGAATGTCTTAACATGCCACAAAAGAGAAGTCAGTTCTTTACCCATTAAAAGCTAGAAATGTCAATACAGGAAGATGTGCTTCTGTATTAAGCATAATGATCATCTCTTAGTGAACACTGTAGAACTTATTATTTATACTGAATCAACATTTAGTTGCATTGCTTCTGAAACTTCTTCACTTAAGTACATGGCCTCGCTAGGCAAGCAATTTGCAATTTTCAATAATGCTAATGTGACTTTGGTGGCATACTTTTAATACCAGTGATTTAAACTATTCCCCCCAGTAACGTTCCTGCATTATTTCTATACTGTAACAGTGAAGTTCTGAAACTGAATCTAACAGAAGCAAGCAAATTCTGCAGGAAAAGGCAATTTATTGGACTTGAGTGCTGTAGCTGGAACAGAAAAAAAAAAGACCTGGTATTCCTGAAAGCTATTTTTGTTTGCCAATCTGATTAGGTGCCTTTACAAACCTTGCTTCAGACACATCTCTGACCTAGACAAATTGGCTTGTGGAAAGATACGAAACTATAGGAAGCATTCTGACTTAATATAAAAAGCTGAATATGCACTCAGTGAAACAAACCACTAACCTCCCAAGTTAAATCTTAGTACGTATGCCAATACTGGCTGTACTAGAGCCAAGTGTAAAGTCTCTACGTGACTTCCCAGGCACAGAAAAGATAAATTCTGAGGGCTATCAGACATTCAATTTCCATAGCACATCAACAACAGTTATTCAGCAGAACAGCTTTTTGTAATTGTCACAGTATTCAATAAGTTTCTGTGCTCTGCTTCCTCTGTGTGGGCTTGTATTACAAACTAAACAGAGAAGGGTATCAGTTTCTGAAGACCAACTACTTTCCACTTGAAACAGGTTTAGAAACTGGATGTCTCAGAATCTACTTCAAACCATTAAAAAAAGTTTTAAAACAACCAAAAACTGGTCTTGAATTTGGAAGACTTCCCTTTCCATGGGCAAGTTCATCATCACGGTGCCACAAAAGCAGAAACCAGGAGAGCCAGGGGTAGTGCAGAGGACCCCATCATGCTACTAAACAGAACTTCTTCTCCCTGTACTGCAGGCCTTAGACATGATTGCAGTTTTACGTTTATCTTCCATATAAACTGAGGTGACAGGATGCTGCAAAGTTATACCCATGAGAGATACTACACCTGTCTAGGACTCCAACTAGTAATTTTATTTTCCCTAATTAGACCAGCAATGGCAATGTAGAAAATTGGATGACACAGAGCTAAAACTAAGAGGTCAACAATGGTAGACATCAGATGCTGTGCCTAAAAGGATTTTAAAACACTATTACTATCACAAGTGCTTATTGTTGTGTAGTAAACTCCAAGACAAATAAACCATAATATTTCTTGTACTTTCCTAATTTCTAGTATTACCATTTATACTTACTGCTATGCACACAGTAAGGTTACCTACATACAGACAACCGATGAAATTCCTATTGTGCCCAGTGGCCAAAGACCACAGAAAGAAGGAGTAAAGCTACGTGCACGTGGCTGAGAGCCACATGCAGATTTTACTACACTCCATATATAAAGTATTATTTACTTCTCTCTGTATTTCCAGCCAATTCTTTTAGGAGAGATAAAGCACCAGGAGCCATTGTTCACCCTCTCCTCAACCTTCAAAACAATGGGAATTGGGGCAAGTGTATGCTCTTTTGATTATAGCAAATGAAGTTTTCCAGCCACAGCGGCAGAGTTCATGGAAACATGATGAAACCTACTATGCCAGAGCAGAATCTTAACCCTTAATTACCCAAACCATGATTTGAAGGACTACTACAGTAAAAGCTCTGCTCTATTAATTTATGTAAGGAGTGTTAAAACCAAAATCCTGAACAAAATGTTTACGCCAAGATGAAACCCATGTGTGTAAGACCCACTTTTCTCTAAACACTGGAAACCCACGGCAGTCTCCAGAGCACTTGGTTCAGCCGTTCTCCGTGCTCTCCTTCCTTGGTACCACTGGCTCAGGGATAGCAGTGTTTCTGTGAACAGATAATAACCATAGCTACTCCATAAAAACTAACAGAACAATAAGCACTTAGATGTATCACCATGCACACCAGAAGCTTCTCAATCCACAAAAAAGAACATATGGTTTTCTTTGTAAAAACAGCTTTAAGAACACCGTCAGCAACATCAGAAATCACTAATGATGACAAATGCCAAGGCTGGAAATTTGTCAAGATGCCAGTTTTTCAAAAAGAGCTATCTCCAAAAAGCAACATGCAGAGATGAAGATACTAGAATTGCTGAAGAAAAGCAGGAAACAGAGTAAATAGGAGAAGCTTGGGTCCCTGCAGTAGAAACATACAAATACTGTCTGGCAGAATGAATCAGGAAGGTACGTAAACTGACTGAATCACCCAGGACAAACTTCCCAAAGATTTCATGCTCTGAAACATACCAGTCCCTCCAAAAGTTTGTGTGAACACTATTTATGGTTTGAGAAAATTTGTACCAATATTTTGTAAGTTTTTGTAAACCACAGTTTCTACCAAACTTGTACAATTTTGTAACTTGGTTAAGAAAGAGAGAGTACCTGCAGAAACTTGTTATATCCTTTTAATTTCTATACCTGGATTTATCTTATGCTGCTCTGAAAATTAATTTCTAACTGACAGGCTGAATTCTCAACGTCTACTGAGGTAAGTATGTTACCTTGAACAGTTGTTTAATCAAAATGCAACACTCCAATGATAAAATGCTATTAAATAAATCACCTGCATTCCAACACTACGTAAATCTCAGCACAGGTTTACATTTTATACAGTTTGAATAGGTTGAGCATGTGGATTATGGAAAGGTAAGACTCAATAAACCAGCAAGTTAATTCTAGCTTTTTCCCACTCCCTTCTCATAAGCAGAACATTAAAATCCACAACAGATAAAAGAGTATTTTCTGGAAAGCAATATCCAGATGCTAAAGTATTTAAAAAATAAAATAACCTGCAGCTGGAAAAGACTGAATGCTGTCCTGATTTTGACCAAGTTGCTTTTGCTGTTACTCTTTTGTTTATGTTAAGTCAAAAATCCAAACCAGATCAAGCAGTTTTATAATCAAATCAACAGGCCCAGTGAATATATCACTCATCCCTGAAGTAAGAGGCAATCATCATTTAATCCCCCATTGCCCAAAATACTCTTGAATTAAAATAAACAAACCACAAACCTAACCCAAAAATAAGCTACTACAGACATATAGAACAAACAACTTAGATGTAAACAATCTTAATACCTCAATACATTTTGATCTGAAGTTTGAGGCTTGGTTTGTTACAAACAGGAGTCACCCAGAAAATATGAACTCGAAAATTTGTTTGAAAGGGCAAAGACAAACGAGTTCATCTCCACTCTCAGCCTCTCTGCCAAGTTTAAAAACCTGATAATTTCTTTGCCTCTTTGTGAGATTCCTAACGTAATTATTAAAAAAATAATTTTAATTTATTCTGTTGGTATCATATACAAATTTTAGGAGGATATCTTTAAAGATTTTTAAAAAATAATTTTAAAACCCCCTTTAAAATATTTTAAACTAAACCTTTCAAAACAGTATCAGTAACTCTATAATACACATACATAAATAGCATTTCCACTGGCATAAGGCCAAGCTCAAAGGTCCAAGACAGAAAAGGTAATTTTGCCTAAACTCTATCAAAGCAAAGTTGTTTTCCATACTGTGTGTAGTTCCTCTCTAATAACGAGCAACGTAGTTCACTCTGCAGATTATGCACGCATTAAAATAACCTCTAGAAAAATCTGTGCACACCTTTTAGCAAATAAGTATTTAGAAAGAGAACAATAACTTAATGATTAAAAATAATAAGGGAAAAACAGATCTACTCTGATCATATTAGCATCTGGGAGCTTCTCTAAGATTCCATCTATGTATTACCCAACTATGATCTTAACACAGGCACAAACCTAAAGATTAAAGTATTGTCTAGCCAAGGCTGGCAATTACAGTAAAAATACATGAGGACTTTTGAAAAGAGGAAGGGTGTGTACTGAACAACTGCAGGTAACAGCATGCAAACTGATTCAGTCACTTAATCTGGCCTGTCAGGCTTTGAGACTTAGCTTGATCTCCTGAATTAATTTCTTAATGACATGGGGCTTTTTGACAGCAGAGGTGAATCACAATTTTCCTTTCTTATGTTGGAGCACCTCAACCACTGTAAAAGTTCATCTTCCAGTTTCACTTTATTTCAATTAAAAATACTAAAAAACACACACAAAAAAGAAAGCTAAGAAGCTGAGTAGAAATGCCAAAAAACTTGAAAGTCAAAAATGAAGATAAAAAACAGAGGGGAACAAAACAAAACAAACAAATAAATCAAACTGAACTGTACTACTACCATACAGCAGGAACCTTTCTGTTGGGCCAGCCTAACTTCTGAGGCTTTCTAAACCTTCATAATTAATACAGGCCTAAGAAAGGCAATATATTTTTACTTTATTTTGCATTGAGTCTTCACTGGGAAACTTTTCAAATGGAGAAACATGAGAACAATTAAAAAAAAAAAAGCATTTGGGTTTAAACCTTGTGAAAAACAAAGGTTGAAATCCCAGATAATTCTTGGAACCCTCTGAACATGGAAGGTTTGATTTCTGCAAGATCACAGATACCACAGGGCTAGCCTATTTCTCCAGTAATTTACAGCAAATTTAAACTTATCAGTACTCAGGACCAATCCTAGTATGGAGAAGAAAAATGTCATAGAAACATAAGAAGGGGAGACAAAAGGAGAACAGTGAGGAAGAAAAGTGTATCATGTCTTAATTGAATTGAGGATAAGATAGGGAAGAATAATATGGCCTGCAGCTATGGGAAAACACTTCCGATGATCTAGCATGCGTGCCCAGCAAGGATGGAGACTCGCAAGTACATGTCACTTTTAGAGGAAGCCACTGAAGGACAGGTTTAGCAGCATGCAAAGTACAGCAGCTGCTGTATACTTCGTAAAGTTGAATGAATAATTTGTCATGAATAATGTGTTTGACAAACTTAGCCTCTCTCTTTTCATCATGTTCCTAGAATACTGTGAATGGAATTGCATTGTTCAAATATATCTGAACCTCTTTGCAGCATTTCCCTACGTAAGGCTCAGCCGCCAATATTCAGATGGTTGCTGAGCTGTGTTCAAAAAAAGATAATCTGGTATTTTTCCATTTCCTGACTGGATGAACAAACATAACCTACTTCTGAGAACAGACATGCACAAGTATTTAAAAATTGATTTCCATGAATAACTGGCTATGTGACACATTCAGAGAGAAAAAATAAAGGAGATATGATAAACATGAGTAAGACTGTCTTGCACACCAATACTTTACTGACAAAAAGTCTACTTGGTACAACACTTAGTCATTTATACCTACCTAAAAACCAGAAAATAATATGCTTGCCTCTCAGTGTCCCCAGGATCAGTTTCTTGTATAGTACAGCAATCACTGAAAGTGCAGTTATTGAAATGAAGATGTTGGCAGCCATCCAGATGTCAGGAAGCATACAACGGGTATTACTCACAAGTTTCTCATGTGCTGTTCTGGGCTGTAATCTGCAAGTTCTAAGAACAGCAAGCTCCCAGCAGCACTTGTTGCCTCCTTTTGATGCCAGATTCTTCTGTGAAACACTGTCACCTTAGATTATCAGGAACATTATTTATTTTTTAATTCCCTGTTGGTATTTATTTTTCCTATTCTCTAACGCATACCTTTGAGATGGCTGCCCCACCACAAAAGCCTACAGTACACCATATGCACAAAATGAATAACTAGAATCACTGCCACCTTGAATCTAGCTGAGTGAAAACAGGGCCTAAGAACCAATCTTTGGCATTTCTTGACCTGCTGGTAATGTGGCAGCCTTTTAAAACCAAGTCTGAGCAATCAAAATTTCAGAAAAATGTTCTAGGCATTAGCATGAACACTATCACTTTGGGCGATAATTTGATTGTAGATATCAGTTTTGCACTCCCCAAGCCAAGAACAGTGAGGCAAAATGCAGAGGTTTGTTTGAGCAGCTGCAGACACCAGCCAAAGGTAAGTCAGTCAGAGAAAGGAAAATGGAATAAGCATTCTGGTTTTAATTCTATGTGCCGTTTTACACAAAGGAAGCTCAGTTCAGTTCCTGAACACAAGGCCACCCACAGCAAAAGCACTTGTATCCCTTCGTAGCCTCTCTTGTATAAGGACATGTCTGATTACCTACTTTGACCATTCTGAAATCCAAACGCAATTTTTAACTTGAAGCTTCCAATACAGGAACAACAATAGCTGGTCTACAGTGAGCAAAATCCTCATTTGACAAATTCTTAGGGCACCGTGCAACTAAATAATGTCTATATGTATACAGGCCTTATTAATACTACTGTTAGTCACCCGCATTTCTCTTTCTCCTGCCCTCTGACTGGTGAGAATATGATTAAGTCACATGAGCCCATGCAGATTTTATCCACTTTTCTGTGATCTCAGGAAAAGCTATGCTGGCGAAATTAGGCCATTTTTAGAGTGTTGAATATTCTCTTTCCTAGGGCACTGAGATCATGTGTTACTTGAAATGTTAAATCTGGAAAATGGGGTCATATGAGGAACAGGCTTTTCTGCATGCATGGTTTCATCTGCTAAAACTGCTAGATCACTGTCTGGTTTATTAAATTATTGAGTACACAAGGCTGGCAATACTGCAGCTTTGGAGGCTGCAGTAACACCTCTGCACTTTCAGTTACAGTAATTTTCCATTTATCTGTACACAGGCATATATTCAGAAATTGACTTTTTAAAAAGCTGTTATTTTGCAATAATGTGACATATATTTTACATACTATTTGCTACCTTTCCCTTGATTGTACATGGAATACAGGGAGAAAGTGACCACACTGCCCTGTTCACTTCAATAGTAAGGAGTGCTTCCTGGAAGACAGAAATGTGACACTGAATGTGTCACTGTGCTTGAAACAGGGGATTGTTGGCTGGAAACCTGCCTTCACCCACCAGTGCCTTCATCAGGATTTGGACAGTGACTTCAGTTATGAATAATATGTTATGAGTTAAGGTCAGTCCCCTGTGACACCCATGGCTGCTTCTACTATTGCTTCACACTTAAACTTTATGCAAAATCCAGTTACAGGCACCAAATCCTCTGCCTCCCATATACACACCGATGAACATTACTCTTCAACTCCATGAATACATAAATGGGAATACGATGAACTAAAATTCAGTTCTAGGTTCTGCAGCATAAACACAATTTCTTAGCTCTCCAGATTACACAGTGACTTTCAAGATATCACAAACATTAAGGAAATTAGTTCTGAATAATACAACATCTAAAAAATTACAATATGTCATTTTTAATAAACTAGCAGTGAAGTGCCTGAAGTTGTGGCAATTCCTTTTCATCCAGAATTTTTACTTTTATTTACTCTAGTGTTTTGCACGTTTTCACTAGATATGCTGGAGACAAATAAAATATAAATGAGGTTTTGCTACGGCCATAAGAGCCTCACATTAAAGACAGCTCAGTACGAACTCTAAGGGTTCCAGCAGGACACGCTCTGTGAGTAATGTCACTTCATCTGCTCTGGACTGAAAATCTATTTCCTTGTCCATTTTAGTTTTGTCAATTACACTTGTCAATGGCATGCAAGTGTTGCTCAGAAAAATGAAAAAAGACCAGATCAAGTACTCAGGTGAAATCTCAGAGAATACTCGTTAGCTTCACTTCAGAGCCTTGGTGCACCCAGGGCCTAGCACACTCCCCTGCAAAACTCACCTACTTGCTACGCTCATTTCCCAGTTAGAAACTGGATTACTGAAAATTAAATTCAGCACATTACCAGAGTAAACTATTTCCAGCACAAAAAATGTTACTGCTACACATCCTAAAGCCTTAAGAAACGATGAGAAGCTGCAGCCACCTCACGGCAGACATGGCCCCCGTGGACCGGGGCCTTGCCTCTCACCAGGGCCACCCCACCCGCTTCCCAGCTCCACACGGCCCCCTGCCCCCACACCTCACCTTCAGATGGACACCTGCTGGCCCCTTGCCCCCACACCTCACCTTCAGATGGACTCCTGCCATGAATGCTCAGTAACCAGAATTCAGCTGCATGAAGTCTTGAGGAACGGCCGCAGACACAGGTGAGGGTCTGCCCTCGGGCATGGAGTCCACAAAGGATGCCTGGGGCACCTTACAAACCCAACACAGAGCTCCCTGACAGTCCCGGGCACCTCACTGCTTCACTGCCTCAGCACCTCACTGCCTTGGTGCCTCACTGCCTCGGCACCTCACTACCTCAGCTCCTCACTGCCTTACTGCCTCGGCGCCTCACTGCCTCAGCACCTCACTGCTTCAGGTGCCTCACTGCCTTGGTGACGTGCTGCCTAGGGCAGATCACTGCCTTGGACACCTCACTGCCTCTGTGCCTCACTGCCTCAGCACCTCACTGTGTCACTGCCTCACTGCCTCACTGCCTCAGCGCCTCACTGCCTCGGCACCTCACTGCCTCACTGCCTTACTGCCTCAGCACCTCACTGCTTCAGGTGCCTCACTACCTCAGTGACGTGCTGCCTAGGGCAGATCACTGCCTTGAGCACCTCACTGCCTAACTGCCTCAGCACCTCACTGCCTCTGTGCCTCACTGTCTCAGCGCCTCATTGCCTCACTGCTTCAGGCACCTCACTGCCTTGGCGCCCCACGCTCCAGACACAACTCCTGCCCCCCTCTGCCCCACCTCCTTCTAGAAGCCTCTCCCACACATGCACAGTAGCAGCACGCCTTTTCTCGCCCCCTCAGGCAGCAGGGTCGGCAGGGCGCTGAGGCCACCTGCTCCTTCAGCATGTCGGCCGTGCCAAGGCTGCCCCTGGCCTGGCAATGGGAGGTGAATAAAGCAGGCACTGCCCAGTGTAAATGTCACTGAGCAGCAGGGAGGTGGAGACTGGGGAAGGTGGTTTTGTCTGATAGTGTGTGCCCCCCTCAGGGCCAGAAGGAAAGGCCTGGAGGGCCGGCCTGGCGCTGTGTATTTTTTTTAAGTCTTTGTGATGTTACCAAAAGATGAGTTGAAGGAACTTTCTAAGACTTGTTTTGAAGTTTAAAAATGAGGCATTATCTATCATGGTGGCGGGAGCATGGGGGTTTTCTCCTCCTAATGTGCTCACCTTATCCTTGAATACACGTCCCTTATATTCTGTATGATCATACATATACATTACATTTCCCTGATATCCCACATGTATTTGATTATCTCCCTGGGATTCATTTACATTAGTCCCTCCTTCCTTTGCACATGCATAGTTTCTTCTGAATTGAGTCAAAGGGCTGCTTTTGTGACCACCATCCCAAATTAATTTCCAATTACTTTATGACCTGGCCATCTCAGTTCTTTTACAATGTTTCTTGGCAAAACCTGCTAGGTTTCCATCAGATTCAATCAGTTCTCAGTTGGTTCTTTTCTTTCATCCTAGATGTTCCTCTCAGCTTAAATCATAAATCTGGTCCATCCAATCCCAGGTCTTGATCGCTATCATAACAAATACAGTAATACAAGGACTTCTTGATTACAATCTAATAATTATACTAAGGTTGTACATGTAGTAAGTTTATACGTTAAACCTAAGGTTATACATTAAACCTCTGGCATCACTGGTATCAATGATAGTCCTCCCGAGGAGGCAAAAAACCCACCGGCTTTTGCCACACCTGTTGCAGGGAGGTCACTGGCAGCTCTGCATGGTGGCTCTGGGCATGTGGCCTGTGGTCCCCCTCCAGACAGCGATCCCCTGCACAGCACTCCACCGATGCCCCTTGCTCCTGCTCTCCCTGCCCTGCCTCCTCCCAGGCCGGCACAACTGGGCTGTGCATGAGGAGTTGATGATTGCACACAGGGTGCCATGCTCAGGAGTGTTCCTCAGCACCCCAGGACAGGCAGCTGGGGCCCTGCGCTGGGCAGGGTGCACATGTCTGCATCAGTGCGCTGCAGGCAGGCAGAGGTGTGAGCACGAGGCCGGGTGTAGGGCCCCCTGCAGCGCCTGACTTGGTGCAGTGCACTAAAAAAAGGAGACATTTACACTGAGAAAATTGAGCTGGGTGGTGGGCTTGTTCTGTGGCATGTCCTCATTATCAAAAGAAGTCATCTATTGCATCATTAACATGCACGCTACAGTCTTGAGCTGGAGAAATTCAGTGCACCTTACTGTAATATTTTAATGGGTTTGGATCTCAACCCAAGGAAACAAGCTGGTGTTGCTGTAATATGGCACAGCCTTCCACAGACTGATGTGTGCTGTTGCTAGTAAAATCCCAGTGGACAGAATGATAAAACAGGTGTAACCATAACCCCAGAATGGACTGACAATAATTCACTAAGACATAAATCCCAGCCAAATTTCTTCTATGTAATCATATGCCTGGCAACGGTTTACTGTGTTTCAAATACTGATTGCATATGAGTTTGAACTCCTTCCTTTGAAGGATGTTAACAGAAAGACACCGAGCTTTACAGTTCCCCCATGGAGGAGCAGACATCACCTTTTTCATCCTTAAATTGCTAATCAGACTATATAAGGTTGCGTAATTTTATATTCAACTGCTACAGGAAGCAGGTTTAGAAAAAAAAAGAAAAATATCTGTTATTATGCCCAGAACTGCTCAGGAAAGACTGTGAGGGCTGGTACAAATTTCTGTATTTTCTGGCACTTGCGTTGTCTTTTAAAGTAAATGACTGACTCACTAAACTGGAATGCCTCAAATACCTAATGGTACCCAGCTTTACAATGTGCTGTCATTATTTTGAGATATGGCAAGGAAAAGGAAAAAAAAAAAAAAAGGCTATATCACTCTAGACTGCAAGTTACGACAGCAAGTTCAAAACCCATCAAAAGCACCACCAAGCTTTTTCTTTTCTACCTTTATATTTATAAAAATAAAGAAGAAGCAATCCATGGAATAAGAACTGTTAAATTGTTTTTCATGTGAAAAAATGTCAAGAGAACTATGTGTTTTTCTCTCATCCACAGAAGAAACAGTAAACCCAAAGGCTCACTCTGTTGCAAAATTCAGTGAGAAATCAGAAATGACTGTGTTGACTTAGAAATGTTGCTGTGGTGTTGAATAGGAGCAGGGCTTCGCATGACACTAATCCCAGTACACAGGGGGAAACGGGAACCACAAGTCAGACTTCTCCCCAGTGACAGGAAGCAGCAGTGCACAGCAGCAAGCGGTTTCTTCCTGGAGAGCTTAGACTGAAGAGCAGATATGCCCATATTACAGCTCTGGAGCCTTTCTGAAATGAACGTCTTGTGCTGACTGCATATTTCTGTGCTTTCAGTTTTTTCAGAGCAGAACAAGGAAATGGAAGTACTTTTTGTGAAAAAAATTATTGTCAGTAGAATTGAGAAGTTTTCAATCAAAACAGTTTTGAGTGAAAGAAATTCAGTCACCTCTACTTCAATATCCTTTTACCCACACATGCCTCAAGTTATTATTTTCTTTTAGAGGAGGAAGCCATAAAGATTTGTTATCCTCTTAAACATGAAGTGAAAAGACTGGCCTAAGGCTCTCACTATCAAAGATCTCACTATCTCACTACCACTTCTACAAAAGCAGCAGCTTTGGCTCCTGAGATCCAAACAAAAACTGACTAATTACTGAATGCAAAAACTACTCATTTGGGGGGTGGCATGTTCTACCATCCTTCAGTCAAGATCGAGTTCCATTATCACATGCACAATGAACTTTTTGCAGCTGTGAGCTGGTGATTAATCCTTTCTCCAAATTGTTCCTTGCTACGCTGGAGTCATTAATGAAAGCAAAATATCTGATATTTCCAACTAACTATAAAGAAATTGTAACTGTGTAATACATTCTAAAACTGAGGAGGGTAGCCTTGTAACAGACAGTCAGAGAATAAAAATTGTGCATGAAATTGTGGGTGGTTTCCGCTCATTCATTAAGAGAATTACATCTGGAAGTGACATGGCCACTTGTGACTTGCCTTCAGTACATGAATTGATCCATTTATGGTTTTTTGGACCACAGTTTTGATTTTTTTGTCCTACAAGAACCTGTGCACTTCAGTCTTCACTATTCACACAGATTGCTTCCAGGATGACATTTTTTAGCCCACAGATCCCAGTTTTGATAAATGAAATTGTTGTGCCTCTTTTTTACTTTCTTTGTGTTCTCTTTTAAGACTTAACCAACATTCCTAGGGTTCAAGACATGCATTGAAATTATGGAATGAAAGTAATAAGTAACTAAAAGCCATATTGTCTTCCAGATTGGATTAGCACACAAAACAGACTATGTCTTGAAAGAGTATTCTCTCTGTAGGGAGAGTCGGATCCAGTTTTCTGGGTTACACACTGAGATAGCCTCTTTCCTTTCATCTCAGTAGGCTTCAGAAAGACCACATGTAGAAAGACATTGGCCAACCACAGGGATGTGGGTTTAGATTAAGTTTTCTCAAATGATGAACTGTGTTTCTGAAGGAGGGAGTGGTGGTGTTACTGAAGATAAGATGTAAGACAAATGCTTTGGTTTACAATTTCTTTAGAAGACAGTCTTTGGAAGACCAGAAATCATGCTGTACTGGCAATAAGATCAGATATGATCAAACAGCATTTAGTGTAGTCCGCTGGCAAATTCAGTATCATGAATAGTAGTCATGGTTTATACACCCATTTTCCAGTTTTCTCAGTTCATCCCAGTAGCCACCTATAGATCTAGAGATCTCAGTAGAGTAACAGTAGATACACCAAACTGGAGTCACATGCCAGATGCAAAAGTTTCAACTTGCATGTCTATAGCTCGTAAAAATGACAGACACCTCTGCCATCACTGTATCATTCCTTGGTTATTATAGTTTGCTGCCACTGTCAAGTAAGAAGTGCATTTATTATTTTTTTTTTTATTTCACTCTACTGGCACTTGAATAGATTAACCTCCAGGCAGTTTCTGTGGCCATACCTTCTGGCATATTGGAAATGCTTTACTATGAGAGATCAAATGCATGTCTAAATTCACTAACCAGTTAATTTTAGATTAAGAAATAAAATCTGACACTAGAAATTGGAAGAGTACTGAGCAAATAGTTTTTCATAAATGTAGGGGATAAATTTACATACATTATTTAACACATGGGGAAGAATCAAGAAAATGATTGCAGGAAATCTGTATCAATTACAGCTCGTTTTGTTCTATACTGGAAGCCATGACATGGAGCGATAAGGAAGAGCTCAAGTTTGCTATTCTGACAAGATTAGTCTTTTCTGGAAAAACATCTAACTGACTGTGTGCATATGGTCAAAAAGAGATGAGATAAATCATTAGTACATCCATGGGATATTCAGCCTCAAGATCTCCTAGTGTTTTGTGAACTTTAATTAGTTCTTGCATTACTTTGGCAAGATAGAAAATAAAATACTATCTCCAGATTGCTGCCTCATCTGTAATTACAGTATCTCCTTCAAGGCTGCATAGCAAAACTGTTCCTGAGTCAGGAGTCTGAACCCAGACTTTGTAACTGAAAGTTCCTGCTCTAACAACTGGCTGAGTTCTCACAGCATCAGCAAGGCAAAGTTAAAAGTCCAGCAGATGTCTGGTTGCACTTTATCAAAAAGGAGCACAGAACCTACAAGAAGTGGGACATGAATAAACTGCTGTCAAGGCCACTGGCTTCTGCATTTGTAAATTCTACTCCAGACTCCCTTTATCTAACACTTTAAAGCTATTCAAAACTCTGAACTTTGGTTTTGAATAGTTCTGTACAACACAAACTTATCTACTTTGTGGGATGATGACAAAGAAGATTGCATTGTTTTCATTGTCAGCTACGAAGAACTTTCCTAGCTGTGAGATCAGGCTATAAAGTTGTGGTTGTTATGTTTTTTAAACACTTTCAAAGCTCAGACAAAAAAGACCAAAACCCTGTTAATATAACATTTATTGTTTCAGTTTCTTTCACCTACTACTCCCTTTCAAATCATCATGGGCTCAGACTTGAGAGAAACTTTTCCTTTTAGATTTATTTTGATGATTAGCATTCAGACGTGATATTCATTATATTTTGAGGCTGAATTCTGACAGTAGGTGTACGTGCTAAAATTATGAGCTTTGTTCTAATGAAGAATTGACTCCAGCTGCAATGTGTGTGAAATACTCCCAATTCCTTACTCAATCATAAGATGCTTTGACAGAACCGTGTTTCACAGGACTGAGATGTGGTCTTAATACACCAGGAACTATAAAGCAAAGCAGTCGGGGTGGGGGCTTATATATTTCAAAGGTGGCAAAATTTATTCCTTTTCATTCTTCATAGATATTCCTGCGCTGATGCCAAACAACATATAAAACAATGAAACTGGCAATTTGACATTTTTAGTAAAGTTGTATGATTTCATAATTTTTTCCTCACCCTTATTTACACTGGAGGGTTTTTTAATAGAAGTCATTTTACACAGCTGTTTTCCCTTAACAGCTTACTGACACAATAGCGTAAAATCTGTTACAAGTACTTATGAACTTGATCTAGATCTGATGGCACCTGGCAAGCAGCCCTGGAGTGCAACAGTTTTCTGGGTGATAATCAACAACATTTTATCACATAAGTCTCAGTCAAATTAGCTGGTTTTGGCCTGTGGAATTTTTCACAGAAGCTTCCATCGTTGCATCTGATCTGGCTTCTGTAAATACCAGTGTGGACTCCTAATGGAAGGCGAGCCTTGATCTGACCACGCGTTGGCCCACAGCGAGCTACCCTTCCCAGTGGAAATACCAGGATTTTATTACTTGGTGGGATCCATCCCTCTCTCTCTCTCTCTCTCTGCCTTTTCAGCTGAAGCTACTGTCAGGGCCTTTTCCACAAAGCAGTGTTCATGTGAGTGCTGAGCAGCATTATAAACATTTCAGAATTAATAAATCAAGCTCCTGTATTTACTGCTGTCCTGTATACCGAAAGTGTGCTCTTGTCTGGAACCATACTGTCCCTCCCCACTCCATTTCCTATAAGTTCATTTTTTAGAATAATGCCTACAAAGGTAACCAATTACTAACTATTCTACCCGATTTCTTTCCCCTTGCTTCTGTTTCACCTTTCACAAATGTAGATGATGACAGCAGAATATAGAGAAAGTAGTCATGCTTCTAGTGGGGCAGAGAAAGGCTAAATATCCTCTCTGCGTTAACTTTAAGCGTCTACCTTATGAAGTAAAACCTTTATATTGTTTGAAAAATTGTGGAAAAAATATTTAGCTTCCATTTCTATTATCCTCTGCTATCATACCATAGAGAAGTTGTGTACCCTTTCACAGAACCCATGGTCTTCATTTAAGGCTGTCACTTAAGTAATTTAGTAAAATTAATACAGTCACTCCTCTATCACTTTATTTAAAAAGAAATCTGGTTGTAAGAGGAGCTGCTGCAGCTGAGGTGCAAAAACTTTACGTTCTCTATTCTTTCTGAAGGAGTGAGGAGACCCAGTGTCTGTACACTACTCTCCCGGGAGCTGGTGGTGTTTTGCAATTACAATAGCCAGTCTAATGACCAAGCAAGGTACTTTCCTAAGAAGGGGTTAGTGTCAAAGTACAGATGTTCTTAGCATGCAGTTAAAAACCATACCTTTTTGCAAAAGTACATTTTTAAACCTAAAATTCACTACAATTCAGACCTTTGTAAATGCCCAGGTAAGCGAACCTGGCAGCACCCTTTATCTTTTGCATACTCCAGGGCTGCTTTCTCTTTAGGCTCATACTGCTTGCAAAGCCTTTGAAAAGTTTTTCAAACATTGTTGCCATGTCTGGGCAACTGATATTGATTGCTTATACAAGACACATTAAACAGAGATGTATATTTTTATATACGCTACGTGATTCTGGCTTAATCCCCTATTTTAAGCCATGAATTCACTCAGGAAAGCTGTAATTTTCCTGATTCTAGGAGAAACCATGATGTATATGAGACATCATCTCCTTTCTCAGAAGGCAATTCAACCCTTACTTTGTCAATGCTTGATTATTAATTTTTAAATATCATTTAAGTGGAAGGTTCCCTGACGTGTCAGCAAGGTTTTCTCATCTTAGTGACATCTGCTGTCTCTCTTACTTTTTGATTTGTGTAATCTGTGGTGTATTTTCACCTGTTTCTTCTCGCTAATGTAGTCTTTATGCTGCTTTAGGTAGAACACTTTAAAATGTGGAGAATGTGCCAGTGGGTTGGCAGAATCGCGATTTGCACAATGTTGCTTTTATGTTAATCTGAAGTTTGACAAATACTCTATTTATATTCAGTAGTGCCTTTGTGTAATAAAATGTGCCTGTACATATGTGCATATTTTTGGCTAAATGGAGTACAGAATAAAAGTATGATATATCAATGGTGCCAGATTTTTTTAATGTAATGTGCAATATTCTATAGTTAACAAATATAAACAGTTCCATTATAATGTATTAACCACTAAGTAATTTACCAGGGGGAGAGGCAGGCACATATATGTGTCTTATATTATAGATATGCTCCCTTGTCTCTTCTATTTCAAGCTCAAAATAAAAACCAGTCCCCAGATTGCTAGCGTGCAGGCACACAGCAATTGCTGTACCAAGTCAAAGCAATCAAATGACTTCATGTAAGTGAGTTCAGATGCTGGAGAGGCAGGTATTAACTTTTCATAAAGTACAAATTGCCCAGTAACAAAATGTTGAGGATTGGGAAAGAGCAGACTTTAATTGGTTTATAGTCTGAAATAACTCCCCTGTAAACTAAATAGCAAAGGTCCTTCTGTGACTGTGATAATTTTAATTGTTCATCCTTGGACCTACATCTATTTCTAATACAGTTTCTTTAAGAAAGATAAATGAAGTGAACAGATTATTTTTGATGATGCTACCATTAATACAATGCCACTTTACAGTAGTTTTATTATTATTGTTGAATATTGAATAGCCTTGAATACCTGAAGGTGCCTTGGGATGTTGCACTCTGCGAGCTGGACCCCTGCAAGAATCCAGATTTAAAAGTAAAAATTTCAAACTGCTGTTCAATCTTTAATTTTTCTTTTTTTTTAAATCACAGTCACTTCTGCCACCTGGCTCACCCTGGAGTCCCACAGGGTCATGGATGGGAGAAGGAAAGTCCTGGAGGCTGTGGGAGAGGGAACAGTAAGTGTAAGGAATACAAGGGGAAGGTAGTTCTTAAGCTGAAGAAACACTGAAAACTCCTGCAAACAAGCTTAATTTCTGATTGAAGTTTTCATGAAACTAAATTATTAATCAGCCTAATCATGCTGCTCTGATGATGTCAGAATGTTTCCTGATTTTTTAATTAACATCAGTTAAAGAAAATACTGTGGATGAGGTGAGGGAGAGCAAGGGAAAGAGTCTTGGAGGAGAGAGCTGTGGCCGGAATTACTGTGCTTTGGGAAGTTTCCATTCCTTACAGCTCTTGGGGACAAAAAAAGCAGCAGCAAGGAAATTATGCTGCCCAGTTAAGTATTAGTTATTTTCTGAATGCTGATAACTTCTGCTTGTTATTGAAGGCAATATCAGCATAATGAGAATTGTTACTGGATGTTTTTTCACCCCTTCATATTCACCTGAAGTAAGGCAATGCTTACCTCTCCATTACTTGTTTACAAATTAGTGAATGGGAGGGATGGTCTAGTACACATGCTTGTGAACAACCGGCAAGTGGGAACAGTTGCTTGGATTTCACTGTGCATCCATACTTAGATCTATAACACAATAAATTTAACCTCCTTAAATTAACGTCATCTTATTGCTGGGCATTTCTGGGTAGTGCAAAGTTCAATCTCAACTGATTCAGCTTAAAAAGTGTGGTGGAAATGATGCTGATTGAACCACCCAACTAGAAACCTGAGAAACAAAACTAGACTACAGAGGGCTCAGTGAGTGATACTTTCCATACTCATCAGCAGTGATTTTAAACACAACTTTGCAGTACAAGGAAAGAGAAAGGCTGTGGAGAAGGGGAGCTGGGAGGAGTGGGAAAGAATAAAATACTGATTTGGAAAACCTGATAGGCAATGGGAACTTTCTTTCCCTGGGTCAGAGTGCATTGGCTGTAATCCCAAGTTGGTCTTTCTCCACTTGAGAGATGCTTAGGAGTTAGTTAGCTGCCACCTTCTTCTCACAACTATCACCTAACCACAATTTGCAGTCCGTGCTCAGGAACCCCAGATTTTAGGCAGCCTGAATTTATCATTCCCAAGGAATGTAGATTATTATCCCTGTATATATGTATATATACATATATATATGTATATATATGTGTATATATGTATATACACACACATATATATATGTATATATATGCTGTACCTGAATCACAACTCAAATGCTTCCTCAAGGCTGGTGCAGCTGATGAACCCAGCCTGAAGATCTTTTACC
>JAVJGI010000014.1:115943968-115959431 GCA_035590275.1 Ibycter americanus | reverse complement strand
TGCTGTACCTGAATCACAACTCAAATGCTTCCTCAAGGCTGGTGCAGCTGATGAACCCAGCCTGAAGATCTTTTACCCTAGTCAGCACTCCCAGTTTTCATGGAATCACCTCTTTCAGCAGCTCCAGCAGCGTTTTCAGTCTGTTGGACAAAGTTAGTGCATTATAGATTTCATTTGCTGAATATTTTCACTGAGACTTTACCCACAGAAGACAGACTTTTTCTCACCTCTCTGGTCTCACAAGGCTCTGTGCCCTCAGACTGTGGTCAGGCTGCTGCTTTCTGCATGCACAATGAAAATAATTCTCTGGCCAATGCATTTTTAAACATGAATGCAAGTGTTAAAGACATCTCAGCTTTAAATATATATTTGTATAGTGGGTCTTCTTGGCTTTTTATTTTTTTTAACAAAACTCCCCAGTTCTTGCATAACATATAAGCAAAGGAGTCCTGCCCTCTCTGATCGTATCTTCTAGCTCTTCAAAAAGGTGAGTAGGAGAGGAAAGGAAAGAAAGATGAAAAGAGGTTTGTGTGCAGTGAGAAGGAAGTACAGCAATGATATATATATAAATACAGATAGGCACATGAACAGAAGGTTGTAGGAAAAAGCCAGGTTATTGTCACAGGAGTGAGAGGTTCCAGTCTAAAAAAACCAACAATTTTGTTCTGTGGAAGGGGTGCACACTAAAAATTGCTGCTACTGCCCACCTTCAATTCCTGCTTGATTTTTCTCTACCATCTTTGCTAAAGACATCAGGAAACAGCCATTGTTCTCAGTATCCCAAACGAGAGCCTCTTGTACAGATCTGCTGTGATTTTGGTATGGCCCTTGTACCTCCCAAACTGGCAAGCATGCATCTGGTTCCTTCCAGTTCTGATCCAGAGACAGCACACTCCTTAAATTAGACTTCCATTTATCTTAGTTATCTTGATTTATGCAGTGTTTTGTGGACCATTCATCATACAGCTAATCTTGAGTAACCTTGAGTAATATTTTAATCTTGCTGCCCCTAATTTTACCCTTTCTTTTCTCAGTCTTAGCCTTGAAGACTTCTCTTTCTACCCTTGAAAAAAATACCTGTAAAAGGGTAGCAGATATCTCATACTTCCCTTCTAGATTTTTCTTCCAAACTCTTTACTTCTCCTCAGCAGGTGTATTCCCCCACCATAGTTAAAACTGTTGGAAGGTTTGAGTTGTTTAATGGGGCACCTCATTGGTGTGGTAATGACTCCCGACAAAATCTTTGGGCTAATTTCACAGCACAAAGTGGTAAACTATTGGTTCTTGCCAGTTCTCAATATATGCTTTATTGAATTTGGGGTTACAGAGGTATTTTTTCATTAGTTTTATTTTGCTTTTCTATAACCTTCAAAATGTTTAAAACTTCATTAAATTGTTTGACAAACACTTCTTGTGTGCCTCTAGACCAAATTGCTAACCAAGGCATCAAAAAATACCTCCCAGCCATTCTATTTCAGAGTCTTTTCTTCAGGGATTAGGTCTTATTTATTTAAAGTTTAATACATTTTAAACTCAGCCATGTCCTCTGTTATCATTCTTCCACACTCCCACGATCCGTAAGCTTCTGAGGGCATGTCTTTAGCCAGGCTTCTTCCTAGCCAGATCCCCTCTAGGCTGCATTCTGCAGACCATCCTTCTCTTCAAAGCCAACTATGATAAACTAGGATATTTCTGTATCCAGACTCTCTGGCAGCAGCTCTGCAGTAATCCCTGGCAGCAGAGCTAGTAGCCTTTTCTCGTGGTGATCTCAAAGCTCTCTTCTGGTCTGGGGCCACATGAACCTGAAATCAAGCCTGCCTCCCTCAGAAATGGGTTACTCCACTCAACCTCAGTGATTTACATTGATTTACTAGAAAAGTACTCTCAAACCTATCAACAGTTTTGTACTCCTTTCTTTCTCCTCCCTGTTTGTCCTTATTTTTATTCAGAAGAAAACTGGAACAATAAAAGGAGTCACTCTGTATTTAGTTAGCAAGTTTGTGCAACTGAAGTATGAAAAATTCAGAGGCCATGCTAAAAATTTGTTCTGTAGCTCAACATAATGTGTGAGGATCTGAAAAATCTCCAAATAGCAAGTGATTTCACAAATTGTACTCTATGCACAGTAGTGCAGAATGTACTAAGGACAGAATTGCAGCCTTAATGAGTTGCGTGCCTTGATTTTTGCATAGCTTAGTGCTTTAATCTAAAAAATAGCCACAAACAGCCAAATTTTGCAGTCCTTACCATCTCTATGAAGCCATTTGATGCAAGTTTAGAATGGGACTTGTTGCCTTTGCTTTCTCTTGAGCTCATTTCTGAGCACTTAATGAATCCAACTTGAACACAGCAAAGGTGCAGCTTTGCTGCCTCTGTGTTGATGAGTTCCTGCTCTGGATTTCTGCAGAAAAGAAAAGAGGTAGGAAAGTTATAATTGCAAGATTTCCTACAGGAGTATTTTATGTAAGCTGGGATGTTCGCCAGCAGTACAATATACAAACACCTCTCCTTGCTTAAGGGTCTGAATATGTTACTGATGACTGAATGTTCCTAACATGTAATGTATGCTCAGGGGTGTATAAGAAGCAAAAAGGATGCTCTTGTACCATTTTCCCAGGAACTATATATCTGCTTCCCAAGTAACCACCCCTGCAGCTGGCACATTCAAGGGTAACTAGCAAAGGAGAAACATGACAGTGATGACTTCACATGCCAGCCAGGGCACATGTCTTCCTGATCACGGATGAAGTCTGTTGGTGGGACTGCACAGAGGGGTTTCTCTGAGCAGCACACTTTTCTGGACTGCAAGCTGCAGAACTGGAAGTCTCATAGGCACTGAATTCACATACATATCTATAAAATATTTCTGAACATTGCAGGGTTCCTAATGGGAACCAGGAAACAATGTTCCTGGAGACATTCTAGCAGCCATAAAAGCACTGCTCCCTCAAAGACTTCTTGCTCTAGTGGCAAGCCACTGCACTCGCTTGCCTTCTACTTGATAGCTTGGGAATGTAACTATTCTGTGCTTCCAAATGCATTAGGTAGATTCAGATGCTCATTTTAACTGTCAAAGGTAATCAAACTGGAAAAAGTAGATTGTAATAATTTTCAAGTGCCTGTTGCAGGACACTTGAGTTTGTTCACTTTTGCCCTCATTTTCTAAAAGCCTTTAAAAAAAAAAAAACCTGGAGATCCCGAATTTTCTTTTTTTTATCCTACTGGGAAAGGAAACAACAAAGGTGAACATACATAAAGAAAGAAAACCTCCTACACAAGTACTACCTGGGTGTGTCGTGGGATAAAGCAAGTCAACAAAAATTTCTTTGTAGATGAATTTTTGGTACATTTTTAACAGGAGAATTTCTATTTGAGAGAAGTTCCATATTTAAGAAACATACAGGACTGGTCAAATAGTATTTTGACCAACAGTGTTGTGTCATCTTTTCTAAAAAAAATCCTCCTTTTATATCATGTAATTCAGAAATAGTATTAAATATTGAGATAAATTAAATACCTGTTTAGCAAGCACAAATCTTGAGTAGAAAACATTACCAGCCTTATAAATTGGATCAGTTTGAATGTGAAAAAGTGCATTTATATTCTTTGCAGAAGACATGAAAGACATTTGAACTGTTCATCAATAATTAAAGTAGTACTGAATATGGTAGTACTTTCCCAACTCACTGTGGCAGATAGTTGAATAAATCCACCTTATTTTCATTGCCTTTTCATCCACCAAGGGGTCTGCTCTTTGTGTCCAGTAATTGGCAACCTAACCAGAAAGAAAACCTATGCTGCAGTCCCCTAAGTCCAATGAATAGTTTTATGACTTTCATATCTTCTGAATGTACCACAGGGTTGGAATAGCAGCTAGAAGTGAGTAGTACTATCTCCTGCTCAATCAGATAGGCTGGGCCAAAGTAAAAATCAGCTAAGCAAGAAATTGGTGAAGTATTCAGTTCATTTTCCAATGCCAATATCATGGTGTGCCACTAAAAAGCTGTTGAACCTAAATAAATGTATGCATTTACTGAAAACCTAAAAAAAATTATTTAGGTTTACATCGAGACTTATGTCCACTCCAAATGACTTTTCCATAAAAAGTGAAATCATAAAACTAAAAATATGAATGTATGATATGGAAAAGCAGTAACTTCTATACTCTGAAGGAGACTTTTTGAGATGCTGAGCAGTGCTCATATACAGTGATTCAGGGAAACTGAGATTCTCTTGTAACAGTTTGTGTCAGCTGTTGATGGTGTAGTGAAAGGATGTGTTTTGTGGTTTCATGCGGGAGATGGCTGTACTGAAACAGTTACTGATTCAGCTCCGTGGATTTTGGCAGGAAACTTCCTGACATAAACTTGATATTGAAGGATGCTGAACTACCCTCCTGTTACCCCAGGGGATGGGGTCTCAAGAGCTTCACTGGAGACTATTTCTTATTGATTTTAAGTCTGCTTGTTGTAACATGTATCACATTAATCTTGCATGATGAAGCCCGCAGAGCAGCACCATAGCAGATAAGATGGCCATGTGGGTTGGCTGCATTTGTGGTACAGGCCATTTGCAGCCGTTGTGTGCAATCCAGTCTCCCAGGTTCACAGCCTGGCTGCATGCAGGAAAGCAGGCATCTCTCCCAAAAGGTTCCCTCTTCTCAGGGACTGGAGGATGAGAGCTGCAGGGGCACATCATGTGTCACCTGATGCACGATTCTCTATGCACCAACAATATGTAGTCCAGAAAATAATTGGGTATGAAAAGGACTGAGGATATCTAACTGTCTTTAAACAGAGCACTGCTCTTCTGTGAAGAAACTGAAGTGAAAAAAATCTCAATGACTTCAGCATGTTTCCATGAGAGGTACTGTTTTCTATCTTTAGATCACATTTTATATCTTTAAGGTAGCATTTTTGAGGTACCAAAAGCTAAAAATAAACCCTGGAACTAAGTGCTAAAATTAAAACAGCAACTAGGAACTACCTATGGTTTAGAAAAAGACTTACATATATATAACACAAAATATATTTTTGATTTTATAGACTTGTACACGTCATTTCCATCAAGTCAATCCCATTTATTTAGCACATGCATATGTGTTTCTGTGCACATAACCCTCCCAGAACAAGTATTTGCTAAGTAAAATCTTACTATATTTATGCAGCCAAAGATTAGTTTATATCATTTTTATTCTGCAATTATTTAGCTACCCCAACATATATATTTTTTTAAAGATCAGAATTTTATGTTCCTGAGCACAACTGCAAGTTACTTGCCACACTCACAATGGATCGTATCTTTGTGGTCATGCATCAGTACTACCGTAACTCTTTATATTAAAATTGGTTTAGATCTCCAGATGGTTTTTTAATGTTCCATTACTTTGGGATTCAAATGCAGTTTCCCGTAAACATTTCAAGAAAGAAAAAAAAAAAAACCCTAGCTGAAAAATTAATACCATTTCAGTCTCCTCTGTTACTGTAACGCTTGTGTGTGGTCAAAATCATTGGAAGGCAGCCCTGCAAGAGGGTGGCATTTGGGCACAGCCCAGGGCAGGGAGAGGCTTGGGGCAAGGGATGCTGCAGGGGCTGATGACCACAGCAGTGCAGCACTGACCCACCCCACAGCGCTGTGCTTACCTTTGCCCTGGCAGAGCCCCTCATCAGCCACTTGGACAAAATGGAGAATTGGATCAGTTTTTCTCATCTGCATCCATGACACACCTGTGGACACAGCTGGGTTAGCTGCCATCACGAGTGGGGGCGGGGGGGAGGAAAAGAATGGACAAAAATTTTGATTTTTACCTCTAAGTTTGAAAAACAATGGCTTCAAGTGTTAAACTACTTTGGTAAAGAACCAAGTCTGTTATAGTAATTTGTTGTTGTTGTTCTGTCCTGAACCTGACTAGACCCCCAGAGAAAACAGCCCCAGCACCATTTGGTAGCCCCTCGCTGGGACCTGAAGTCCTTGTAAAGTTCAGGAACCTTAGGGACTTCTTAGCAGGAGGAGCATGCAACACTAAGCAGGCTTCCTGAGCCTTTTAATTGACACGTGGTAAATCATCTAAATTTGCCTTGGAGCCATCATCTATGGAAGATATAGGAAAGTGGGGAAAACCAGGTAGAGGGAAATAGGGACTGCTCTCTGACAGCTCATAGCTCTGGGCACAGGGCTTTGCCACAGTCATGTCAGGTACCTGAGAGGGTGCCTAATTCAAACAACTGATTTTGCTTACGACCATGAATGATGCTCCACATGCTCTTAGAGCAAAGTGCTTTAACAGAACAGATCTGAAAGAAGTTGGTCCCTTGTCATGATCAAATCCAACAAGTCTGAAACTGCTCATGCTGAAGTCAACTGGAACAGTTAATCCCATATTCCAAAAGAAATACCAAAAGAAGACCTATTTCAGATGGTACCAAAGAATCAGACAGTGTCTGATTTGCTACTTCAGCATTACAATTAAGCTTTCCTCTGTAATGTATTTCATACATGGATTTTTCTGCCAGTGTGAACTTTTGCTAAGAACAAAAAAAAAAAAAAAAAAATAATCTGCTGTTTTCACTCGGGTATTAAATGAAGGCAATGTGAAACTAATAATTTTGTTATAATAAGAGGAAATTAAAATGACAACTGAGCATTTCTTCCTCATAAAGTTTCAGCTGCAGTGGCTTTTCTGCAGAATATTATGTATCCACTGCAACGTTTAGAAAACCCTTTTTAACCTCACTTATTTTCAAATAACCAGAAAACAGTGGTTGTCAGATCTGAAGTAAAACACCACTGTTTCACGCTAAGCAAAAAAAATTTTCTTTATCCAAATGAAATGAGAACAAGTTGAACTAAAGTGCACAGAATTACATTTGGCAAAAAGGAAGAAAAAAAGCACAAGCTGAAATACTTGACAGGCTATACTAACCATCAAGCAAAGGAAGTCTTTGGAGAGGCTCCTTTGCATCTCTTCTGCTGATGCTATTTTGCTATGTGAGAATGACTGTTAATTGAAGCAAGGAGTTAATACTGAGAGAATAATACTTGGATAAAAATTTCCCCCCTGTAGTGGGGTAGGACTGGTGGTTAGGACACTCACCTGGGTTCAGGCCATACTCCAGTGGATGCTGAAGTCTGGCAGCATTGGCAGAAAGACCTGAGAGGTCCCTTTTAGAATAACATCATCATGGGGGCATTTCACAGGAGAGAAGACATACAGCTTTGAGGTCCCTTGGAGAGTGGAGTGACAGAATTGAGGATTCCCTGCATCCCAGGGAACATCCCCACCCCTTAGCTGTTGAACAAGAGGCTGAGACCAACAATACTGTCTTCTAACTCCTGCATTCAATTGGTTCTTACCGCCCAATAAGTCTGAGTTATCTTTCTGAATGGTTTAGGGACAGATGAACCCACCAAGTTTGGCTAACTATCATAGGCCAAAAATATAAACACATTTCACGGGTCTAATTGACGTACTCTTGCTGGGTGTGTGGGGGATTGGATGTGTGTCAATTCATCTGGAAGGTTGTTTACTGATTTGATTTGTTAGAATCTTTTATCAGATCAATTATTTATGCCATCAGCTGGAGGAAAAAATAATTGTAGGTAAATGCTTACCAACTATTGAGCCAATTTAAAAAAAAAAAAACAACAAAAACACCTCAACAAGCTTGAATGCAAATAATAATAAAAAAACAACTATCTATCTTCAAATTCTTCTACAGATCTATTAGCATGCTCAGGAAATTATTTTGTACAAACTGCCATTGCGCTTCTTTAATTAGATAAACATACATGTCACCAGAACTTGCACATTCCCTACTCCTTAATTCTGCTAATAGAGAACAAAAGTAGCCACAAATCTATCTGGAATCCTTTTCCCATCACTAATAATAAAGATGTATGTTAGCTAGTTTAAAGGAAGAAATAAAAAGCAGATCTTGCACACAAACTCAGCCAGTGTAACTGCCTGTAGGCAGTACATCCATGGGAATATACTGGTTTTGAAAAAAAACCATCACCTGCTATATACTAGTTGGTGATAAGGTGAAAACCAAAGGCAGTATCTTTAACAAAAAGGGAAAACCTCTAATAAATGTTAACAACATTATAGGTTCATGGCCTTTTATGACTTAAATTACTGACCAAGAACAGAATTTTCAGACCTGCTGATCGATTTTGTGAGGGTTTTTTTCATGTTTCTTATTCCCATCAAATAATTTTTGAGTTGTTCTTCATTTCTGAGAAGAAAGATGCATTAATCTGAGATGCCTAAATGCAAACTCATCTAGCCAGATACAGAAATGTAAATTAAAAGACCTCATCATTCTTTAGTGTTTTGACAGACAAAATACACAGTTTCACATAAAAATTAATAGTGCAAGTCAGTTTTGGTGGAGTGCTGGGAAAATAGGGAGAAAATTTCTTTCCAATTAAACATAACAAAATGCATCACTTGAAGAAAAATGCCATAGGAAATACAGAGTCTGCATATCATTACATGTAAACACAAACTTGAATAGGAACTGTCAAAACAAACCAAGTACTCAATTCTATCTTCTTCCCTGCAGCGCACATCCCATTAGAATACTTTAGAGCATATTTTTGTCCTTCATTTTTTAGAGTTTTGTAAAGTAAATCAGATTTTGGAGAAGGTACCACATGAGGTGTCCCAGCCAGTCCTCTAGTGACAACTGTGTCTAGCAGCCTAACAGTACAGTAGTGAAAATCAAACCTGTATATTTAGTAAACCAGTTTTAAAATTCCCTCTGTCCAAACCCCCTTGTAGACAATCAGTAACAATTCCTGTATTACAGACTTCATCTTCAAAGCTACAAAAGCTCGCCGTCCTGTATAGGGCCACTTACATTTTATTCCCTTTTGCTTTGATATGGATCAGAAACTAATCTACACCCTGAACTAACAGATAGAAGAAATATTCTCAATGTTATCATTTGGGTCTGAGACATGCCCTCCATTTCTGTGTAAGCTACTTTACTGTCAGATTTTTATTTATCTCTTGAAAAGTTACAATATTTATAAGTTATTTGAACTTTTCAGTAAATCACCCAGTGTGTAAGTCCTGTTCTGCTGCACTCTCAGCTACACTGAAATTAGGGCACTTCTAGAGATCAGATACATAGACTTTGAATTTGAAGACCGTGATAAGATTTTGAACACAGCATTGCTGTTCCCAGGGGGGGTGGGCATTTTTTGGCAGTGCTGTAGAACGCCATAAAAATCAGGCTCTGCAAAAAATGAAAGGAAAAATAGTAATATATTAAGTATAAAATATATGGCCCCAAGCCAGAAGCCAAGAAGCTGTGAACATGAGTCTGGACTAAAACAGCACAGGAGAATGGCTAATTCAAAAATTAATTTTCAAAAGACAAAAATATTTCTTTTCCTCACAGAGCACATAGATACAGATTTCAATTTGGCACAGTAGATAAGAATAATGTATGAGAGAGGTGCAGTGATACTAATCTTCCAGCTGAGAGGAACGCTATTGCATCTCCAACTGTGACAGTTTCTTTTGCACAGAACAGCAAAAATCTTTTGCTAAAGGATATCAGCTGTTTTTTCCCCCTTAGCTGAGAATGCTTTAAATGATGAGACAACTCAATTAGTTTCTTTGAATAAGTTTTTGACTTCTTATGATCTAAGTAGCAATTCTGATTCAGATCCTTCCCTATTTATGACATATTTTCTCCTGTCTGTAAGTGAATAATAGTCTCACAAAAATCAACTAACCAGCTCAAAACCAGTCCGAACTCAGTTCTCCACACCAAAACTATATAATTTTTAAAAATGTGGAAAAGAGAATGAGGAAGAAGATACCAAATTGTAATCAGAAGAAAAAAAAGAATGGAATTAGTTTCCATGGACGTGCAATAGATTGGTCCATACTGACACTTTGCTGCCGCACCGCACTCACATTTGGTGTGAAGGATGAACGCCAAACCGAAGCGGTGGGTTGCACTGGGAAGGAGCCTTCCGAGCCTGCTGCTGCATCGCTGTGGCTTCTGCAGGAGTCAGCTGCCGACAGCACAGAAATTCAACTTTGCAGCCAGTCTTATAAATAAACAAACAGTGGAGTTAATTTTCACTTGATGGGAAACACACGCTGCAGACTACAAATTGAAAAACAATGTTTCAAGAATCTTAAAAATGGTAAACTCAAACTGTAGCTTAGTGTAGCAGTCATTATATGAGAAAAGGATGACTTATTCTAGATTTAATGCTTCTAAAAAATAATTTTAATTATATTATTAAGTCTAACACCCCTATTTCTAGTGGATCCATACCTTTTCCTCTCTGAATCTATAGCAACAATTAAGTATGGCTCTGTACCAACACCAATTAGTTATGTTACTGCACGTTAATCCTGTAGAAAAAATGAGGCTGTTGACAATCAAAAGCTAAAGCTGTTGACAACTTAAAAACTGTTGTGTTAATTTCAGATTAATTCAAACAAAATCTTGTTTACTAAATGGAATCTTATGACTTTTAAACAAAATAATATGGGGTTAAGGTTTTGTTTATTTGTTCTCCGGGGAGGGAAGGGGGGGGTTATTCAAAGAACAAACAGTGGCAGGCTGAATAAGATACATTCTAAATAATACCTAAATAAATATTCAGACTGAAAACTGTCCTTAGCACTGAAGTAAAAAACTGTATGAAACAAAGTGACTCAAATGGATCTGGAGTTAAATTGTGGACATTTCTTTTCTATTTGCCTTTCCCCTTTTTCTCCACAGATTTTCAGGGTAGGTTTAAACTTCAGTGAATAAAAAAATTATCTAAACAGAGAATATAATTTTTAACACTTAAGTTAGCCTGTGGAGTGGTGCTAAATGCTGTATCTTAACATCTCTTTTAGAATTGTGGCCTTCAAACAAATACACTAACACAGTTCACCAGTTTTCATTTGGTTTCGTAACACTGTTTTCTGCAAAAAATACTATTGGCATCGGCTGTCCCTAAATGAACGGTCAAGATGAACTCCTGAGGAAAGGCGACAGTGCACGATTTCATCCTTACTCTCTGGTTTCCTTTCCTGTTGGTGGGAATGGCCTTATTTCACAAAAGCACTAAGTAATTTGATTTCTTCTGCAGGCTTTGACTTGGATTTCCAAGCTATCCAGTTACAGAAGTGTGATTCCTGCACTAGGCCATGCTAGCTGGGTTATTTAGGATCCTCTGTATTTTTCCCGGACCATTGATCTGGCAGCAGCATTAGACTGACAGGCATTCTGCAGGGAGTTTCTCAGGCTGGAGTGTCTCCAGAGGGTTTTAAATGACAAGGTGTAGTCTGGCAGTCGTTGCTGTGGTGCCCCTTGTGATAGGATATAGCTGAACCAGTAGGTCTTAAGAAGTAATCAATCCCTATTAAGCAGCTTCACCCTGCTTTTCCAAAACCTGACCCCTGGTCAAGGCAAGGATGACTTTAACCAACTTCTTCAGTCAACTGAAAAATTTCCATAACCCTCATGCAATGCAGCCAAGCTGCAGGAGGCACTGAACGGCAAAGGTGCTTGGTCCTAAGGACATATTAAAAACCATTCAGAAAGAGCAAATTCTCAGAGGTTCATAGTGCCACCCTCAGACTATCACAGCTTGGAGTACATGGTGCTCAGGATTTTATGAAGAGCTTTTATTCAATACAAACCTGTGCTAGATTTTCCTCTACTATGGTCCTTTGGGAACAGCTGTTGCAAAGACCAAAATATGAAAGTTAGTGAAATCATTTCAGTGTTCTTTGGGAGGTTGGTTCAGTCACAGGAACACCGAGAAAGCTTCTCCCCGTCTCTGCAGATCCTCATTTGAACCTCAGGGAAGAGAGCTAGGCAGGGTGGCTCTCAGGTGATGTCTAGTTCACAGTGCCCAAGCGCAACATGCGGCTGAAACCAGAGAACTCACTCTCCACACACGAGTGAGTTATTTCTACAACTTGTTGATTATTGTGCTCTTCCTAATGTCCTCTTAACATATTGGTGGTATTCCCTAGACTTGGACTCGCTGCCATTTTGTCTGTGTATCTATCAAGAAACCGTGCTCCCAGCTTCTGTTCAAATATTGTATGTATTTTAGGCACCCTCCATTGCTGACCCTGATCTAAGGCTGGCTCTTTGTCCTCGACAGATGACCAGGCAGCTATAATTATTGCTTTATGTGCCTGATACATTTCATTTGAGATAAATCTGTCTGTATTTCAGCTGGAGGCTGATCTGACAAAGGGAATCCAGAAAAACAGATTTGTTTACACTGTCGGGCTGGCAGCTTGACTTTTGTTATAAAAAAAAAAAAAAAAAAAGTCACTCAGTGAAGTAGTTTACAAAACTACTGATATCAAGGTTCAGAAAGTTAGTCTTTTTTACCATTAAATAAATGTGGCATTTATAGCTTGCTTGCTGAAATATATTTTTTTTTCTAGTGTAAGTGTAGGTCTCACCACATTCTGTAAAAGGAGAAATTGAAACATCCATTAAAAATAATAGAAACTGGGGGGAAAAAATCTGAACGGATAAAATGACTAGTATTTTAGTTCCGTAGAAAAAGGCCAACAAGGTCATTGCAGGACAATAGCCAAAGGAAAGTTTTTAAACATAAAACTTCTGGAGAGTTTGGGATGAGTGTCCCTCAGTCCAGCCAGATAACCAGATCGCATGCACAAACACTTTCCATTTGGAGCAACGATAGCTAGGTTATGTGCTCTGAGTCAGTTTTCCTTGGGGCTTTTATTACTGATCTATATACTTCACTGATGCATAACATTGAATACTTATTCAATCTCCATGCTGAGTCTTTGACTTCAGATTATTTTATTGCTATGTCTGTAAATCCAATTTGCAAAAGTACCTTTTTATAAATAAATTCTTCTCAAACACTTCTTTGTCCTGTGCATATAATGTTGCAGTCCAGTGGGCCATGTACCATCTTTCTTGTTTCATACGCACAATCTCACTCTGCCTTTTAACGGTCAATATTGTATTTCTGTCAATTTACTGTCCAGGAGCATGGCTGCACCATGCCGTGTAGGACAAGTGGAGCAGTGGGCTTAAACTGCAGCAGATTCAGATGACGAAAAGCTTCATAAAGATAAGGCCAGCAAAACCCTCAAGAGACTCTCCAAGAAGGCTGTGGAAACTCAGTTGGAGATGTTCAGCAGCAGATCAACAAGCTTCTGTGAGGACAGTGGATCCTCTCGCAGACCTCCTGGTGCTTGTTCCACTCTTCTTGTTCAGCAATTTCCTATGGAAAAACTTCCTTGGGTTTGTGCTGACAAAGTAGAGCCTGGAGATGAGAGTTACTGCAAGACTGAGATTTAACACAGACAGAAGCGTGACATCCTCACATTGCTGCTGTTCCTCCTGTCCTAAGGGACAAGGATTTCCTCTTACCCTCCCCTCTCCCATAACCAGCCCTCAGATAATCCTTTGAGCTCCAGATACCTACTCCTCCCCATTCCTGCCTCTCCAGATAAAGCGCTTTCCATCCATGCCTTTCCCCAGGCGCTTCAGCTTCTGTCTCTGACAGACCCTGACTGCTCTTTCTCCTTTTCAGCTTCATATACTTCCTCCTAAATGCCCCACCGTCTCCCCGCTGGGGAGTGCCAACCCCCGTTTCGAGCCAGGTCACCCCCCACAGAAGGGCTAAACCAGTTATTTAAGCCAGTGCTCATGGGGGGAGCCTGGCCCGAGGCTGCCAGCAGGCAGGCAGTGCACAGGCATCTCCACGTTGCTGTTATTTCAGGCAATGTCCTTTGTCCTCCATCTCCTTCTGCTTCTCGCGGCAGTGCGAACTTCCAGGGGACTGCAGAGGAAGAAAAGGCGGCAGCAGGACAGTGGAGAAAACAACATCCCCCAGTTGGAAGTGGTTGTTTTTCTGCAGTTTTCCTGTGAATACAGCGTTCTTCCTGCAAGTCCAGGTTGTCTTTTTATTTCCACTGGGCATTTCTCTGAAAGCTCTGGCTTGAAGGTGATTAATTTTTAATTGTTCATGGGATTTTGTTTCCTAATACTTTGCATTTTTATAGCCAGCTCTGTGAAAGGATCTTAAAGCACTTTCCAAATGATAAATTAAGGCTCTTGAAAACTGTATGAGGTGGAAAACAAAATAATGAGGAAAGGGAGACCAATTCACTTACCTCTAGCTGAACAGTTAGTCCTCAAAATACCCAGGAGGAGGACCCCAGTTTTCACTGCTTGCTCTTGTACTTTAATGTTGCTTAAACTACGGTAGTTGTGAAACTGCAATTGAATATTCTTCTCCAATAATTGTGTTGAATCATGGGATAGGACTCGTTACACTATCAGTGAGAAGGCTTCATACATCCACTGGAGCAGGTCTACAGACCAAATATCCTCTTCTAGTCTTTTCTCCATTATTTCTTTCAAAACTAAAACCTGCAAAAGTATCTCACTCTCATGAAACGTGTCTGTATAAATGTATAGGTATACTAGGTATATAAAATAAAACCTACAGTTTCTACTATTCCAGTGAAAATACAATGTAAAAAATCAACTTTTCTAAAAAGCTGTTCAGTAAAAATTAATAGGTCTGTATCTTACTTTATAGTAAAATTGTGTTAGGGAAGATCAGATTCAAATCCCAATTTTGTGGCTTGGGAGCCTTTTTTTAGGTTAAGAGCAAACATATATGATGATCAGTTCTGCTCTAATAGATTAAAGTGCAGGGCATTTGCTGTTCTGGTCTCTAGGGCACCTGAACCACAGGTCTTCCCCTTTCCCAGCCGAGGCAAAGCTACCATTGCATACAAGCTAATTGCTGTCATAAAGGGGGTACTTGTAGCTAACTGGTAATTAGAGCTGAGGTAGAGAACAACATGCTTTATATAAATTAAATGGAAATGCCAATAATTAAGTAATGAACAGAATTTGGGTGGTGTCTTCTGTAAACGACATGAACCTGAGTGAAGTCAGCAGGAGACGTAGCAAAAGCCAAATATGAAACATCAGCGCAGTTTGCTAGATGGTTTAGGCAGTAAATGTAGTCAAGATTCAAGTGTACTCCCAAGTATTTCTTGTTGCCTTCCCTTTCTCAATTAATTGGTTTCACAAATGAAAAATTTCCTTTTACTATGTTTGAGGGGCTTAGGAAAGCTTGGAAGGAGAAGTTAGCTTGAGAAACTATTGGAGCTGCATTTCGACTTCATTTCATGTTTAACAAATTAGTAAAGGAAGCAGAGTATTAAACATACAATTGACCTTCAGGAAGAAAAGCAAAGCAGCTGCACCTTTCTGCAGGAAAGAAGTAACAAATATGAGACAGAGAAGCTGAAATTAGAAGAGTACATCAGTGTGGATTCAGTCATGTTCATCTGCTGCAAGTCATAAAGATCCTCTGGGCACCAGGTAGCTGCTACTCAGCTGCTAGTAACAGCTCTTCCAGCACCAGTCTTGCTAGCTCTGCCCTGACGCCAGCTCAGACAGTCTTGATCAGTCTT
>JAVJGI010000014.1:115927034-115943868 GCA_035590275.1 Ibycter americanus | reverse complement strand
CTGCTAGTAACAGCTCTTCCAGCACCAGTCTTGCTAGCTCTGCCCTGACGCCAGCTCAGACAGTCTTGATCAGTCTTCTGAAGGATGCAAAAACTGCCCCAGCACCAAGGTGGGGCAGAAGGAAGTTTACTAGAGGGCACAGTCAGGAAAAACCTTAGTCCTCAGTCCTTGACCGCCCACTCCCTGATGACAGTCCTCTGCAAAGGAACGCTCCAAGCAGTGCTACGGTCTCCCTGCTATAAGATTCACATCACCCAAGCAGTACAGCTTGCTAGACTGTACTGGTGTTTTTAATTTTCTGACAGATTGCACCAAAGTGGGCAGCTTTCAAACTGCAGCCCAAACAGGATTTTGTGGTGGTCATAGCAGAGTGTGCAAGGTTTATGAGCCACGAGCCACAACACAGTGATGCTCAGTGCTGGAGGAAGCTGAAGCACAGTACCACGTGTCATCAATAGTGTACAGCACTCCCGCCTGCTAGTGGAGTTACCTAAATTGTTCTTTAGCTGGTTGGTTTGCACCGAGAAACTTCTTTTACCTGACTGCCTTTTCAGAGTCCATTGTATATTTGGAGGAACAAAATGCCATGCCATTGCTGGCATGCGCACTTCCCTTGAGAGTTTTGTTCCTAGTAAAGCTCTTGATCAACAAGCAGGAGCTTGTACACAGATCACTGCAGCTGAACCGCTAAGTACACCACCGACAGCGGCAGGACCTGTTGCAAGTTTAGAAGTGTAATCTGAAGCTGTCACAGATGTGACCCCATGGCAATTCTCTCTGCTGTTAACAAAATTTATTCAACACTGAAAATGCACTCCTCCATAGTAATAAAATATACGGCTTCATTATCTCACATAAACCAGCATAAAATATATTAAATTTCTTGTCGTGTTGATTATTAACATTGTGTTACAATGAAACCTGTGTTTGGCTAAGGGAGAGCAGCATAAATACAAGGAAAAGATGCAGGGCACAAAGAGATCTAACTGATAGAAATCCATCAGCAATGGTACAAGTTACTTCTGAGAAACATGACACATGGGTTGTTGAATGTCTGATCACAAGAATTGTGCACGTTAAGAGTATGCTTTTCAGTTTGTAAGAATCGAAGGGTTTCTGTTGGGTCATAATTAGGTAGAGGTCTGCCTCTCGGAGATACCCATTAACCATAAAGCAGAATAGATTCTCTGTGTGTGTGAATTGCTGCAAGCCACCAGAGCTGCTGGCTGCTGCACATCACCGGTGATTAGCTCTTAACAGGAGATTATTAACAGAGCAATTCTGATACTGCAACAGCCATTGCTAAAGCATGTGCCAGAAACATATCTTTTTATCTATAATTGTCCATTTTCTTTTATTTTTGCAATAGAACAACTGGGTTTTTTTTCAAAAGCAAGTTGATTGTTTGGTCCATGCATGAGTTACAATTGGACTACAGGGGAAAGCACTTGCTAGTTACTGGCAATATAAGTCATAATTTAAAAAATCTGGTGCCAATCTGACCTTCCTGGTAAGGTGTATTCTATACAAAATCGCAGCAGAAGCAGCACAGAGTGTAATGAAATCGAATGCAGTCAGTCAAGCAAAAAAGGCAGATGCTGCTTATGTTCCTGTCTTCTAGAGTAATGCATGCAAGTGCCACAGATGTACTGATGACATTATTTCTACAGGCCAGAAAGGATCACCGTAAGTTAAGAGATAACACATATATAATATAGCCTAAAATGAACTACTGCCTTCCAATACTGAGAGATCTATTCTGAAATATTTTGCTAAAATAGTATTTTCTCCTCAAAAAGAACTGACAACAAACCTGAGTCTCAGCAAACTGTTTGGGGCACTCGGATGCTGGATGAGGAGGCAGGAGCTCCAAGTTCTGCCACTGCAGCTTGACCTTCAGCAAGTCATTTCTCCTTGTCAGACTTTTGTTCCCTTTGGCATTTACACTGGCAGTCCCTGGGGACAGGGACTGTCTTTTACTATGTAATACAAAGATAGTTTTATCAAAACTGTCCCCTTCCCTCCCTGCCCTCTTCCCCTCCAGTAATCCGACTGTTCTATACCTATTATTTCTATCTATATTTCTGTTTCCAAGTTTCTTTTTAGGCTCATCTTCAGTTATTCCTGTGCCTCTTCCTTAGCTCTTCTGAAGGGAATGAAAATTCAAATGTAAATTATTGAAAAAAGCAGCCAGGCAGGGATCTTTACTGAGATGTATTTGTGTGAATTTGCACTGGCAGAAGGATGCACCTGGAAGTGTAGAGTGCTAATGGGAATTGGGCTCACAGGATAGAAACCCAGAGGAGTTTTCCTTTAGCGAAGAGTAGTTCACCCTGCTGGAAGTATGCAATCTGTATGAGGGTGTACACATATATATTTATCTGTCTTTTTTATGCATTCACATAAAGATGGCTTTCTAGCAGCTGTTTCAAATAAAAAAAGTCTCTGGAGCTGACATGTTGGTAAAGAGCATTTGTAAAGAAAAGATCTTACTACCACTGGTGCTCTGTGTCCTACAGTGAACGCTTGCCTCCGTTACAGCAGTTCTGGATTGCAAAGTAGAGGAAACAAAGTATCAAAAATATCTTTCTAAAAAATATCTCTTTTTTTATGGAAAGCTGATCCAGATGGTTTAGAAGAAAACAGAATGCTGAACCTGGAGCCTTCAATCAGAAACTTGATCTCAAAGGCAGGAAAGTTTGGGGTTTAGTCCCTGGATGCAAACTTGGATTTGCGTGTTTTGTTGTCAGAGTAGTATTTTTAGCTCAGAGGCAGGCCAAACGCAATGAAATAACCTCACTGAAGTTGCATAAAATCAATTTCTAAGGCTTCTTGAGCATCAAGTTTAGTCAAATTCAATTTGCTTTGAGCCACAAACCATACAACTTCGTAAAGTGTTCTGGTGCGCAGGCAACAGTTTGCGTTTGACAAAGACATTTGTTCTATGTGAATTTCTGAGCTTCTGGCATTCCTTGGGTGTCTTTTTCCTCTCCTCTCGACTATTTGAAAGAGATGCAGACTACTGTGTCACACTGCTGAAGTTCTAACTGCACCCAGGCTCCTCCTTGGCTACACAGACCAGAACTGGTGGAAGGGGGCAGAAAACACCTCATTCTGCAGGGAAGCTGTTAATGGTCTTCAGTCTTTTTGAGCTGAAAACTTGTGCAGCCTCTGGACTTTGAATACGTTAACCACATGATGACTTGGTAAAATTATTCGGGTTTGAATATTTATTTTTCAAAGGCTGTGGCAGTGAATATTCTATGAAACAAGCAGATTTTTTGCTCATAGTCTACTTTAAAAATGGGCTAGGGGGAGGAAATAGCTGTCCAGGCTACTGCACGTGATGTGGCTACAATCAGATTAAAAAGACAGACTTTCTTTAGTATCAGAAAATGTGAAGTATAAGACATACACTGTTACAACACTGCAAGCCATTTCAACAGAGTTATTCTAGAGTAACCCTGGTTTAACTTGATGCAGAAATGGGAACAGAAGTTGACTTTCAATTATTGTCAGGGAAAATTCATTATGACAACTGAAATATGCAGACAATTCCCACATAGCTGTGATGAGACAAAATCCTGCCAACCTGTGCTGCATCTAAAAGTGTAAACATGTCATGGCACAGAGACAAAACTATTTTGATTAGCACAGGTCACCGCTTGTTTCTTCCCAATCCTTTCATTTTTCAGTATCCTGTTGTGCACATTCAACCCACTTTTGATACTTCTGTGGGAACAGAGAGAGATCGTACACCTCTGCAAGAAGTTATTTCTTTTTCAAAACTCCAGGTGTGGGTTTAGGTGATGTTTTCACGTTTGTCAGCATGTTGTCCTGAAAAGGATGAATAATAAAGCAGGATCTGACTCCAGTGGCATGTTTTCAGATGTGATGCATGTGGGGAATGAGGGAGTGACCAAACATACTGGAGTGTAGGGAAAAAGAGAAGGTGGGAAAAACATTTAATTATTCAGGCATTTTCAAAAGATGTTTGTCATGATTTTTAAAGGCCTATCATGTACAACAGCTGTGGATTTATTGCACGGGCGTGCCCTTCATTGCCTGACAGAGTGCTGGTCATGTGGTTACATTGCTCTACACACTCCTGAAGTATTAGATCTGCACTGATTTCTGCATGAGAGCTTGGATGGCTTAGAAAGCAGAAAATAAGAAATAAATAAGCACCCGCTGAATAAAACTCATAATATACCCAAAGATTTTAAAAAAGGTGTGTGAGAGAGAGACACAGAGAGAAACATCATGGCTTTGGGGTTACAAGCTAAGACCTGTTTTCATTTTTTCTCTGAGATGCAGATGTGTTCAACTGAATCCTCATTCGTTTTTGTCAAGTATTACAACTGCTGTTGCAAGCAGCAATGTTTGAGTCTGCAAGACATGAATATTTCTCTATGGACTGGTAAAAGCTAAGAAAGGTGTAATCACTGGCTTGAAAAAAGACAGTGACAAGCTTCCTTTTGACCCAGCAAGAGGTGATTGCAGCTCACTATATTCTGAGTAGTGAAAATCTAGTAAAATCCAAACAACCTTCTCCCAAGGTCCCCTGGAGCCAGAGGAAAGAAATCCTGTTGATTTCAGCAGGTTGTGGGTCAGGCACTTCTGTTCTCAGATAGGAAGAGAGATGACCAGGAAGAAATCTCTATTCAAAGTCTGCCATTAAGGACTGAACCTTAGAATAACGTTGCAGAAAATGACAAAGAAAAAGATACTAAAAAAAAAGAAATGTTGCTGGTTTTGCTGAACATGATAAAAGTTAGGAAACTGGGGAAATTAAGTAATGGTATAAACAGGTGTTGATTTCTTTTCCTAGAATTTATTCCGTGGTATCTTCCTTGATATAATGAATTTCTGTGTAAAGATAAGACTGATATTTTTCTTTCCCTTGGGAGTTCAATTGTTTTCAGAAGAAAATTTCTTTCTGTTGTCTCACTGCTGCCTAATGATAAAACAAGATGCATGACTTGTAATGAACACTGCAGGTTGAGGAGAAAACAGTGAAATGAAAGGAAAGAAGAAAGGAAGGAAAGGAAGGAAAAGAAGGAAAGGAAGGAAGGGAAGAAAGCAAAGAAAAAGGAAAGAAAGGAATAAAAAGGAAAGAAAGGAAGGAAGAAAGGAAGAAAGAAGAGAAGGAAGAAAGGAAGGAAGGAAGAGAGAGAGAGAAAGAAGGAAAGAAAGAAAGAAACAAACAAACTTAATAGACTGCGTCAGTTACTGCTGTGAAGTGAAACAATATCCTCTTGGTGCTTTATCTCCAGAGGCTGGCTAGTTCGCATTGTGGTTTTGGTTGAAAGGGTGACATTACAAGAGATCTCACTAAACCCTGGGATAGGCTGGAAGAGAGCAAGTTGACAGTTCACAAATGCATATTTGTACCCATCTATAAATATGTTTGATATTTGCAGTGGTCACTGACTTCATAGCAAGGTTGCTCTATTAACAGATGAAGTTTAAAATAAGAATCTCTTTTGAGCCCCAGTAAAGGACACATTATCATTCCTTTCAGAAATGCATGCAATGGTTGATTGTACAATCATTTTCATTAACATAAGACCTTTAATAAACCTCTCTTAAAAACAAGAAAACATGCACAGCATGTGGAAGGGTTTTCTCCATGTCTCTAACTTAAACATTTTCTCTCCTTTTGTCTTGTTTTCCCAGAGGTGTCGGCAGCATTGTGAGAAGGAAGGGTTACGTCTGCTTCAGAACAACGTGAAATCTTGACTAGAACAGCTGCCTGAAGGCAGATCTCAGCAATGCTGTTTTCTCTCTGAAATATGTGGCAATTCTAGTTAAAAATTGGCAGGAGAGTTGATAAAGCTGGCAAATTAAATCTAAAGTAACATCATCTACTAACTTTCTAAGAGTACAGTGAGCAGCGACATTGCCTGCGCCCTTGTGTTGGCTTCCACATCAGGACAGGTTTTCCCTGGTCAGGGTCACAGTTACTAGTTGTGCAAAACAGTTTCTTTCTGTGAAAGGAACTAACAGAAGGAGATCATATCCATTTTCCTTCCATTTAAAGACAATAAAGAAAACATGTTAACTCAAAAACATTCAAATTCTTTTTTTCAGAAGCTCTTACGCTAATTAGAAGTTTGGACAGATCAAAAAATGATGATCATGTAATAAAAACAGATGACAAATAACAAGGAGAAAGGAAACAAAAATCTGTCTAGTTAATATTGTTCATTGAAGCACTTAGGGAGAACCTTGTACCCCTTGGCTGCTGGTGCTCCAAGTTAGCAGAAATCTCTAGGTTCAGTTTTACCTTGGTGTCTACTATCAGTTTCCTTTTTCTCTTCAAGAGCAAAACTGCTTCTTTCTTACTATTTTTTCTCACGGATGCTATAATATCTGATTTCAGTCACACTATGTACAGCTTTTAGACAAGCAGAATCTAGTGAAAGGGTGTGAAATACATGGCAAAATAATTGGAAAGTAGAGGAAAAGGGGCAGAGTTTAATGGAGGGCTATTTAAAATGCAGGTTAAGAGCAATTCACTACCAATAAACCTTAGTTTTAATGAAGATGGTTGTTGTCTAAATTCCAGTTCTTTCAATTCTGGAGGCTCCTGAGGGACACAAGCAGCTTACAGAAGATGGAACACCCAAATAAAATCAAACTTTTAGAAGAGGAACCATGACTGTATCCTACAAACAGATTCATTTTCCTCAGAACAGACGCCAAATACTGTTCCAGCCTTTCCCAGCAGTTTCCATAAAATATCCGTATTTCCCTACAGGATTCAGAATTTATTTCCAGTTATAGCACCTAGATCTTCCAGGATAAAAAAGGAGACTACAAAAATTGCCTCCAGGCTGTTTTCCACCAAAGTACTTTGCCTGGCTCTATTCATCACCTTTCAGGTGCTTCACTACAATACCCACTCTCAGCATTACGATTTCTGCTTCCCACTGTTAAAACCCTACCCTGACCACCTTCTTTTCTACTTTTCCCAGTCCTTTTCTGGAATCTTCATACTTCTAGCTTCATGACTCCTTCCTAGACACCTCTTATGTTTGCCAGATTCAGAGAAGTTTCAGCTCATGTCCCCAGGCTCATTGGGAGTGGGTTTTTCAGCTCTTTCAGGTTCTGAATGGGGAGCTGGTGGCTCCTTGACCTGTGCATAACTACTCAGACCTTTACTGTTAGAAGGTGCAGACTACTACAGGCTCCAAGCCTGATGTGAATTCCCTGGCTTTTCAGTATACTTATGGGTTGGGTGGGGTTTTTTTCTTATCCAGAGCTGCTGCACAAATACATCTTTTGTTTCCTTGTTGTGATGAGGAGCAATGAATTGAGAGCAATTTGTTTGTCACTCACTTTCATCCTAAATGACGGTTTATTGTGCCTCTTTCAGCATTTGTCTCCAAACAGAGCAGTCTTCAAGGCAGGTGTGGCTAGAGGATTCAGAGAAAGAATCTGGACTTTTTTCTTATTCCCAACGAAGTTCACTATTTTCCACAAGGAATGAAAAGGACAATTTTGTAATCCTGCATTGGAACTTTGTGAATTTCTACAAAGTTATCTGGATAATTTTCTGCCTTGATTTCCCTATCCAGAAAAAAACCCAACCAGATGTAATATCTTAGTCTGCATTTTTTCTCCCTGCCCTGTTTATCAATGAAACTTCATGTGGCAATATTTTTTTTTTTGCTTTGAGGGAAGGAGATGGGGATGTTGCTGTTCATGTACATATTAGCTAAAATTTAATGAGGTCATAATCTCAGCTGGGCTAAATTACAAACAACTCCTATGAGTGGTATGAGTAAATCTACTAGGCAAGTCCATTTCCTTATAGGAATCATGGTATAGTTGGATTGTCCAAATTAGACAGTGGAAAAGAAACATCTTCTCTAAAGAGAGAAATCATAACAATTTGAGAATATACAATGTTCTTTTACTGTCAGTAATGCTCAGGATGTTTCTAAAAATTAGAAAAACTACCTGTCTGAAATGCAGAAAATTATCAAACAAATCCAAATTGAAGTTTGCTGTTTGGGGCAAAATGGAGTTGCTCACTGAACTAAAAATAATATTTGCCAAAGTTGAATGGCTTAACAAGGCCAGTTTCTTGAAGCTGGTAAAGTAGAATGAAGAAAACTGAGAGATGGAAAGAAGAAGAGCTCCTTTAAAAACATGCTATGAGATGCCAGACAGCACAGCCAGGCAATTACATGGAGAGTGTCTTCAGTCAGTAAATAATCACAAATATGAAATATGAAACTGCTTACCAAAGAAAGCACAAAACTTTGTGCTAGAGTAGAATATTCATTAACAGTAATGTTGTTGCCTCTCCTAACCTTGAATAATATCCAGAATACACAGGGACTGCTGATACAGATTTCTCTGTTATGCCGCACAGAAGAAATCCCTTGGGGACTGAAACAGTCGGTGGCTCTGGGTGCTCCATGTGCTCCCATGCAAAAGGGATCTTCAGCATTCAGTATGAACCCGCCAGCATCTTTAGGAAACCTGGTGACCATTTTGTGGACCACAGCTCAAATCCTGGGTAAGTTCAGTCTTAAATATGCAACAGAAATAGAACCTTCTCTCAGGTCTTGGCTGGCAATATGCTCTACCCTGCTGGGTCTGGCCAGCTAATGTCTCACTGGCACTTCTTCCCTGCTTTTCCCCTGCTATTTCTCTGGTCCATTGGGTCACTTCTCTCAATGGGATTTCACTGCGCTAACTCCATTCTCAGGAAACACATGGTGCCAAGCCAGGATTAGTCACGCTCCTTCAGCTCTACAGTGAATCTTTTCTTCTTTTTCAGACTCTGCGCTGTCCAGAACTTCTTCACAGCAACTTTATAAGTTAAAGAATTAGTAACTCTTGTCAGCCAGGCACACTGGATACAACTGAACTTAAACCATCCTTTGTACAGCATTTTAATTAAAAAAAAAAAAAAAAAAAAAAAAAAGCACTATTCCTTCAAGTTTAGAGCATACACGTTGTTAACAGGCGTACCATAAGATTTGCCAAGCAGAAAGATAGTTTAACTGATCCAGGCCTGCTCCATGGGCTTCTCTGTTCAGATTCCTGCAAGGAGATTGTAAAATACTCACATCACCCTGACCTTTATCTTTCCGGTGCTGCATGTGGCCAGAGCCTCATGTCACCAGGCCACAGAGCCAAACAGCATCCAGACTGAGATGAAGAAGGACAATAGTATTTGTGGCTTACTAATAATCAGGAAAAGGAAAGACAGAAGATACTTTAGCTGGCTAACACATATTAAATTCCCACTTGGACAAAAGGAATTGCAGCTGAAACAAGGTAGATGCAATGCGGAAAAGATACCGTGTTTTTAGGGCATCGTTAAAGAGTGTGAAAGTTAATTTGTCTTTGGGGAAATGCTGAAGGCCTTGAATTGGTCCTTCCTGGGTTAAGCATGTAGGCTCTGCTGCTAAAGACTTCAGCAAACCGCAATGGATTTAGGCTGTGATTTTCAGCGTCTGTATTCCATGGGGAACGGGTACTGCTGGTCTCATAGCAGGTCTATTATCTCATCCCCAAGATAAGTTTTCATTAGTATTTTTATTAATTTAAATCAGATATGTGCTGTGGAGGAAGCTCTTTTAATCCCTCTGCTCTCATAAAGCTGGTTATATTACAATCTGAAGAGAGTACTCAGTTTACAGTCCTGTTAACATGCTAACAAGCAGGATTTTACATTCTATGAGCTCCTTATTAAAGTGCTAAATTAATTAGCTTGGCCAGACAATAAAGGTCCAGGATCGTCAGCTAATATGAACGTAATTTTTCCAGTGTTTCAAACATTGCCACATGCATTCCCATGACAAAGCTTTCAAGGTCAGGTTAGTGGGTGCCAGGACTAGGTTTCTGCTTGGCCTCTCTTCAGAAAAGTAGAGTTTGTCCTGCCTCCCTTTGTCTGTCTTCTCAGCAGGAAGAACAGTTTCAGAACTGATAAATTACGGGCTAGTTCAACAGTGAGCTATTTCTGCTACTATTAACAGATTTAACAGTAGTATTTATTCTTTTCTTATTACATACCCTTTTTCTTCAGGATTTTTCAGTCTGTGTTCATCACTGTGACTGGCGTTGCCATTTCCAGTTATCATTTACAAGGAAATGACCATCACAACCAGAAACCCATCACTGCAGTTGTTTGCTGCTATAAAACCACTAGTAAGTGATAATTTTCTTTTGTAGGATAAAAGGTTTCTGTAAGTATTTGGCTCTTAGTAGTCAGTGATTTTATTAGTCTTTTATCTGCTTCCACTTTTTTTATGCCACTGGAGAGAAAGTTCCCCACTTGTAATGAGTGAAATACGGGATTGATCTACATCTCCCATTCCTGTCTGGAATTTCAAAAGTTTATCCTTCCTTCTTCTCTGCCTGTATCTATTACAAGAATTTCTCCTGCATCTTCTGAAGCACAGGATCGTTTGCCCCACTGTTCTGGCCTCTCCAACCCCTTTTCCCACCCTTCCTTCCCCGGTTTTTATTTCTTTATCTCTGCATTTTTTTTCAAAATCTGTTGTTAAGAACTTAAAACTCAGAGCTCAGTCTGAACCTTACACTTGCAAACCAAGTCTGTTCATTAGCTTCACAGAAACACATTTTTCATACCATGCAGGGAAACCAAGCAGTCATGCAGCCCAAGTCTGGAATGAGACACGACTGGATTGTTGGCAACTGGCTAACAGAGAAGCAAAGGATTATAGAAATGCAATATATTCTATGTGAAGTAGAGGCATGAAATATTATAACCTCTTAGCATTAGCATCTAAAACATCCACAAAGCTGAGAAAACCTATTGGAATCCTGCTCATTTAAAAAATAATGGTGTTTTCCTGTATTGCAGATACTGTATAGATAGATCGGAGTTAAATACATTCTAGGATTCTAAACTGTAGGCATCAGTGGAAACAGACACCAAAATCCAGAAGGGGGTATCATTTCCTAAATGAGGATAAGAGCTAATCAATCCATGTCTTTCTAAAATCTAATTATAAAGTCTAAATACTTTATGGATAAAAGTCAGATAATGCCCAAGCTGTTTAGCAATTGGAAACATACCTCAGGTGATAGCTTTACTAATGGGTTTTCAGCTGCACACAGTCCAACTGTGGGTACAAAGTTCTAGAATTTTGTTTGTGTATCCCATGTTTGTTTATTCAAGGACAGAAATACTGGGGCAAGGGTGGGGTTTTGGGTTTTTTTTTTCTAGAGGTCTTAAGCAATTTATGGCAACACATGAAAATTTCCTTCTTCATCTAAAAGCAGGCAAAAAAAATAAGAATACTTTCCCACGCTAACCATTTATTTTTTACAAATGTGCTGGGGCAGTAAAACGTTGTCTACTTGCTGACAAATCTAGTTCTCTAAGCAGCTAAACTAGGTTTGGTATGAAAAGCTTGTTCAAGCCTTTTCTTAACAAATCTTAAAAAATTCTGAAGGGCCAGGAAATCACATGCATGTACTTCAAAATATATGAACAAGGGCCCCAAGAGCACCAACAGGCTCTGCAGCCTCTTCCCTGATGTCTGGTCCGTGGTTAATCCAGGTTACTGTCACTCGACCTGCTCTGCCCTCCTAGTTCGGGTGCTGCGAGCCGTCACCACCAGCTCCCGCTTGCCTTCCCCTGCCGAGCAGCCAGCCCTCGCTGCTCTCTGACAATGCGATTTGCAATCACTTGTCCCTCGGGTTTGGTCTGTCATAGATCTGTGATATCAATTAATTCATAACTTCTCTACACGTTTCTTGAATGCTCATAGCAGACAGTTCAGAATTTGCCATTATGTATTTCTTCGAACATCTTTGACTCTAAAAGTCTGCAGAAGTTGGACAGCACAAAACAATGTACATTTTTCAAGACTGTGATTCTCAGGGGGAGCAACCAACTTACCTCTCAGAACACCAGCCTCTTCTTCTCAAACATCTTAATGTAAGAAACGGAGTTCTGTGTCTGCCCAGCATTGAGATACAACACACGCAAGGTTTGAAGAAAACAGCACAGGCTGCCTCAAATATCTTTTCTGAGATTGCCAGGTATGTCTTAACAAGTGTCTGCCCACAAGGATCTGCACTGAGCATCATCTGTTTAGGTGACACAGAAATGCCACTGATCTCTGCACTGTCAAAAGCAAGTCAAGAGTCCCATAAGTTAAGAGGAACTGAAGTCGCTGAAGGCTGAATTTTGAACTTCTTGTAATCCATTATCTTTTAACTACTTTGCAAAAGCTAATTAAATAACCAGTGAAGACATAAGAGCTAGGATGAAAAGCAAAATGAAATTAAATTTGAGATATGCCATGTTGCACCTCAATTAGACAGAATTTATGTTGATCGTCCTATTTGTCAGACAGGGTTAAAAAATAGTTTTTCACTATATTAAAAGGAGAAAATTGTAGACTGAGCAGGCAGTAGGTGGATGTCCTTGGAGGAGTTCAGCTTGTGCAAGGAAATAAACACATTTGAACCTTGAATAATGAGAATAAAGGGAGCAAAAGCATGTGATTGAAATGTAGAAGTTGTTTAACAAATACTTTAGAGGTAGGCTACAAAAGGTTGAGAGCATACATCAACATAATTGCAACTGTAACATCAGGATAAGAGAGGCTTAAGTTTAGAATTATTTTTTTCTTCAATAAAGAGAAGAAAACCCCAGCTTTTAAAGGAAGAATTAGTCATGAAACATTGTACAAGTGAGAAATGAGAAACCAAGGTCATGTCAGATTCTTACAGTCAATGCATGTTAACAAAGAGACCCATTCTTAACACATTTTTCAAATCCATCTTTTTTTTTCCCCCCCTTCAATGTCAAATTAAGTACTTGTAGTGAGAATTTCAAGAACTAGAATCTGGTTATGTCAACAGAGTCTTTCATTTTTGGTGTGCTTATCTGCATGATCAGGTTCTTTGCTTTCAGCAAGAGCTTTGGTTTCTTTATGATGCTCTGCACATATCTTGACACCACTTTGGCAATATGTACCCTCTAAGGTTAAGAAGGCAGTTTCAATTCTGCATGCAGTATATATTCAGCCTGTGTTTTTCCAACAGGGATGGACTTCTGTATCTTATTAGCGTGGGCATCTGTCCACCAGGAATTGGTGTAGGCACTGGTCTGACATTGTAGGTCACTTGTCAGAGAGTGTTGTGGGCAGAAAGGGTAGGAAAGAACAGTTGCTGTCGGCGTAGAATTTATAAGCGATCTGAAGGTATCTTTTCTCATTTCATCTGAGATGCCCCCTTTTATCAAGGTAGATAAGGTTTTTTTAAAGTTTTTGGCTTGTTGGCAATCTGAGGGACAGCAATGTTTTCAACACATAATCAGTCTAAATCAGACTAAATTTTTTTTCTTCAAAATTTCCTGTGAACTGTGAGTTCCCACACTTGGGACATTTCAGTGAAACTCTATTGTGATTGTCATGAATGGAGCATCCACTTCCCCCAAGGAAGTGATAGGCCCTCCATCATCCTTGGTCCAGGCCACTGTGGTACTGCCAGGTGCCTCCAGAGAGGATAGATACCTGGGCACAGACCTTGGCTCTGAATTTGGGGAACATTTGTCAAACATGAGTCATTCCAAATCAAGTGTTTTAATGTCAGAGACCTGATGGGTTTCCATAGGAATAACTGCACTAGAATACTAAATGTGCATAAAACCAGGCCACACTTCAGAAGACAAGGTTGAATTCTAACACTGTCTCAATATGTAAGAGTTATGGTCTGAAGATCATTTCACAATATTCCAGAGGATCAACGTATTATATTCAAGAAGAAATAATCACCAGCATAAATGCAATTGACTAAGTAGCAGTTGTGTAGAAATGATTCATGAGCTATGCCATGGCTAATAACGTCATCCTGTTGGTAAAAGGAAAAAAAAAACCAAAACAAAAAAAACCTAAAAAACAAACCATCCTGGGACATATAACAAGGCTAAATAAGACACACACCAATCCTCTGTTCTGCTCAGCCTTAGCAAGACCTTGGCTAGAGTAACACCTCTGTGTAAGTTGGGATATTTTAACAAAGATATTGACCACTCTGTGTTCACAGAAAAACAAAGGGAGTGATCCAAGCTCTAGAAAACATGATCTGTGAGGCAAGATCAAACCAGCTGGGTTTGTTCGGTTAAAAGAAGAGACAGAATTAGGCAGGGTCATCTCTTAAAGTGCATAAAAGGCGGCTGCATAGAGGTAGGAGATAGTTTGTTATCCACAAAGAAGGATGGAAAATGGTCAGTTTACATTTGAGCTAGATTTGAGCTAGGTAGTGGGAAGAGTAGCACAGTACAAGAGAGACAGCAGGAGGTGTTATGGGATTTTCACTGCAGGAGCTATTTAAAAAAAAAAAAAAAAGGCTAGGCAAAAATGCCTAGGAATGGCAGTGGTATTTTGCACCATGTGCTGGGGCTGGGAGCAAGCTAGACAGCTCCTGCCACCTAGTCCCTCGTCCCTCCCAGCCTCTGATTCCCAGCCAGCTCTCTGTGCAAGATAAATTCATTCATTCAAGGCTGCTGCAAAAAATACTCTTGCCCTTAATTGAAAGAGCCAGATAAGCCATCATCAGTGCTGCAAAGAGCAGCCTGAGAGAAAGGGAAGAGAAGAAGATGTAGGTGAGCTCCCTGCAGCCTGGCTGGCTGGGACAGCAGGGATGCAGAGCCTGACTCTGTCTCTCCTTACTCATCCTAGTTATGATGAGTAACTGGTAGCTGCTTAGTTGCCTTCCTCTCTTCTCCCTTACCCTAACAAGCAGCCTAGATATCAAGCTGCTGGGTAACGCTAAGCTTTAGATTTTCTGGAAAATATTTGTTCCTTTTTATCAGCATATGGTAAGGTAAGAAGATATGATGTACAAAAAATGAAAAAATAATTGATGTTTTATCTGGGGATAATTATCTGTCTTTCATGTTGCTTCTTCCTATGTAGAAGCTCAGCTGAAAAAGCTATTTAACTTTTCAATTATATTTCTTCTGGAAGACTTTTGCTTGTTAAAGCTTTTGAAGATGTGTAACAGAATCTACATAGTAGGTCTAATAAAAAAAAGGCCCTATTAATCATAATCAGAAATTGCGATCAACTCCGCTACAGGTATAACCTCTCTCTCTCAAAATATGATAAAAGATAGGATCAATCATCTAATAAGCTAGTCACTGAAGTATTTTTCTTCTTAGGCACATTCTCTTAACCAGATATGCTGAGTATCACAAAACGCATATACTTATTTGAAAGAAAAACTGTAAGAATATAATATTTACTTGATGGAAATGACTAAAAAGGAATCTGACTTAGTTTTGTTTTCTTCCTTAACCTTTATCACATTTTAACCTTAAGCTAGAGAAGTAATAAGCCCCAAATTTCCTTTTGAAGTTCCCAGCTTACAGATGCTGAAATTTTTAGAAGGGGATCCTTACCAAAATATCAAGTTTGTTCATTCTAGAAATGGCATGAGGGACATAAATCAGAATCAGGGTTTTCTGAAAGGCTTTTGTCTCTGTAATACATGGAAACAAAATCCAAGATTTACACACCCCTGTGGGTAGATCTATTAAACTGTGGCTAAAAGCCAGCTATTTTGTAGAGTCCTCATTAAAATTATATTAAAAAAAGAAATTAAACCTGGTAAGATACTAGTTTTACATCCATGATGGGCAAGAGTCATGTAAAGGCACCGAAACTGCTGCCCAGTTAAGTAGTCTCGAAGATACACATGGTCATAACAGTAATAATTTATGCTATATAAAAATGCTAGTAAAACTATTAAAACCTATAACCTTTCCTTTGAAAATAAAACCCAACAAACTAATTAATCTAATCTGCAATGACTGAGCCCAATCATTATGGTGTTCTATGATCTTGTCAACTTGTATGTCAGCAGTTTTTCTGGCCCTTTTTCTTTGAGTTTCCTTTAAATAGAAAATCAACAATTTATGCTGATCACTCAGGGGATGCGTTAAAAAACGCCTCAGTTTGGAAGGAGAATCTAATCTAATAGAAAATCCATCTGGACATTCAGTGGAGGTTCTTAACTGAGAAATACTCATGTTCAGGGGAGAAAAAAAAAAAAAAAAAAGAAAGAAGAAGGAATCACACAGTTCACAACACTTAGGTCGTACCAGGAATACTGTATTCCGGTTTGGTTCTCCCAAGTTCAATAGAGACGTTAGAAAAATGGGAGATGGTCCAGTGGCAGGTCACCAAGATGATCAGAGGGCTGGAGAAGTGGCAAGTGAAGGCAAGCTGAAGGAATTGGTTTTGTTCAGCCTGATGAAGGGAAGCCTCATGGCAGATGTTATCGCAGTCTTTCACTGCCTAAAAGGCATGTATAGAAGATGAAGGTGCTCTCTTCACAATGATGCATAGTGACAGGGCAACTGGAAATGGGTGCATCAGTGGAACTTTTACTGGGATATAAGCAAATAGTTATTTACCACAAAAACAATTTAACACTGGAAAAGGCTGCTGGGGTGGGTTGAGCCTGGCTGGATGGCAGGTGCCCACCCAAGCTGCTCCATCACTGCCCTGCTCAGCTGGGCAGGGGAGGGAAGAGATAAGGAAAGGCTCGTGGGTGGGGATGGGGGCAGGGAGGTCACTCAGCAATTACTGGCACGGGCAAACAGACTCGACCTGGGGAAACGAATTTAATTTATTACCAATCAAATCAGAGTAGGATAATGAGAAATAAAATCAGAAGTTAAAACACCTTCCCCCGACCCTCCCGTCTTACGGGGCTGGGGCTGGGCTCAGTCCCTCACACGCTGCCGCTGCCGCTCCTGCCCCCCATGGGGAGGCTCCTCGCCCCCTGCCCCTGCCCCAGCCCGGGGCCCTCCCAGGGGCGC
>JAVJGI010000014.1:115859072-115926802 GCA_035590275.1 Ibycter americanus | reverse complement strand
GGAAGCTTCTGGCACCTTCTGGCAGCAGCCGCCCCGCAGCCCCCGCTGCCAACGCCCGGCCCGCAAACCCCGTACAGCTGCCCAGAGAAGCACCAGCACTTCCATCACTGCAGGTGTTCAGGCCTTGGCCAGGAGGACCCTAGATCACCTCATCTAGGGCACTACTTCCAACAGCTGGCTGGACTGGATGACTTTCAGAGGTTCCTTCCAATCTAGACTTTGCTATGATATCTATCGGCACTCTGAAGGAATAAAACTGAATGCTTAAATAATTAAGAAGCAGACACTGTTCTTATCTATATAAAGGTAAATAAGTAACTTAGCACCAAACAGCAGCTTTCCATTTCCATGTTTATTTGGAGACAGTGTCTAGTAAGAGTAGAGGAAGACTTAAGAATAGGCATGAAATGGAAATAAATAAGAAAAGTCAAGAGGAATGGCAAAAGCTGCACTTTTCAACGACTCTGCAGAGGTCTCAAATGAGAAGAAATTGTACATCTGTTGAAGGAGAGAAAAAAGAAAAGAGAAAAAGGAGAGAGAAGGGGAGAGGGGAGAGAAAACAGCCTCTGGACTGCCTTTCACCTGTCTGACAAATGAAGAGACACTGCTGTCAACTGTGTTGCCAGATCATGAGCAAGTTGCTGGGACTGAAGGAATTTGGAAAGCATTTTGTTTATGCCAACTTTGCTAGTTATTTGCAGCTCACTTATTGCCAATGTGACATCCTTGCGGGATTTCATAAGATTCTTGTGGGGAAAAAATCCTCATATATATCTAACCTATTTATAATTGGCAATAGGTAGCTGCTCCTGCCTGGATAAAAGAGCTAAGGTAGTATAAATGACTAAATTTTAATTTCTGATTTCAAAGGCAAGCTTCCCACACACATACAGGGAATATGACGTCAGTTTTCAAAGTGATGAACGAACGTGTGAGCCTGTGTTCTGACTAGTCTAGAGGCATCTTGAATAGAACAGCCAAAAACCTAAAAACACCTTTTCAAGAATTCAGGCCTAGAAATTTATGAAATTATGAAGATGAATTCATATCTTCAATGTAATATATCATCAGTTACACTGATATTATCGTGTACACATCTACTATGCATGCACACAATCTATTTATTTATACTCAGGAAATTTATTTTGCTGTCTATTCTTGCCCACTGACATTTTGGGATCACATGCTGGAATAAAATCAGAAGACTTAGATGGATTCATACGTAGTAGTGCCCACATGATGCATTTCTGAGGAGTGTGGTGGTGTCTCTGCAGACATTATTTACCAGCTGAGAAGAAAAAGAGGACACCACACAGGTTTTCCTAGTGTTACAGTGTGGGGGCAAGAAGTGATGCTGTATGGGAAGAAACTGGGTTTTAAACTCAGTAATCTTGTCCCTGGTAGAGCTCTGCTCAACTCCCAGTTCAGATCACCAGAGAAAGTGACTGAAGAAAAAACATTCTAGTTCAAAACTATTCCAACACCAGGTAAAAACATTAAATGTGATGCAATATTCTTACCTACATGTACACTACTACAACCAAAAACATTATTGAAGGCATTATTTCCAATTTTGACAATAAGATTGCAAGTTACGTATGTTCTAAATGCAGTACACAACCTGCTTCTCTAGATAATGTCCTAGACAACGGCTCTTTAAAGAATTTGTTTTCTGCTCAGATGAATTTTTTCTGTATTAAGTATAATTTTTTCCTCTTTTGTTTACAGTTTTGCTCTGACACTGAAAGGCAAAATTAACCAATAAAATGTGTATATATATTACAGCAGACTGCAAGCATATATGTAAAATAAAAACCCTATATGGCAGCGTCCTCTTTCAGTGAGCAACTGATACACATTACCTCTGTCAAAAGACAAAAAGGCAACCTTAATGTGCCAAAACTCCATTTGAAATTGTATCATTGATAATACTACAAGCCTGCACTTTGTAAGGTTCAGAACTCAAAACTATGATACTGCAGGATATTTTCATGAAACTCCCGTCACAGAGGATGCTCAGCTGTCACAGCCAGCCAGTACTATAGCAGTGCAACAGGCATGTTGTACTGCCTCGTGGCCCTAGCAAAGGATTCGTTTATGGAGAACAAACTGTAAAGTCTTTAGCCCAGATTTATCTCACCAGACTTTAGACACCCAACCGAAGCACAAACAAAGTTCATAGGTATATTTCTACATTTATTCCCAGGAGTATTTAAGAGGAGCTTGCTTTCTGAGCCAGTGTTTCCAACAACAAAGTGTCTTTCCTGAGTTTTCAGGGTGTGACAGACTCCAGACAGTACTGCTATTCTTACAGGGTTTCCCTGGCTTGGAGTTTGCCTCATTCTCCTTTTTACCTAATGTCCTTACAGATTCTGGTGTTTCCCCACACCATCTTTGTTAAAGTGTAAACGTAACTGAGGGCAGCAGAAGTGGAGACTGGGAATTAAAGTTTATGCAGAGATAAGAGAACCTATATATGGTGAGCTAGAAAGAGGCACAAAGATACCTTAATAGATGAAAAGATTGTTGCATCACTTCATTTCTATGGAAATTGCTAGATTACAACTTCACAATAGCTTGAAATAAAACTTACTAAAAATCAGATACCTAGAGGCTCTCACAGCTGTAAGATTAGAGTGACTCAGAGTCCTGAGCGCATCCCTCTCCTTCTATCCTCTGTGGGACGTGAAAATGCATTTACCTCCATTCTCAGAAGTAGACATTTGAGTTCTAGAGAGACCAAAGGGATCTCCCTATTACCATACAGAGAAGCTGGTACCAAAACAAAACAAAACAAAGTCCTTGAGACTTCATCACAAAATGGGCCTTCCTCACTTATTGCTAAACTGCAGAGGACCGAGACAGATGTTCAGTTAAATTAACTCAAACTTCCCTTGAAAAATTATATGAAAGACTCAATTGATTTGATATTCTCCCAGAAGAAAGAAAGACAGAAAGAAAGACAGAAAGACAGAAAGAAAGAAAAACAGAGAGAGAGAAAGAGAGAGAGAAAAAGAAAGAAAGAAAGAAAGAAAAAGAAAGAAAAAGAAAAAGAAAGAAAGAAAGAAACAAAGAAAGAGACTAGATTAAATTAAGTTTCTGCTATAAATCAAAGAATTTAGATCTACACTTGGAGCTCAAAATCACCACTCACAACCAGCACATTAGGGTTATTTAGATCCATGCATTGTATAATTGAGTGCTGGATTTGAATACATACATATACCTAACAATTCTTGAATCCAGTAAGTTAGTTTTGATCAGATTTTTTGGCAAAACACTGGTAACAAATAGTTTCATGCTTTAAAATATGGGAAAAACCTAAACACAATTTAGAATTTCTGTTGCTTTGCTTATAATTACTGAGGTACTTCACACCAAAAATTTATCATACCAATATCAGCAAATGTTTAAATCTACAGTCTCTATACTCTCTAAAAACTGTGATTCCTGTTGCAGAACTGTTTGCTACTGGAGATGAAAATTTAATTTTTGTCTTCCATTTAGCTAAAAGCAATACTAAACATAGATGAGTTATGTTCAGTATTCTTTTTACACATACCTTGGTTATCTAAGGTGTTTAATAAAATCCTGATTTGGAAATGCTGAGAAAAACTTGCAAAGTATTCTCTTTGCAAGTTCAACGATTTTCACAGAGCTGACAATTGAAAAAGTTGGACTGACTTGTGTACTTTTATTTTCTTCAGTTAATCATAGAAGGGTTGATGGCAGTTTCACAGGATTCAAATAAAATAAAAAAATGTCTGTTGTTGAACTAGCTTCTTGGATAAGGTTGCATACTGCAGAAATTTCTTTCTCACCTCCTATAAATGTCCAAGCACAATGAGAAGGTATGGGTTGAGATTAAACATGGGAGTAAAGCAATTAATAGACACTTATGACCTCTGTTCTGGATTTTTTTTCTGAAGTAGTTTGTACAAAACACTAAATTTGTAAAACAGGGTATAACAGAAGAGAGTTATGCCTTTCTTACCTAGCCCTTCTGGAGCTGCTCACTGACAGATGGCTTTACTGTCAGTATTAAGGCTGATTTTTATTTTTCTTTTCAGGTATGGTGATGAATATTAAGGCCTTGTAAAAAGAATGGACATGTAGGTAAAATGCACTACTGATTGTTTTAATTGCCTGAAAGTCTTGATTAAAAATTTGGAATTTTTATAGAATGATCTTGCTTTAAATTGGAAGGAGAGAGAAAAATGTTCTAGGCATTGATTCCTAATATTTCATACGGGCATGTAATTAGACCTATACATGCTTTAAGCTTTACGATATGTTATTCTGCAACTGGAACATCATCATCTAAACTTAAGGATAAGAACAGCTTCTAGGTTCCAGCACAAATATTTGCAAAGAAAAGGGTGAGCCAGTGGCTGTAATTACTTTACCCAAAATCTTTCACTTTGCATTCTATTGGGTTTTTTTGTGGATTTTTCTTTTTTTTCTTTCTCTGTTATTCATGCAAATTGTTATGGAAGATCCAAACAAGTTACAAACAGGCTCCAAATCAAATTTAACCTCACTGCAGAAGAAATCTAACTCTATCTGTCAGCATCAGACAACAAGTCAAACACAGGCAGACTTCCAAAACACCTCAGTCCAGCTCTTCCACAGTTAGTGGCCAACACAAGTCCTCAGGCAATGACTTTATCAGTGAAGGAGACAGGTATGAAGGAAAAACAGCATTCTCCCTCAGGTAATGTGATTTTTTTTATATACTACAACCTTGGATTTGACTAAGAAGCCTGTGGTAGAACTGAGGTTTGAATGTGCTGCAGAGTCCAGTCTCCTCTGGTACAATAGCCCTCTGCTCCAGTAAGTCCATCAACATGACAGCATTGCTGGTTTTAAACTTACATACTTCTTCAACTGCCACTGCTTCTGTTTATTCAAGCATATCCAAGAAACCTGTTCTCTTACCCCTTACCTAACACTCCCATCCATATGGGGACCCATACACTTGACACATGACGGTTATAAAGATGAACTTATCAAATTGCACCCAAGAAGCAATATTAGGGAGGACCTTCAAAGTATCCTCTTCTCTTCCAAGGGGAGACAGATGCCCAGACCTGTCAAATTAAAGTGTCTCAGTGTGAACTCTAGCACAAGGCAGACACCTGAGAGACATGCTTTTTCCTCATACCAGTCAGAAATTGAAGTACTTAACATTTCATGTTAGAAAACTAGCACCTCTGACTTCAAAATTGGCACTACCTGTCCATCGATTTCTGGGTGGAGTGCAGCTACACTATTCCTTACGAAATCAATACTACTTACAACATCACCCACTGTGTTTTGTACAAACTACGGCTTACACATTCCTTAACCTGTAGCCCTACTCAGCAATCCATCTTCTGAATGACAAATGCATGAGTAACTTTGACATGTTTCTTCTATTTTGACAGTTTTTGCTGGTGTTCCAGCAGTGCTTGTAAATGTAAGTACAGGCGACCTCTCCCATACCAATAGATCTTGTCAAAATAGGGGTAAAATACCCCTTAATTCATCCATTGTCCTGGATATACAGAAATAGTCCAGGGAGCGGAGATCATCAGGTCAGGAACCTTAAATTGAGAAGGCAGAAAAAAAATCTCTCAAGCACTTTCTTTTTCTTTTATCCGGTACTTAAACCATTTTTAGTTGCAGCTAGGTTGATTCTCAGTCTGTGAGCTCTCACCTGCTGCAGTGTTTCTTCACGAGCAGATCCACTAAAATTTAACTTAATATAAAGAATTACACTCAACAGAGAGGTTAGGATAAGTTGTGATATATGTGTGGTTATAATTATAAGCATAGGATTTTCTCATGGTTAGTGGAAATGAGCAACAAAGATAAACGTTGGCACCCCAAAGACATTTTCTTTCATGCATATGTGAGTTCTTATAAAGTCTTATTATATCTTTACCTAGACAGGAGTGCAATGAATTATTCTTTCATGCGGTTGGGCTTACACTTTTTAGTCTAAGATTTAGTTCTTCCTGCTCCTGGCCTCCTCTCTCTGTGCATGATATGGTCACAGATGAGTCTGCAAGGTCAAATACTATTCAAATGTAGCAAATATTAAATATATAACAAGTATTAGATATTTACTCAACATCTGTTCTCAATGCCAGAAGCAGGTTGCCTGTCTGCGCGCTCTCTGTAGGCAATCTGGAGACAAACAGATCTGAGCAACTGAATCTTTCTGAAGCTTTCCAAAATCTTGCTCCCCAGCTTTGTCAACACCTTCTCTGAGGGCACAGAGAAATGTGCTTGTTTAAATACCCCCCAGCTGTGTGTTCAAGTGAACTCACATGGCTTTGCCCTGGGAGCTCTGGCAGCCTATTAATGAGTCTCGGCTGGGAAGCACGGACACAAGACAGCAGGTACCTCACGAGCTGTACCCGGCTGTTTGTGCCTTCATAGCACGTCTCAGCTAACACTTGAAGAGAGCTTGAGTGCACCCACTGATTCAGCACATGCTATCATCTCGCCCAGGGATGCCCAAACCTTGCGTCAGCAGGTGGCCTGCAACAGGGCTGGATGAAGAAGTCACTGACAGTGCAGAAGTAACCTTCCTTCCCCCTTTTACAGGTCACGATATATTTATACGATCACAAGGACTTCATTGCTCAAGACTGCTGCAGAGTGAGTAGTGGGTGACAGCTAATTATTTTCTCCCCAAACAAGCTCTTGCAACCAGAAGTTTTGTTGAGGAAGGAAGCTCTTTGGTTGCAAACTGGAGGAGCCAGCAGCCAGCCTGCTCCCTGTGCACAGGGGAACAGACACGGCCACGACAAATTCCTGGAGCTTCTTCTGACTGCTGGCTTCAGTCCAGATCTATTTGGATTAAGTTTCACCAGCGAGGAATGAAATAACACCACTTAAGAGCAAACCTATCCATTCTTACGAGTAACTCCAGCTGTCCTGACAAAACTGCAGGGTTATTCTATGAAATCAACAGTTATTTCATTCTTATTTATAGCCACATCAGTTAGCAATCTCCTCCTAACACGGTTCTCATTCAAAAGCAATGGACTGAGATCCAGAAAATCTGGGGTTTACAGAAACCACAACAGTTGTTCTGCTGTAGCCTTCCTCAAAGTGCATGCTATCTATAAACTGCAGTTACAGTTGTAATTCATGGGATCTGTCTGTATAGAAATTGAATGACTACAACTAGCTGTTAATCTTTTTTAGAAACATATTTCCTGCCTTTAGAATCTTATTTAGAAACATATTTTCTTTAGGGCATCCTAGTTTTCAACTCTGTGACATTAGAGAAAGGTCTACAGAGAGACAGTCAGGATACTTTGGAGACTGAAATATGATGCACAACACAATGAAGGAAATTAGCAATGTCTTGGGAACATAAGTGACATAAGATTTTCTCTTTAATAAAACATATCTTTGCAAAAAATCTTAAAATCGTTTTAAAGCATTCCTGTACTTGAAATGTTAGGCTTGAAGTTTCATAAAAACTCGGAGGAAAGTTCAGTGTCTTTAGACATTAATGGAAATGGTCTTATTAATTAAGTCTAGTTGCCCATTTTTAGCTAAGAAAAGATATTTCATTTGTGGGCTAACCCCTCTCAGGTATTTCAGGGGGACTTTCAACTGCATATTGATCCTGTTCCTGGGTTGTCCTTAACAGCTATTAGCGTTCTGGTATTTCATTTTTCTCCCATTTGTGACACTGGAAATGGAAGTTGCATCTACAAGAAAATTTACTGAGGTTTCCTGGCAGAGGTGAGATTTCAGGGACAGTGACAAGCATCTCTGTGCTGTTATCAGTATCCACTTGCTTGTGAAGAGTTGGGGGAAAGAAACAGAGCCACAGCCTGGTGGCATACATAAGCCTTCTGCACCCAAAAAAGCAAAAAGAGAGGAGCACGTGCCTACCATAGGAAATTACATTCAGCCCGGCAATCCTGGTAGTTCTGCGAAGTTTTAATGCTACTCACCTCTTACATTTCCCTTTGAAAGCGTCCTAATATTGGTCTGCAGATCCCCACAGGGATACGCTCCTAAAATTAAATGTAGGTCCATCAGGGCATCAGTGATGACTTCGGGATTTGTTCAGAGGGCACCAAAATAGTTGGACTAAAGGAAACCTAATAACCTATGCATTCAAAAAGTCAGCATGCAAACTTGATACCTTGCTGACTATCCAGGAAAACAGGCTTCATGAACCTCATGGAAGGCAGTGGCAATGAAAACATCAGTGCATTGAGTGACAAGTGGATAAATTAGTTTGTAACGGTTGGAGAGAATCAGACACCAATAACTTTACATCTTAGTTGCAAATTACTGACTGTCAGCTATTTGTTTTATGATTGTGATGTTTCAATTGCTGTTGACAACTGCTTGTTGCTCAAAATTGCATAGAAGTCTTTACATAAAATATGATATAGCAATTTTTTCAAATAATTCCTTCTTTCTCTAGTAATAAATTTATGCAGTTATATAGAGATCTCTGTATTTTTGTTGACAATATAAGAAGCCCATTTTAGCATTGACCTGTTTGCCCCTTTTAGCTGGGTCTGTTTTAGGAAGCGTTTAAGATTGGCAGAATAATCCTAAAACATAATATTCAACTATAAAATTGTTCCCCTTTTCCTTTCCCTGTCAGAAATTTCCTGTGAAAGCAACAGCTTCTGAACAAACTGGTTGAATAATTAGATGGCAGCGTAATGCAACATGACAACACAATACCTGATCAGCAGGGTCTATTTTTAAATCTACTTTCATCTCTACTCATTTGTCCTATTAGCTGCACAGCGTGGGGTCTAGGGAATGCCTGCTCCTCTTCCATTTAACCAGGAGGCAGCAGGTGCAGAGCTCCCATGCCCTGACAGATGAGAAAATTTGGCAGCAGGTATAACAAGCAGTGCCTCAAAATCAAGCAGCGGTTATCAAGAAAAACAGGTGGTTTTTTTTGAACAACCACTCCATCACCACTGCTCCTCCACCCTGCTTCTGAGTCCTGCCTCCCCTGCCGTCACTGTAGGTGACCAAGCTGCAGACTAGCGAAGAGTGGAGCTCATTTTATCAAGTCTCGATAACTATTTGAGATATCCACTATCATCAATAAGTTCAATAGCAGAGAAATAAAATAAGAATTGAAAGGGCTAGCCCACTTACTACATAATGTGGCAACCGGTGTAAATCTGATGTAACATGTTCATGTCTGTCTCACTCCTAGGTAATTTATAATAGCCTCAAGTTCCAATATAAAAAGCACATAGCTGCAGGGAGACATGTCAACTTCCCTTACACAGGCTGTCATTCCCTTGGAAACATAATAATTAAGATGTCTGGTGTAACTGTTTCTGCCAGAAATATTTTTAGATTTCAGCCCATTTCAAGAAAATCAGAATTTAAGGGGAAAATCATTAAATGCTGAATGAAAAACTAAGGAAAGTATTCCTACCGTCAGGAGAAACACCTGAACAGATACTCACCCCAAATTCCTTGTCAACAATATGAAAACTATCTTCTCCAGAAACTATATAAATAATAACAAAATAAGATAAAAATAGCAATAGTAAAGACGAGTATTAACTTGACAAGGAACAAGGGCAGCTGAAACAGAATTGAAATGGTTCTTACTGCTAGGAGAGATCCCTGCCTGTTTAGATATTTTCACAGGTCTGGGGGTGCTGGTGTGACCCACCAGCTGCCTTTCCAATGGCGCCTGTGTTGGCCAAAGCGTGTTGGTGGCTGGAGCTGATGCGTAGCTCAAGAGCATGTGCTTTCACAGCAGGGTAGGCAGAGGCTTTTACCTGTCTGAGAAGGGGCCAACAAGGGATGAAATAAATGTAGTGAGACAGTTGCACGGTATTTAGTGTACGGCTAGGCTGTCAGAAATAGTTAATTCTCATATAGCATTAATCAGTGAAATAAGACTCAATTAAACAAGTTGTAACCAGGATTAACAAGTGACATTGCTTTGCCAGTTAGGAACAGAATATTCTTCTGCCCCGTCAGACATGCATCGCGTAGGTTTCCATCTGTGGAACTATTTAAAGGGAGGTAAGTCTGCTTCTATTGCATTCCTAGGCTTTCCTCTGTAAATATCACCACTGAAAGACTCCCAAATTATAAAGGTCTATATTCTAATGTATATTAAAAGCCAGAGGAGAAATCTGGCTGCTTGGTATGGACAAAAGGCCCCTTAGCTGCAAGTGCACAAGCATCACCTGCTTGTGAAGTCGACCAGACAAATCATTGAGCAAAGGATCTTGCACATATCGCAAAATTTTTGAATCAACGAGACTGCATTGTATGAATTGCTGGGGGCAGTTACTCGTGGGGTTTGGTGGGCGGGTAGGGCTGGGACCTGGAGCAGCCAAAGAAACAAATGTGTCCATTATTAAACCGCACACTCAGGGGGAAAGAAAATAATAAAAATTAGAGAACAAAAGGTTAAGAAAGGAGAAAGGAGAGGAAAAGGGGTAATTTTCCAGACTGACTACCCCAACTCCACAGCTTTCCAGGAAGCTGGACACTGAATTCCAACTGAGGCTAAGTATTTAGTCCATAGTGGAGAAAAATTATTATTTTGCATGCCTTGCATAGAAAGTCCCATTTATGTACATTGTTATAACGCTTTTCCTTCTTGCAAGAGCATGCTATTGGTAACTCATGTTCACCTGATACTTGTGCTTTTTTCTGAAAAATTAACTCCCAGTTATTCTCCAGCCTGCATTGTTGCAGGTAATTGCTGCTAAGTTCTCTACCTCACATGGTCTTCACTGTACTGTGCACTGCTTGGTCCCTTTAGTTCACAAAGTGACTCTGAATCTGAATGGCGTTCTCCATTGTGCTTGAAGGATCCCTAGTTACAGATCACCTACAAATTTGATAAGTATATTCCATACCCTGCTACCCAAGTCACTAATGATTCTTTCAAGGCATATTGAGATCTGTTGGACTTCATTCCATGCATCCCTCTGTTTTGACAGCAAACCTCAACGATTATTTCATTCTGGAATTCCAAATACTTTTGCACAGAGCTTACACTTTTTTCTGTTTGATTATGTTCCCCTGTTTTGTGTATAAGAATGTCATCCGGGACAATGCCAAAAACCTTAGAGGTTTCTGACATCTGTTTCTTCTCCCCTTTCCAGTGACGTAAGATTCTGTCTTAGAATGAAATTAAGAAGGTTTCAAGTGACTTTTTTATTGATAAATGAATATGGGTTCTTATCTTGTCTTCTGGATACTAACAAATATTTTGTTGCACCATGAATTTCAGTATATTTCCAGGAAAGATAGGTAAATCAGTTTAACCTTTATACCTTAAATCATTCTTCTTCTCCCTCATGAAAAATAGTTACTTTTTTTCCTTTTTTTGTCTTCCACTTTTTGTAGTGGAAGAATTGTCTGCACAACCTGTTCCTACTATTAAAAAAATTATTTCAAGTTTTAAGTGGCTATCTTCAAGTTGCCAGTATTTTACGTGCATTCAGTACCCTAAAGGAATTTTCTATGAAGAAATATTTACTTTATAATGAGCACTATAGGTCTGGGTGATAACAGAAGTAGCGTGAAATTTTCGATGTTATTTCTAAAAACTTAGTCTTGAAGGGATTATTTTTATTTCTGGAAACATGGTGAATTTTTAAACTGATTTTTACAACTTTTTTTTTTTTTTTTTTTTTAATGAGGGTTTGGGGTTTTTTTGGTCAAAGATTCACACAAGGCGTAACAGGATGCATGTGCCAGGAATGTAAGCGCTTTGTTTCCTTTGACTGAAGTTTGGTGACATGTAGAAATGAGCTCATGACCCCATCACAGTTTTTAACTTTGGTATAATCACATCATAACTTCATCAACACAGCTCATACATTTTACAGCTTGCAGGAAGGCCAAAAGGAGAATAGCCTTAAGAAGGGTAGCAGTTGTTCACTGTTTAGGGAGCTACTTTGCGGATTATTGAAACAAAACAGATGCAGGTAGACCCTGCTGCTGTCCATGCTGTGCTGTGTTTCTGTCCTTCTTGTCAGCGTGGCTTGGTGACTTTGCAAACACTGAAAATCTAGGAAAGAAAAGGTCCCACCTTAGAGTGGGCCACAATCGTGTCAAAATGGAGAATAACTGTGACAGGGTTTTATGAGTTAGCCCTCAGTAAAGCCAGGCAGCTGCGGGGACACACTTAAGGCAATTAGCACGGGTTGCAGGCTAGGATAAAGAAACGCTTCGGAAAGCCAATACACGATAACGATACATGATGTCTTCCACTTAGTTGGTCCTGAAAATATTAACCCTAGGACACTTAGAGAACTGACTGAAGCAATCTCAAAGCTATTAAGTTACCCTAAACAGCCTGTGAAACCCCGAATATTTTGCATCTAAAATGCCTATGTCATGAGACATATCTGTAGATAATGCAGGAAAGGAATTTTCTATATGAAGGATATAAATATTTTACCTGACCCTCAAAAGGAAACCTTGCAGAAGACGGTGATTTGTATGCTCAGACTACTGAAAAATGTCCAAGCTTTTATACTGGTGACCCTGAAGTCTGCATCAGTCCCTGCAGAACCTTGAGGAATTACACCCGGATGCAAAGATCCACTCAGGCAAATTCTTACTGGAAGTAACCTGAAATGCTTCTAAGGACTGGAGACCTTTGGATGAGACGATGATAAAAACTTTCTCCTACAATCTGGGATTCAAAGAGCTCTCCATCTTGCAAGACAGAAGAAAGAATTTCATTAAGTAGATACCAAATTTTATTAGATTAATACATTGTTATGTACCTTCTCCAGTCATAGATCTCCATAATTAAAACATCCCTTTCAAAATGACTGATAAATTCAGTTTATTTTTGTCCTCGATCTCTCCATCTGCAGAATGTTTTTTTGATTTAACCTTCTGTACTCCCATCTGCCTTTATATGATTATTCCAACTGAAGAATTCAATTCTCTGAGCTGTCCATAAATAAATATTTTGTTGGCTTTATTTTGCAGCTGCCACAAGCTACTGAGCAACAGAGACTAATCTAGTAGCTGTGATAATTCCATCTTCAACTACCTTGCAATTAATTTGTTCAGTTTTATCTACTAGAAGAAATTCACCAAACTTTTTAATTTAAAACTAAATATGCACTAAATTATATATATATAAAGTTTTACTTCAACCGTATGTTCTGCCACACTATTTTCTTACAGTTCTTGTGCTTGCCTACTTTGTTGGTGATCTGACCTTGCCACTTCAAGTTCATGTCCAAAAGTATGGTAATTCCCACAGTATCCTCTTTCTTCCCCTATGAATCCTCCTAGCTACACCAGAGATTCCCAGTTCTGTGAATAATGAATGAATAATTTAAGACTCAATTTCTTAATCTGTTGCATTCATTCATTTTACAATGACTTTGATGAGAAATGAAGGCACTAACCATCTTGCAGGAATGAACATATCAGCTGTGATTTTTTTAAAGACTGGTTCTCAGAAAAAAAACCTAGATATAATTCAAACTAATAATTGAAAGTGAAAGCCATGGGCATACAGATATTAATTAAAACCTCTTTCTTCCGAACCCCAGCAGATTAAGCCTGTAGTTACAGTTTAACACAAAACTCAGTGAGTTTCACATAGTGCTAAATTTCATTTTCACCACCTCAACAGTAAAACACTAAGGTATGCAAGGACAGCATCTGCCATGTAAACAATTTTCCACTCATTTCCAATCCTTGAGGAAATTAATATACTACAAATTATATTTTCAAAATCTCCCATATAGCTCTTAGAATTCTCTAGCTTTATTCATTATTTATTTATCCTGTATAATATTTTCCAATATAGAGGTATTTCTTTGTTCTGCTGTCTTGATCATTAAAGTAATTTTTAATAGAAAGCATAGGACATTTTAATATATCATTAACAATTAATATTTCAAGGATAAAATCTCTTAGAAGTTCTGGTTTTAATTCTGTTCTTTGGAGTTTCACAGAAAATGGAAAGGAAGTCAATTTACCGCAATTAGTACACATAAATGCTGGAGGTGAGACTCATTAAAACCCAACATTTTTGAGTTCTTTAATTAAAACTGTGCCTGTGTATTAACAGCAAATTTATTCTATTTCCCACATTTGTCTATACAGGCTTGAATTTAGCTAAGAAAAGTTAGAGAGGGCAAAAGAATTGTCATGGAAGAAAATAAATAACATAATTTGGAACATCAAGGAGTGGGCAATTCTATCCCATTAGATACATAAATAGCAAGTCCAGTTTCCTGTAGCTTATAAATGTAAACGTATTTCTAAAAAAGTAATTTCATGTATGAAAGCCCCTGATATACACACAAGTAATGGATATCTAACATTCCATATGTATTACACAACCTCTTCATGTATTTGAAAGGTGAAAAAGAATGAGGATCATCAGTTACTTATATAAAAACATTGCCAACAGAAAATATTTGACAAACCTATCAATAATATAAAAATAAGCAGCCATAGTTCCACGAAAGCAAGCTATTACTTCCACGTGTAACAGCATTTAATCACACCAACACTAGGTAGGAGAGCCAAAGAGCAACTGGTGCTGCAGAAGTAAGAGGAGAGGTTTCCACTTCCAGCTCCTTTGGGCTAAAAAAAATATAATTTTCCACTGTGAGTGCTAAGAGCTGGAGGAAAGACTGGTGCATATTTTGGCTGTGACAGGACCAGATCTCTGCCAGTAGGCAACTCAAGGAAAAACAGCCTTTAGGGTACCCAAATGATTCTGCTCCCCAACAGATTTCATGTTTGATGTTGATTCTGTTAATATCTCTCATTTATTTGTCCTCATGAGGACCAGCAGACCTCAAATTTCCCTTGCTTTGCCATACAAACTATATAATCAGCAATGATTGTAGAGACTGAATCAAGTACTGAGTGTATTTACACAACAGAACTTGTGTGGTTACGTTTTATTAGTTAGGGGAGGCTTTCTTGCCTGGGGCACTAAGTTTTAGAAAAAGAAAGACAACAAGCATAAAGTGAATGTAGGGCTGAGGACAGTTACTGGCAATAAAAAAGCACTGGCACAGAAAATTAAAGAGTGCCGAGACCCCCTCCTCACCCAGGGCAATGAGGACAACCACCCGATATTTGTCAAGACTGTTGGTGTGGTTTCACTGATGGATAGCTGTGTGACTGTCTGTAGCTATCCTGAACCTGACTTTTATTTCGAAAATATGTGCAATATATTAATCTGCTTAATGAGACCATAGTATCTGTCTCCAGTCATGTGCTGGGTATACTGTGCTTCCAGCTATCCAAAAATCTTCATCACATTTATTTATCTTTACCTTCCTCAAAATGTCCTTTTTGCTACAAGTAAACATTATCCAAAGGTAGGATGTTAAGATATTATCCAAAGGTAGGCCATTCCTTGTACTAAATAGGAAACCTTTCTGATGAGTAAGAAGAAGACAGTGTTTAGCAACTGATACTAAAATTAAGTAGAATCACTTAAGTAAGAAAAATATAGTGACTATGCTCTGCCTGTCCGGCAGAGTAAAGAATTGCCCATACATAGCTTAAAAGTCTCAGGGGCTTTTCCATTATCGCATCCCTCCAGGCTACTTCTACAAGCAACTGTTAGGCAAGCAGTGGGAACTTTATCCAACTCATAGGTGAAGCAGGTTTTTATCTGCTAGAGCAGTCATTCGCAGGCTCTTGGTCAGGCACCGAGTATTATGGGGTCTGCTGAAGGTAACTGGAAAAACAAAGCCCGCTGTGTGGCTGTTCACTCAAGTCCTGCTTAGATTCCGGCTAACCCAGCTCATGCTCAGGCCTGATGTGTGCTGGGAGCAGCACCATTAGGTCAAAGCCAGAGCACCAGGTAGGCAGGACAGGCCCAGGAAGAGCTGAAGGGTCATTATGCAGCCGTGATCACCTGCAAATTGTTGTCACCTGCAACCATCATCTTTTGTCTGGCAGTTTCCTCAGAAGCCATTAATTTATGGAAAAGGTATAGACCAAACCTCCAAGCTGGAGGGTGTAAAACATCAGTTTATCCAAAAAGCTTCTGAAGTGGATCCAACAGCAGCTGGACTGCTGAGGCTTTTGTGCTTCCCAGTGTGATACAGGGGACACCCACACATGATGGAGGAGGAAGGATGAGCCCTCTCACTGTCAGCTAGGCAACCAGTTCTTTTCTTTTGCATGATATTAAGAGTCACAGGTTATAATCTATGGAATCCTATGACCTGAATGGTGAATAAGTGAATTAAATGGTAGGCTAGTCTGGGCAAAAGGGGATTGAGCCTCTCTTTGTCCTGCTTGTTTACTGTATTTCTTAATGAGCTCAGGAAATAAAGTTTAAATCACAGGGTACATTGTCCTGTAAATTTGAGAGATCCAAACGGACCTTAATGTGCTGTCAGATTCAAATTCCTTATATAGGGATCCTTACAGGTACTGCAAAAAATCTGGAACCTATAAACTGAAAGACGGGTTGAATGCTGCTGCTCTAAGATGTCCTTCCCTTCCTCCAAGCAGATCTTGAGCTTTGTTGAACAAACTTCTGAGTGGTTTTCTTTTCACAGTGATTTACCTCACTGTTTAGAGAGAGCAAACATTCATGGTTATGCAAGGTTCAGCTAATTAACCTAATACACATGTCATTTCCTAAACTAGCCTTCCAAAAAATTAAAAGGCTTCCAACTTAGTCTTGGCATTTGTGCCCAAGTAAGATCCATGCCCTTGATGACCCTTTCTTAAAATATGACAAACATTCTTCTTACTAGTGCCACAAGTCCAGTGACTTAGCTGCTTCCCACATATATATAAAAAAAAAAATGTGCTACTTAGTTTGTGTATGTATTTGTACACCTGATAACCCAGAGTTCTCCGTAACTGTTTTGAAACATAACCTGAGAAAAAAAAAACTATTTTATGAACACACAATCCTTATTTACTCACTGGACTTAACTAGTACCTTTGTCACTACAATAGTTGCACTAGATTTTTTTTGACTGACCACTGCCAAAAATGCCTCAAATTTCAAGTGGCATAATTAATGTTACTAGTTTAGGGAAGCAGGTGTCTGAGAGTACAAAGAGTTTGAGCATTGCAGCTGGTTTCCGAAGCTCAGTGTGGCTTTTCCAGCTTTTAGATATTCAGAAAAGACATTTCTTGTTAAGAGAAAAGAATGTAATTGATTCATTTACAATAATTTCCTCCTGAATTTTGTCCACTTTGCAAAGGAAAACATCAGCAACACCCATGAAAAACATAAACAGCAAAGGCTTTACAAAAGGCAAACCATCACTTACAAATTCTGCTAGGGTATTAAACATCAAAACCGGATTCAAATCAACAAAGATGTTTCTTTCAGGTTCACCATCATCATTTCTGTGAAAATTCCCAGATCTGCCCTTCCCATTCCATTCATACGACCAAACCCCCCAGATGATTAGTGACATTTTGACAAAAATAATATTTTCCTTTCTAGCACTGTTGGAAATCTGCATTCAAAATACTCATCGCAAGAAATGATTTTACTTTTAACATTCCACATGGCCTACGAAAACCCATCACCTCTCACACACCATCAATCCATCATCTTCTCCCTGTTGCACTTTCACCAATTCTTCAACAAACCTTTCACTAACTTGGAATATGACAACCTGAGAGAATCTGCATCTTGCTCTTTTTCAGGCAGCTAGTCTATGCCACATTATTTTAAAAATAAAATTGAAAATGTTCAACTAAAAAAAAAAATAATTTATGTTATACAGCATTACTTTGTACTGCTGGGAGAAATACCAGTGTCAGAGGATCACCCTATGAAAGTGCAGGCTTTTTTCAGTAAAACATAGTTTTTTCACTTTGGTAAGACTATGCCCGATATGCTTACCTAAAATAAAGCATCTGACAGTGATAGTGTGCCATGTTTCAAAAGCTTAACCCAAACTTTGAAACTCTGGAAAAAAAAAATTGTCAAAGGTTATTTCCATCATCCATTTTTCCCATGTTCTCAGTATTAACTACTGCAACAGCGAAATAAATGAGGCGCTGCCTGTAACGGACATGCTGTTATACCCAACAAAGAGAATGCAAAACCTGTATTTGTACGTAAACCTAACATACATGCTCAAAACATAAAAGAGACCAGATTATCTAGTGACAAAGTGGCACGACTGTACCTCTTTGCGTCCATTTCTCCTGAACAATTGACAGGTGGTATAGGTTTCAGACCAAAAAACTGTCACACACGAATTACTTTCCAGAAAAAAAATAAAATATTGAACTTGCCTTAACTCTTGCCTTAAATGTTTCCTCATATATATATATTTAAAAGCAGAAAGGAAAGGAATTTCTATAGTATGAATAACAATATACTCGCATATTTCTATCAACTTAGCTTCGTGTTTTTCAGTTGCTAGAATGAAAAACAACAGCACTTTCAAAGGTTTAGCCAAAATGATACATTCAATTATATGTTAAGTATTACCTACATTCCTGCCAAAATTTGGATTGTAAAAAAAGCCTACCAGTATTCTGAGTAAGCTAATTCATCTCTCTCTGAGAGAATCTCGATGAACACAAAGCACTGTAATGTTAATGTTCTTTTCTAGGTCAATTTAAGATGTCCCAAGTAATGAGACTTTCCCCATTTCTCCTTGAGAATTTATTCTACCAGGTTTTGCTGCTGCATCATGCTTTGCAATCAACCTACACTCTAACTTTCTAAATTATGCAAATTTGTATTTGCTCAGCTAAGGCATAGTTACAGAAAGTACAGACACTTATTTGCATTTCAAAGCTTAAAAAAAAATGACTAAGTTCCAATTTTAATTCATTTAACTTAGTCATTATGGTAATCCCAAAGGAAATAAGAGGGGAAACAAAGTGTTTTGTACCTATTAAAAATAAGTAACGATTGATTAATAGATAGATAGATAGATAGATAGATGACGTGTCACTCACAAGAGAAAACCAGAAGCCACTACTATAGTGACTATGCCATTAAAAGCAGTAGCTTCAAATGCAAGAAAAACTGCTGTGAGAAAAGCAGGTGCATTGTCAATATATCTTCAAAAGCCTTCTTAGCAGTTTTTCCATCAGTGTTTCACACGGTCTTACTTGGGTCGATTTCCTCCACCTGCAGAATTCTTGCAGATAGATTTCATTACTTAAATTCAACAAAAGGGTAACAATTTGTCTATTTTGAGCAGATGGATGTAGCAGCGTGTATATTTTCATCATGACAGTAAATAGAAACACTGAAAAGGCAGGTGCTAGGCACGTGTTGGTTTTGCATAACAAATTTTTGCTTTATTTTTCTGGATACTTTGGAAAATGAATGTAATTATTCTCAAGTCCAATGAAAGAGCTGGAATAAACCTACCTACTCAGAACTAATTGGTATTCAAGTTTATAATTACTGGCTTTGTCAAATACATCTATTCTGATTATTTTGCTTTATTAGTGCTGTCACTCCTTTTAAATTTTAACGCTGTGTTTAAATCAACCTGTCTTTAGTAATTTACGTGAGTTACACAATTACACAGGTAGCAATTAGAGTAGCTTAGGCATCAAATGCAGCTCTTGATAGAACTGTGGATCTGTACATTCAGTTCGTTAGGTGATTGTCATTGTTGGCGTAATTACAAATAGACATATTATTTAAGGGATTTCTTTTCTATGTGCTTTTGTACATTATGTACTACAGCTACTTTTAAAAGATATTTTAATAAAAGCCATAGCCATTGACATCCTTTTTAGTAATAGAAAGATCTGTATGGGGAAAAAAAGCTCAGTTCAGTTAAGCCACTTATAAAACTGTCAAATATTCTGATCCTCATATGAATTATTTAGACAATATATACGTTGTGTACACAGCACATTTATTTTCCTCTACTACATCATTATGGGGGATTGTATTTTTTCAATGTGAAATCTAATTGACTGCCTAAGAGTATACATATGAGCAGAGACTTTCAAGTTTTTGTCTTCCATAAGTATTTCTGGAACCTCTGGTGCAACATAGATTAACATATAGCAGATATGTGTGATGAAGAAAACAAACATATTCAGCTTGTTTCAAGACAGAAAAAGCCAAGAGCTCTCAGCTCTGCCCTCCCACTGCCTCAGTTTCCCCCTCAAGGCTGCCAAAGGCAATACTACTTGCCTGCGACAACGGACACAACGTGCACAGGTTACTCCCGTGGTTAAAGCATCGTTAATGCAGCACACAGATCACTGCTGGGTTGTCAGTAAGTTGTGTATGTGTGACAGGGAGAGCTTAGCTATATATATTTTTTTAACAAAAAAAAAAAAAAAAAAAAAGCATTCTGCAAAACCAGAGCTAATTAATGGGCATGAAAAGTTTCCCACACTCATTTGTAGCAGGATCCATACACTCCTGAGGCTACTTTTGACCTCAACAAGTTTAGATAACCAGCAACATGCCCAGAAACACCATGACTGAGAGGTACCTCCTCTTCCCCTCCTGACCGTTGTTCTCCTGAGGAGTAATTTTTTTCCTTGGCCTTCACAAAAACCAATCCCTGATGGGACCAGACAGGGATGCCAACGTGCAGGGCTCGGGAGTGGGGCAGGGCTGGCAGCAGCTCTGCTGCGCTTAGAGGGGATTGCACAGGTCCATAGGTTCTCCCGAGCCAGTGGGCTGGGAATTCACACAGGATTGCCACAGGTGCCTGGGTACAGGAGGCAGGGCTGGTATAAACCCACTAGCTCCTCCAGAAAATATCTCAGGTATATTCAAGCATCCCCTGGTTTTTCTGGCGTATTTCCCACTGTGCTGTACCTGCACATGCAAGGAAGATGATTGCACATAACTGAACTATTTGGGCTCTCTAGAAAACTGTTCTGAAGAAATAAACAAGTCCCAAAGCCTTAGCACTCCTTGCCTCGTAGGTTATAGGCCTTACAGGGGAATTCATAGTCGTGACTTGGACACACAGCATGAGATTCAGCTCATCCAATTTTACATGTTGGCAGTTGAATATATTCATATACGAGCTGGTCACTGTTAATTCATTTTATAACTGATATACAGTTTCTTCCAGAGTGACATGCATCGGATTATTTCTGTTATTTTATATGTCAAAGTTGTTTACTGTGTGTTTTGATAAATTCCACAAGCACTTGTGGCAGAAGAGCACGGGCCGATACGCACGATCCCCAAGGCCAAACACATCTTCTGCTTCCTTGGTACTCACCAAGGATGAATACTAGAGTGGAAGTGCTGTGAAAGAAAGAGGCAGACATCACTGCATTTTATGCCCTTAACAAGATCAAGGACAAGGAACGTCTCGCAGATACAGCAGCTAGGGTTTAGATATGAACTAGATGCCAAACTGCTCAGCCCCATCACCATTAAAGTGCCTTCATTCAGGCCTGCGAGATGAAGATCCTTACAGGACTAGACTAGTGATTTTCTTTTTCTGTATCCTAATGTTTGCCAGAACACAAGCTCCCTTTTGTTTAGCAGTTTATTATATATTTTTATTACACATGTATTTATAAGCAGTGGCAGAGGTGTGCTGCAGCAAAGAACACACCAACAGCTGGCCACTTGAGGTGTTTGCCTGCAGCCCTCGGTGGGTTTTGCAGCCCTCGGTGAACTGGAGCTGGCTACACGACGCTTTTGCCTGTATCAAAGTTGAGTCGGACCCCAGCTACAGTGTGAACCTACGTAGGCTAATTCTGACCAGCTTCCCTTTGTGGATACAGCCCTCGCTCCCTCACTGGGACAATATACAGAAGTATATCCACCGGCGCCACAGTTTAACCTCCGATTTAAAAATTATTTACTTTGTGAAGAACAGGATGAAAATAGATCAATGTGTTACTGAGACTAGCTCATGCTCTTTCCTGAACCAAACATAAGCAGCCACATTCCAGCATTTTAATTGAAGAGACAGGAATATAAATGAATCTCCCACAATGTATGAATACCTGCTTCCTCAAGCCCCGGGTACCCGCGAGGTTCCCAGGCGTGTACGCCATTCACCATGCCCGGCGGCTGTTCCAGGCGCTTACAAAAAGCAGAGCTCGTCCTGCCTTGGTGAGGTTGTAGTTTGCACTCAGCCTGTGCCCAGCAGAACAGTAGAGCTGCAAATCTGGAACAGTTTGCCTTGTAACTCGGTTCATAGCTGAACAGCACTTTTTCTTATTCCCTGAAATTAGTAATTCTTCCGAAGTTACCTACAGGGGCTTGGAAACCCAAAGTTAAAGTAACACTCACTTGTGCAAACCCAATATAACCACACATCATACATCAAACGCCACCTCCACCCACAAAAAGGCATGTAACCTTATGTTTATCAAACCCATAGGCAAGTGAAATCTATCCACGTTTTCACAATTTGGACATATTTTAGGCAGTGTTTTACAACACTAGCTTGATTTAAAATAAGCAGCTACTCCTACATTAGAAAATGGCTGGTATTATATGGAAAATCTATAGAATTTTCATGTTGATAGATCAATAATTGCTGACTAGAAAGTGGTATAAAAGACAAAACGATATGACAGATTCATTTGTAGACAAAGCGTACTGTTTTGTATTAATAATAAACGTTTTCACACTGAGGGTAGTATTAATGAGAATCTCATTGATTTATTCAAACCTTCTTAGTTTTTCTGTAATCCATATTGAACTGGATTTAAAACTCACTGTCTTGTCTATAAATATTTTTCATAGGAATGACAATATGTTGATCTGTAAAATATGTGGGCTTTTCTGTGTAAAATGTTAATTTTCATTTTACTTGAATGTAGAATGTATGTGTGTACGCATCTTTTAAATTGATATGTTTGTATTAATGCTTAGATTTGTAATTGCTTAATTTTTTTTGGTGCTGGCCATTTCACAGAGGGTATAATTCTCCAAGCTGCCATCAATAACAATTAACAACAACAAAAAAAATCCATCACAGCAAAGAAAACAGTGTATTAAACATCTAACAGAGAAGCATCTCTTCAGCTCAGCAATAAGAAAGACTGTGCCAGATTCACCATTGGTACCAGTCCAGTGGAGATGAAAAAATCCTGTGTAAGCCAACAGAATTAAATAACATACTATTTATATTAGGATAAGTTGGAAAAGGATGTGTCCAGAACAGGTGAACAAAAAGTTTTTTGTTTTGTTTTGTTTTTTTAAAATTAAAAGCATGCATCCAGAACAGTAGCCAGAGAACTGTGAATTTAATTCATCAGAGGTCACAAGAAAAAAAAAATTAAAAAAATCAACAACATGATTTATATTATCAAAATGTTTTAAATAACCACTTTAAATTTACAAACATATGGAAAAATGTTCCCCTAAAAATTAAACCACTCATTTCACACTAAAGCTGATGCCAGCATACAGCCCATGGGTTCCACAGTACCAAACCAATCTGTTTCTCTGGCAGTGTACAAGAACAGGGCATCGACGTGCCTTGCATGCGAATCACTATGTGCCATAAATAGCCTACTGGCTTCAATTTATGATTTTCCTCTCCACCACCAACACCACCACCTCCCCACTATCATCAGGAGAAATTGGAATGCTGTCGGCACAGGGCCACAAAAGCATTTTAGTTCAGGAATTTATTTCTGCAAACAAAGAGTACAAGTGTGCATATCTATTTTCCTTCAATTTGTGCTGTATAGTTGGCACTAAATCAGTCTTCAGTTAAATCCTTGGTCACTGAAGTCTGCATAGCTGTGCAGAGGTAGAAATAAGTACTATTTTCAATTTGCTCATTCTGGGATATATCGTTTACTTCTTGTTTACCTGTAAACAAACATTCTTAAGTATTGCTTAGTCTCCCAACCACGCTTCCTTTCTTGTAGGTCATTTCAAACACAATATACTTTAAAATACACTACCAATGTTTTTAAGCACACAAACAAAAGCACTGAGATCCATCTGGGATGCAGATCTCACTGCTTTTATCCACCACAGTCGCTACCATAAGGGTATAAAAATGCACGCTCACAAAAGGCTCAAAAAATGTCAGATTATTCTGGTATTGGTGCTAATAGCTACATCACCTTCGCATTCAGGAGAAAATTTAAAAAGAAAGAAAGAAAAAAGAAAAAGAGTTCATGCTGCTCTGGTTTTTGGAATCCCTGGTTATATCTGCCTGCCACAGGCAATAGCACAGCACAACAGCAGCCGGTCTGTAGAGCGAAGCACGGTGGCGAGGAGCTTATGTCCGCACAACGAGCATTTTGAGATGGGGGCGATTGCTCTGGATGGAGCCTAACCTGACCTTGCGGGCTGAATGCCTACCAGTCCCTTAGCAGTGGGTCACCAGTAGAGGTAAGCCCATGATGCCTCATGAAGCACATCAGGCATGCCCCAGTTTGTTCTGGTCCAAGTGAAATCCAGTTCGTGAAGTCCATGGCGCAAAGCGTAGGGAACGGGGACAACTGGAAGACTTCCTTCCAAAACCCACTTCTGATCTCAGCTAAAATGCTAATCTACGTTTGCAAATGCAGACATACGTACCCAAGTGACACTTACACCAACTAAATCTCAACTTGTTTAACAACGGAATGCACATCACCCTACGATAGCTCTTGGGACACAAGTTTGGAAATTTCTGGAACTTCACGTTACAGATGATGGTGAAAAAGTAGAATCCTCTGAAACCTCTTTGGAGGGGAAAGACAGATTTGTCTATGAGTTGTAGGGTCTGGTTTTCCTGTTTGGTAGCTCACTCACAACTTAAATCTTATGGTGGTATCAGTAAGAGCCAGCACGAATGCTTTGTACCGCCTTGTTGGCGGCTGCTTGGCTTGAGTCAGCAAGCAGCACGTGGAATCCGTAACTTCGCTAGATCAGAAAGATACCAAAAGTACCTGTGTATTAGTGTAAATTAGCTACTTGCAAATACTCTGTTCACATGAAGCGCCTGATCAAGATTTCTAGTCAAAAGGAGTCAGGAGAGTAAAGTAGCAAACTTCCTTGGCATCGGTTCTGGTGGAGATGGAGGGATGGTTCACGGGCAGGAGCCTGAGCTCCCAGTCAGCTTGGTGCAGTTACGGGAATAATGACTATGGACAGGACTGTTTCAGGGAAAATAGAGTTCCGGATTAACAAATTGTCTGTGAATCATTAAGGGATAGGGCATGAAATGATATTAAGCCATGGCAACAAAGGGCTTCCAATTATTTATTAAAAAAGTCAACTGAGACAAACTGCTGTAGCATTCATTAAACTAATGAGGGGAAGCACCTTGAACTGCAGTTTGAGGATAATACCTTGAGGTCAGAATGCAATTTGATGCAGCTCTGGTTTGATCTCTCTGCTGAGAACTATGACACTGTTTAAAAATGAAATTTTATAAAAATCTGAAGTAGTAGATGTGATTGCCCTTCAGAGAACAAAAATACGAAAAGCACCTCTAAGTGGTAAGAATGTTGTAATCTGAAGGACTGCATTTCTAAAGAGAAAAATTGGCATCAAGTGAAATAATTTGGGTTTGATATTAATATACTTGAGGAAGACAGGATGGAAAAAGGATGAAAAGGGTAAGAAAAAAAATAAAATAAAAGGGAAATAAAAATAAAATGCCCACAACCTCCTAAACAGCAAGGTTGTTGCAAAAAATGCAAAATGATGCAAAAAATGATACCTGCAAATGCCCTGTTCCTGGACGCTGCAGGAACAGTCACTCCCAGCCAGAAGCTAGAGCAGTTCGGCCACATTTGTGCGGCACTGCAGCAGATGAGGTAAACCCTGGCAGAACTGACCTGGGTTTGCATCTGTCCCACAGCACAAGCACAGCCGCATCCCCAGCCTCTTCGCCTGACAACAGCCAGTGCTTTCCAGGGCCAGCCTGAATTTCCTTGCAGGCTTGGTCTTCCCATCTTTGAGGAATTCAGGGTGTTCCTGTCTCGTTTGAGATTGCTAGAAAAATACCTCCAAGATCTACATAGAACATAGGCAGTGTCCTTTTCAGTATGCACTTGTTACTGTGACAGGGAGAATCCCGTTCTCATCCCTTCCCCCTGCAGCCACATTTCACCATTGCCCTACTGAAGAGTGGGGATATCTCAGACCCACCAGCTGATCTTCTCCATCCTGCTGTTGGGCACCAAATTCAAATTAAGTAATTTTGATAATAAGGTCTTTGCTAGCCTGACTGATTAAAGAGCAACTGTTTAATGGTGGTAGCATACCCAAAGAGGCAATAATGTCTAGAAAGAGGGCAGACATGAGCTGTGAGCCAAGCTGAAGAGGGGTCCCCATCCTGTACAGCTAACGGGAGCCCAGAAGAGTTCATCTTCTCAACAGCCTTACACAATATCCTGGCTAAAATCCAGACACGGGCACAAGGACTTCGAAAGCCAGAACAATTGTCACATTCTTCACAATTCTTTGTCTTACTGCCAAGTTTAAAGAACAAATTATCAAGTCAGAACAATAAAGTATGTATTGGGTTTGTGTAAATTCTGGCATCGAGGATTCAAAAGCTGGGGAGAAGGGTCTTAATACCATATGTCCAGTATGAGCAATTACAAGCCTGAAAGCCCTGCTTCACATATTGTATTTTATCCAAGAGATGAGTAAGTAGGAAACTTCCTCACAGCCTGCAACTGTTTGCTCAGGAAGAAGTTTTCTAATACCAGAAACTAGCAAAGAGTGACGCGACAAGATTCACTAAAAAGGTCAGTATTTGGTCTAGATAAAATTAGACAAAGAGTTATAACCAATTTTACTCAATACTAAGACTACAAGCATTGGAATGAAAATGGCAGGAGGGAAACAGGTTTAGAACAGAGGAGGGGATTTCCCATGGATTACTGTCTTTCTGAAAACCAAACAAAAATAAAATTGAAGAAAACATGCTCAGGTTCCAACCAAAATTCTGTTCTTGTTATTGAAATCAGCAGCTTTTACTTTACAGCTTATGCCATCCAGGAGATCAGACCAGGCAATCTTAGCAGCCCATTTTGGATTTTAAAATCTTTTCACCCACAGGACAAGAAAATTATCGTAACACCTGGGCAACCCTAGAGTAGGAGCTTGCTGAAACATCATGCGCGTCAGCTCCAAAACCAACAGGCCTGCTGTCTAACAATCAGCTGTAGCACTGGGATCCCAGATGAGGGTTTTTCACTCAACCCCATGTCACAATCACTTCTGATTTTCTAAAAGTAACAATGCTGTTATTTCAGACAAGAGAGAAGGAGACAAGATAATTCATTTTTACAACTACTGCAAAAGCAAAGCAACCCTCCTGGATACAGCTGACTGTCGAAAAGACATTTATTCTAGCACCAGGTCATTGCATCTCTCAGACTTCTGCTGAGCCACTAAAGTTGAGCCACTTTAACAGAAGTTCAAAACAGATACACGTCCTTTACCTGTTATGTATAATATACATAACTATTTGAAATCTTAGCATTAAACCGGTATACTCATTGTAAATAATATTTGTTATACACTCAAGCACTGCACAAGGAATATGTCTGCAAAGACAATACCATCACAAATGATTAAAGGCTTCTGAAGTTGTAAAGCAACTATAAATTGCTGGAAATACAGAATAAAGAAAGAGGGGTTTTTTCCTTGATGGATCATACCATTGATCACTCAAGACTGGTGTCCTGTCTCTGTCCTGTATCATATACCTCAAGATGAAAGTCCTTCAATACACCCACTTTGTTGTAGATATTTTTTTCCTTTGTGACTTTTGAAAGAAACGTTCCCATCAGATGGTTAAAATAACAAACCCGCCTTGATAAATGAGGTTTGATTACTTCTGCTTCAGCCTGAATAACAATAAAATGCTATCACAAAATTATCCATGCACACTGTCAATTCAGGGATGATATTTGGACCAATTTCACTACTGATGTATGTTTATTATCTCCACATGTTATGGTAGTTTTAGATCAAAATTGAGTTTGTCCCTTAAACCTTTAATTTTCTCCTTCATGAGCTTGCAATAATGATCTGGCCATGCTTTAAATTATTCAGTTATAATTTGCAAGTAAGTAGCGTTTTCTGTGCATCCACTAGTATCAGTGAAAGATTAAAATAGAGTATGTTGTGCTGCAGCTGAAATACGCTTCGGTGTGCTTAGACAGAGTTGCTTGAAAGAGCACAAAATAATATTAAAAATGAACATAACTGCTAGTTATTGATTGACAGGATCAGTATTGCAGAAGAAAAAACATACTAAATCGGATTGTGCTCCAAAAAGAAATGAAGGGAAGAAATCAACACTTGCCAAATGAGAACAAACAGAAAACAAAAGAAAATACGCTTACATTTTCCAGAAACATGGTGTGGTTTTTTTGGTTTGTTTGGGGCTTTTTTGTTTTTGGTTGGCTTTTTTTTTTTTTTACAGACACTGAAAAATAAAGCAAAACAAAACCCACAGCAGAATTACTTGACCATATCCTTTTAAGTGCCCAAGGTACTGCCACAACTTGGATTATGATCTCAAATATTCCTGCTGGAGCGGCTGTCCTTCACATTCTGTGTTCGCAGTCCTCAATCATTTGTTGGAGGGGAGAGCTGCTGCAAATGCAGGGAGAGGATGGGAAGTCTGGGGGTTGGATACATTTTTTATTTCTTTGCATTTTCAGTAGTCAAAAAAGAAAACCCCTCATCCATCACTTTGATAGAAGTCCACAGGGCATCCATTTATTCTATTCAGAACAGGATCCGATGAGTTCAGATCCTTATTTATGTTCATTCAATGCTCTGACATTACATTTTCTTGGCTGTTATCTGAGCATTACTATTTATTATTAGTCTGCAATGGAGATCCTATTGTAATGAACTGTGATACACCGACATATTTCATGTTTGCTGGTTATATTAGATTTATTGCAATTACTCTTGAAAGGGATAGTGTAATTTACTGAAATTTCATTGTGGAAAAGGGAACTCCTGCAGGAGGCTCTCACTGAATTTTCTATGAGGCTGTGCTAAGATCTTCTGTTCCAAGAGCTTGAATGATTGCCAGTAAGCCTAAGACTCATGCTTTACATAATAGAAAATTTTAATTAAAAAAAATGAGCAAGAAGTTAATGATAGATTTGTTTCATATCAATAGAGAGAGCACAGTTGTGGGGTTTTTTTTAAGATAGGCCATGTGTTAAAATGAAATTCCAAGAAAGAAAATTAAGAAAAGGCTTTAAAATAAATCTTTCTTATGAAACAAGGTTGTCTATTGGAGATGCTTGATTTCCAAAGAGGTGCTTTGCTTTGAGAGTTTCAGCTGGTTATTGGATATATCAGTGGGAGCTTCTGAGATGAGCTCCTGTCATTAGGTCTACATTAGGTCTGCTGAGCCCATCCTAAATGAGTGTATTAGATAAGCTGAGGAGAGTAGGGGACTTCAGCCTAAGATCCAGTCCGAAAGCAGAAACAAAGGAAATGGCAGGAGCAATGCCAGGAGGCAGGAGTGTTCACGTACTTGGAGCTGGCTCAAGAACTGCGGGTACATCTCTCCCCGAAGGCCTGGTGCAGGCTTGAGCGCTGCCCCGTGATCGTGCACCGGGATAATTGTGCTCCTGGCAGAGTTTCCAGGCAGTGCCCAGGAGCAGTCAGTCTGTGGGTGAAGTACATGGCAGAGGTTGCTCCCAAAAAGCAGTATGGAAAGAGGCCAACCTGTTTTGGTGGCCAGAGCTTAGTCCTATGAACACGAGCCATGGGCGGCACTTGCCCCTAGAGCCAGAGAGGACCTTTCAGTTGACTGGTGGAGGCCGTACCCTGCAAGAGCTACTATAGCGCCTTTGCCAGCTCACCTGTCTCTCAGTTACTCAAGCCTCTCCCAGAAAATCATATGAAAATCTCCCCCTGGAGGAGCCTCCATGTGGGAGCTGCCCAGACATGCAGAGCGTGGCCATGGCTTGCTCTTCAGCCCTTGACAATACACATCCCTGTGTATTGTTTTATATATATATATATATATAAAAAAGTATGTGTGAGATATATATAAGTATGTGTGTGTGTGTACATAAATATATATATTTTTATATATATATGTACACACACACACCACCTAATATACAGTCCCGGACCCTGCCAAGGCAGCTCCTTGCTGAGGTCAGCAAGGTTCTATGTTGTATGAATATACTGCCACATATTCATAAACTGATCTTTTCCCAGGCTGAGCTTTTGGATAAATATTGCAGGACTTAATGTCATTAAAAAAGGTGTTTGGTAAATTAAAAAAATGCTGTAAATCAGAACGATCATACAGACACATAGCAGCGATTTAGGCAGTTTTCTTCAGCAATATTCATTACTGTTATGTTATTGATTTTTTTGATGTTGCACCTGGGATGAATTTGGCTGCTTCTTCCTAAAAATACCATTTGAAGTCTTATTGATAGTAATCAAGTGAGCATCTCATTATATTATCCCCTAGTTTCTTAACAATAGGAGGGAATAACCACCAGGGAAGGAGGAAAAGGCTAATCCATAAATTTCTCATTAGCCAAAAGAGAGAGAAACATTCACTTGAATAATTGAATATGTTTAGCATCACAGCCTGCAGTTAATCATGTTTACTTACCCTTACTTTTCCAATATTCACAGAACGATACTGCATGGGTTTTAACACAACATTAACAGCTGTCAATATGCAGACTGACTGTTCAAAAGTACATCTAAAGGTGCATGCTTTTAAAGCAATGAGAGAACCTTTATTCAGAGTGATAATAAAAACAATTAACTTTGCATATAGCACCATTATTCTAATTAACGATCAATAATAGCTTAATTTCTAAGTTTTGCTTAAAGTGAATGATTCACAGCAAAAAATGTACCCTATTAATTTGCTCTAATTTTCTGCTTGGGAATGTCTTTTTTTTTTTTTTTTTTTTAATTAACTCAATGATTTGAAAATTTTTTGTTTACATACATGATTAGATTTACCAAAAACAAAAATTTTTTATTTATATTTTTTTATAAAATATTAATAATATAAAAGAAAGCCTTTGATAAGACAAATACAGCACCTCATTGCAATTAATTTATGACATGAGAACTGCTTGGAAACAGAAGAGCCAAGGGTAATTCTAGCATCATAAAATTTTAGAAAACTTTTCTTGATGTCTCACCGTAATCTTCCTTGCTGCAAGTTATGGCCATCTACGCTTGTCCTTTTCACCATGCACAGGGAAAACAGATTGTTCCCTTGCTTTGCACAGAAGAACTTATTTAAAGGCTGACTTTCTCTTTTCAGTTCTGAAGCTGACTCAAGCTTTCCTTGCAGCCATTGTTTTCAAGGTTTTCAGTTTTGTAAACTTTGTCATTGTTCTTCTGTTGACTAACCTACATCTCTCTGGAAATGCATTTCCCACACTATCTTCCAGGTTCTATGCTGGAAGAAACATACAATGCTTTTGCTTTCTATATCCCACTCTGGCCTTTGTTTTCCTTGCCACATTAGTACAGTGCTGATTGCATTCATTTAATGACATAGCGTGGAGGATAAGTACTGAGTCTGTTTCTCAACCTGTATTTGTGCATTAGCATTCATTCCTAACCAAAACCTACTCTAAGTGCATATCTCCTGTATGCCAAGATCGCCTGAAATTCTAATCCCATCTGACAACTCACTCTCTCATCCACCTGATGGCATAAGCAAATTTTAGTAATCAAATATTCATATAAATTAACAAAACATATGGAATATGCTTAGATCCAAGGGAAACATACATGCAGCTGCATTCAATATATTCTTTCAGTTTCATATATACACAAATGAGAGGTCATTCGCACTTCTGATTTTTTTTTTTTTTTTTTTTTTTTTTTTTTTTTTTTTTTTTGTCCCCTCACTTCTTGTTGTATTTCATACTGGACTGCTATCCTGTCGTAAAGTATCATTTGCAAGAACTGGAGCTATGTTAACACAATGAAAAGATCCACGTAAATTCTGTGATTAGATTTTTCTCATACTTTTTTTGCAATTTCCCAGCAGGAAAATAAAAGTGAAACAAATTGTGAACATACAGAAATGTAACTGTTGAAACACCAGTTGCAAATGTAGAATATCTTAGGCATTTTTATTTGCCAAACAGCCTCATATTTCTTTCTAAATACTCTGATTTCTGTTAGAGAAGAGAATCATGTTTCTGGGGTACAACTTGTATTCCAAGCGAAATAACTTGGCAAAAACATCCTTATCAGTCTTCTAAGTGAACAAAGTATATGACGGTCAATGCCATTTAAACCCTTCACCAAACAGTGCCTCAAATACCAAGGTAATTCAGATTGCTTCACCCTTCCCTGTAAGTTTTGTATATGACTTCACTAAAGCACCGGGTTTTATTGCCTTAAAATTCCAACTCCATGCCTAGCAGCAGGAGGATCATAAGTACTACAGACGTACTGATAATGAGTATACTTACAATACTCTATAGCACAGAGTGATGCAAGCACGCTTTATACAAGCTCTGAGCCAAACACCATATACATGCTCACAACACCACCGGGTTAAGACCAAGCCAGTCAGAATAGTGCTGGCAATATGATCCATCCTCCCAGAAATGAAACAAGCTAGTTGCTGGCCAAGACCAAGACACACGATGAAAATACACCCAATGAGCATAAATACAACAAGCAACACACGACCCTCTGCATCCTTGAAAGCAGGTTGCACACTCCACTGCTTTCCTGCACTAAAAAGGTTATTGTCTAATTTAAATCTAATAAATTGGCAATGTGTTGACAGTTGGTGGCCCTTACATCAGGCCATTAGGTTAAAGCATTAACTTTTTTTTTTTTAATTGGTTTGTACCAAAATGGTGTCATTGGCATGATCTAAGTAGTTGCTGATCTTACCTGAAACCTACTGTATCAGTCTTTCACAGAAACATGACTATACAACATCATAGCTGGTAACATGCTGTTCTACAGAAAAAACGACATTCAGGTCCTTTGAACAGTGTGTGTGACACACAGAGCATCTACAGATCTAGAGCGTGGAATTTTTTAGTTAATTTGGTGAGTATCACGCATTATTGAGACTAGAACCAGCACGGTGGGTAGACTAGAAACTGTGTGTTTAGTCTGACCTATTTTTTGTACATAATTGGTGAGAACAACATTCATTTTCATTGCCACACAGACCACAGTTAGTTCTACCTAGGTTTTGAATTCTAACCAGAAAGCCTCATCACCCATTCTGTGCCTTCAGAGCTGCACTTCAAAACAGGAAAATCTTCTGATGGTATAAATAAAAGCTGAGCAAAGCCAAGATTCTGGTACTGGCAACTAACTGCTGAATGAACCATACCTCCTTTAAGATGTTTTGGTGGGGTTTTTTTAACTTTCACTCTAGCTTTTGCTCTGGAAGCAACAAGTATGTGTCAGATTTGCACTTCTATGTTATTGAAACAGGCTTTTTACAAGGTGAGGGGAGAAAAAGCACAAACCAACAGACACACCAACCACGAACTTGAAATGTTTTACCTCAAATATTTTTTTAAATAGCCCTTCAATATTTTTCCTAAAGAATTGAGTCATTTGCTGATGACAATCTGTTCACAAGAACAGAGACCTGGAATGTGCCTCCTCCATCAGCAGGCTCCCTGCTCTGCTATTTTAGTGGGTTTACCCTTTTCATATAATCCCACTTATCAAGTTATCAAACACTATCTTCAGAAGTGTCAGCTTTCTTACCTCCTCCAATATCCCCACATCTACTCAGTTCTATTGGAAAGATGCTGCCAAGATGATCCCTTCGTTCTTACCAGGGCTGCACAGATCAGGCTTTCTATGCCTCCTGGGGTAAGAGAAGCTCCCTGCTCCACTGCTCAGCCTGCTGGCCCTTCCCCAAACGCAGGCCCGTTTGAAAGCTGGTCTTGAGCAAAGCTGGACATAATGTTTTACATGACATCTTACCCGTGTCTTGAAGAATGGCAGCAGTTCTTCTGGTTCTAATACATCTAGCTTCCCTTTTCCTGGCCTCCTTAGTTATTCTGAAAGAGAAAAAGGAAAAAAAAAAAATTCAGAAGTTGCTTCTATATGGTAAGATGGTCTAGAAAATGCTGGTATACCTAAAAATTTAGGTTTATCCAGCTGCATGAAGAAGAATTACAATTTTAGTTGGCCATATAGGCAGATGGAAACTTTCAGAATAGCTGGGATGTTAACGCACAGGTGCTAAATCTTTGGCCTGCATTTCTGCTGTGCAGTAGGTCACCAGACATCGGTCACAAGTGTAAAGGTTCATAAATACATGAGGAACTTTGCAGGGGATGCATTTGTCCACCACACTTAATTGACTTCATTATGTCTGTGTTCTGGACTGCTTTTCAAAGCTGGTCTAACAGCGCTGGAGATGTAAATGAGGTAGCAGACACCAACAGAACTGCATTTATTCAGTATTACAGAATAATTGCTTTGAAGACCATCAGTGTTCATTAGTTTACATTTCAGTGATTTTTAAGAAGTTCACTGGTTTGAATACTAAAGTTGGTAAAGATCCATATTTATTTTCCATAAATACAGAAACAGGTTGTCCTAGAGACTCTGATTTTTTTAAGTCTGGCTTTCCACTGTAGTCTGAGCTACAGTGTAATATCCCTGAAAAGAAAGCAAGTCTTTAGAGATCACAAACAACCAATTTCACAGTACAAGCAGTTGTAAATAGAGCTAAATTCCCTTTAGTAATAAACTATTCATCTTTGTGCTTCATTGAGTTCAAAGAAAAGCATTTTTCAGAGTTTAAGCAATTAAGTTTACATTTTATTTTCTCCTCTAGAAAGGAAGTTATCACAAAAGCATGGGATTAAGAAGCCACTCTGCTACTGGAAGTATTCTCTGTGTATGAAATTTCAATTTAGCAAAGCATGTAAAACCCTAAAGGCAGTTAAGGCCCAATATGCTAAAACCATTTTGTTTTCACAGTGTATTTATTTTGTATCATCACTGACCCAGTTGATTAGCTGCTGAATTAGGATGGCTAGGCATTAGAATCATAGAATTATGTAGGATGGAAAAGACTTTTAAGATCATCAAGTCCAACTGTTAACCCAGCACTGCCAAGTCCATCACTAAACTGTGTCCCTGAGCACCAAGTGTATATGTCTTTTAAATACCTCCAGGGATAGTGACTCCACCACTTCCCTGGACAGTTCACCAAGCCTACCCAGATTCAACTCACAAAGTCCAGCACCTCCTACCAAACCAAACGGACAATTAACAAGGCAAATTAGCCAAAGTATATTTTTAAGTAATATATAAGTAGTATCCCAAAAGGTGATGTCCCAAAGGGTGCGTTCACACCAGCAGTGCATTGCCTTTAAAGGGGTGCTGGGGATGGGACCTGGCAGTGCTCAGTGGACCCCAGGGACAGAAGTTCCCACATGGATGCAGTAAGCGCTCCTGGCTGCTCATGACTGTCTTCCCTCCCTCCCACCCATCTGACCTGCAGACCAAGCTGCCTGCAAGCTCACCCTGATGTTGTTCCAGCCAGCACGTGTCAGAGCACTTAAACAGCTCAAAAAGTCTCTTTTTGCTAAATGAGGCTCATGTTGACCAAAACCAACTAAGCAGCATTTGCACCAGCAGATCTGAGAGCATTACAGTGTCCTGCAGAGAAAGCAGTAGGTAACGTCTGCACTGGTACACCTCCTTACGTGCTTAGTGCAGACACAGCCCTGCCAGCAAGGCTGAATTCTGTATCATCGGGTGAGCCTGAAGCTCACCCTCTCTTCCAGATGAAAACAAGCTATAGCGACAAGAGTCCAGTTTCACTGGCAAAATTGTCCCGTTACTTTGCTTTTTAACAGCACAGCTATGCAAGTCAAGATTCACGCTCTGCCTGCACAGTCTCATTCCCAGGGAGCACAAATACCGCTTTTCCTGTGTCCTGTGATCGGGAGCTAAACCCAGGAGACAGGAGGGACTCTAGGCTGTGCATGTTCGATTGCTGTTGGGTAGTGGGAATATAACGACATCTCCCTCTGAAAGAAACAGGAGATGATGTTAAATCAAGATCCTAGCCGCTTATAGGTATTGTTAAAGATTCCTTGGCTCTCTTTATAAGTGCAAGATTGTTAATCTCTATGTCTTGGCCAGATTCAACCTCCAGTACTTACAGCTTGTCAGAACCTTCCCATGCAGATCAGAGTGGGTTGCTGTGCAGCTAAGCAGTCCCTTTGTTTCACAGCTGTTCAGTAGTGAACATGCATGAAATGATCCCTGCATTTGATTTGAGTACCTTTAATGTTTGCCTTCAGTACAAAAGGAACTGCACAGAAGTACAACCATCATTATACCACCACATAGTTTCATGCTAGATTTAGTGACTTCTTTTTTTTGCTGGTTCCAGAGCGTTAGAACTGTATTAACAGTTTATCCCACAGAATAAGTTTTTCAAAGTAAGCAAAGACAAGTTTTAAAACACATCTTGCAGAGGTCAGTTAAAATCCCTTCAGAGATCTTCAGTCATTTAATAGTATTTGGGGTTTTTTTACACTGCAATAGATGAAATGCAGCTGAACAGGTTGCTTTGCAGATACTCATTTTGCCCTCTTTTCAGGTAGGTGAAACAGCTGTGGACCAACCATGACTGTTTATTTGCTCACGTTATTTGCACATTGCTTTGGTAAGACATTGAACTAGTAGATTTGGGCAGATTTCTCTGTTGCAGTTGGATTTCACCGTTCAAGCTGTATAGGTGCTCATCACCTACTCAAACTGGATGAAACAGTGGTTTAGAAGCAGGAGCAATGACAGGAGAAATTACTTGGGGAAGTGAGCAATCTCCCCAGGAAAAGGCGAATGAGGACAAGGCACTGGTACTGTGCTATAGATGTAGTCCATTGAAAGAATCCTTAATTTTAAAATAAGCCAGAATTTTGAAAACACCTAAGGAAGGAACTGGTGAAGCATGCGACCTTGGTGTTATAAAAATCAATCATGGGGACCTAGCAGCAATGGAAAGGCGGGTTCTGTTAGTCAGGGAGAGGGCTGTGGGGAAGCAAAGCTCCTAGTAAGGTTTTTCCACAAGGAAACATGAAAACTAAAAATTTTGATGCTAGAATCTGGGAGAGAAACGTGGGAGCAGCTGTACTGGATCAAAAATAAAGACATAAATGTCAGCACGGAAAGGACAGACAGAGGCAAGAGAAACGTGGGAGTCCAAAAAAGGCTGGGACAAAAGTGAGTTGAGCAGGCAGAATGACAGGCTGAAGGCACCATTTATTTATTCAGACACATGAACCTGCTGCTGGGACTCTGAGATGTAGGGACTTCACTGGGGTCAAGAGCTAGGAAAGTCTGAAATAGCTGTGAAACTTGCAAAGCAGCTGCGGTGCTGCATTCAGTACAGCACCGTATGGGAAAAGGGAAACTGAGGTAGGGGGGGAAAAAGGAAACCTGGGGGGTTTAGAAAGATGGCCTTCCTTGTGGGAGCACTTTAGGGAGACAATTGCCCTGAAATATTTTCAATCTGGTCTTGCTGTGTCTTAAAAGGAAAGATTGTGTTTGATTGCATACATATATGCTAGAATTTAAATTAGCTCTGTCCTCTAAACGAGGAAGCCAGGTTTTGCCTTTGTTTAGCAGATAACTTTCAGTTCTTTTTTTGTCACAACTGTACCAAGTAGATACTGCAGCAGACTGAATAAAAAATCCTCAGCCCAAGATCCCCCTTTCTCCCTAGTATGGGGGCTTGCCAGCTGCTCGTTTCTCCATGCAACCAAAGGTCTTACCTTCCTTCAATGACCTGTCCTTACTGCTCCAGCAAATGTTTACGGTGGCTGGTGGAGGACATGTGGGCAGTGGCCACACACACACTGCTCTGGAGCAGCTGTTGCTCAATGCAGGGTGGCACGCTGGTGGACAGATGTCCTGCTTCAGGGTTACCAACACGGTATCAAAAAATTTGTCTCTGAACAAAGGGCACATCTGCTTAGCCATGCATCCTCCCTGGTGCCTAATGATACCTCCCCTACCAGCGCTGGCAGCAGGCACTCACTCATTTGTATTTTGTCAACTTGTTTAGAAATTACCAGATGTCAGACTTCATGTGGCAAACTATCACAGAAAAAGCATTTTCTAATCAACCTCTGCTTTTTCCAAATACTTTAAATTAAATGGCTAACTTAAAGCTATTTTTAACTGACAGCTATTTTCTAAGTGCATTTAACAATGTAAAGTCCCATGGGGATATTCTTACAGTGGTTCAATATTTGCCTTAATCCAATTAAGCAGCACATACTAGGAATTAACTACACAATGAATAGGGCACAAGCTGCGGTAGTTCATGGAGTTACATGGATCTTTACAAAACGTGAGAGCAGCAATCCTCATGTACCTCACCGCTCACTCAGCCACTGCAGTTTAAATGACCACTGAAAGCCGATTAAAGAGATCCTCAACAATCACTTGAAAAGAGAAAAACTAAAACGACTTTTTAAAAAAATTATTCACTACAGAGGCTGGTAAGTATTTTTTTTCCCAAATCTTTTATCATGTTTTAGGAATAAGTAGGAGTGGATGCAGTAACAAGTCTTTGGTGGGTGCTAACATATGAAATCACCAAAGCCTTTTCTGTCTGCATCACCTTTAAAACCAAATAAATCTATTAGGAGCTTGTATATCTTTAAATCTCATTTTTCAAAACAGAACAGTATCACTCAGATTTTTTTCTTAAAAACAAAAAAAACCAACTTTTCAGTTTGCCTCGGTAAAAAACAAGTTTGCATTGCTGCACTACCTATAATAGACACATACACATCCCCACATCTTCCCAAGTAAATAATTTACTTCCTATTCTTAAAAAAAATAAAATATTCAAGTACTTTAAAAAGACACTAAGGATCAAGTTGGATCACAGGTTCATTTTGCTATACATCCTTTCAGTATAAGTATGTATGGATATATTTATGAACACATACAACTGAGGCTTATTTCTTGTTGCTCTGATTCAATGGCGCATTTTGTTAAATCCAACACAACTTAGACAACGTACTGTCTCATGTTCCTTTAAATGGCACTGGAGTATTCTGACTTATTGCTTTGGCTTGTCTACTAAAATACTTTTCTTAAATCAAAGTAACCTCTCCCTCCGAATCAATGTTAACCTTTCTACAATAGTTCTGCAACTCTTGAAAACAGAATAAACAAGTTAGCTCGGGAGAATTATCTTTCAATGCAGAACTCAACAAATAGATATCATTCAGTCTTCCACCTCATCTTCTCCTTTCTACATATAATCACAGATGACACGTGACATGGGTGTGTGTGTGTGAGGGTGTGTATGACCAAATAAAAAAGTAAATATTTCTTAAAAAGATATTAAAAAAATAAATTGGCAAAAACATTGTTAGATTTCAGTAAGTACATTCTACCCAAGCCAAACCAGTTACTCGATCCTATAAAACCCTGAAGAAAATGTACATTGCTCACATGGTATTTTTGGATTCAAAAGTTTATAAAGTTTAACAAGCTAAAGTTTTTATACAAGTACAGTATGTATCCTAAAGAATAAAAATACTGATGTTACAGTTGATTTACTATAGTTAAGGAATATCACACCAGCTGTGAATGCCATTTACAGAATCTATGAGGTGCCAGTAATATACAGCCCAGCTTTTCAATAGTGCTATGCTAAGCAAATTTAAGGCTGGTATAAATCCCAGATTAAAAAACCTAGGAATAGTCATTGTCCATTTATCCTGAAGAGGGGGAGAGGAAAAAGTACAACGCTATTCCCTCTCTTTCCTTTCCTCTTTTTCTATTCCTCACTTTTCAGCACTGCCTGTCTCCTCCAAAGGCCAGAGGTGCGATTCTGATGCAGCAGTGGCACTGAAACTCTGCTGCCATCACAGCCACACTGAAATTCCCTACTACATTAATTCCAAAAGGTTCATGTAAGCCAGTGGCACCTATTCCCCTTGCTCTTCTTGGTGCCTTTAGGAGGGATTTTTTTTTTGCCACAACGTACAATTTCTTGGTACTACACTATCATCATCTCCTTAAAGGAAGGACCAGCTTATTGCACTTGAGAGAGGTCAGTTTCCTGCAGGATTTTGACAGGGTCAACATAAAATACATAATTAAAATTACATAAAGTTTAAAAATCATGAACTTATTCTTTGAAGTTTAACCAGCTTGCTTTTTTTAAGCTAGCTCCTTGCCAGAGCCTGTAGCGAATACTAGAAATTTATGCCAGTTAAAGGACTAGCGGACAAGTTCACAGAAGACAAACCCACCATAAAGGTTTGTACGCTCCTCCTGGTCTGGTATGCCCTTGATCCACAGAGCTGCCAAGCCCACCTTGGCAAAGGGTACTCCGATTTAATTTGAAACTTCCGAGGCTAAAGCCTTTTTAAAACAGAGCATGTATCAGGCTACTCAACAAGGACCTAGATCAGACAGGATAGCTGGAATAAGACATCTTTAGAGAGCTTTGGCATGTGTTTCAATATGGGCTGTCAGGAAGTCTTACAGACCAGGTGCAGACAAGGCAGGGTGATGTGCACATGCCAAGCTTCAAGGCTATGGTGCAAACTGCGTAGTCCTGCATAGAACTGATTCAACTCCAAATCTTTTATCCACCTTAGCCTTCTGCCTGCCATCACATTTTGATCAGGATTTCTAGCAGTCTAAGCAAGCTGGAGATTTTAATCTTTGCCATTTCACTTGAAGTAGGTTTTGTTTGTTTTGTTTTTAAAATAATAAACCTTCCATAGCATCATCTCCTTCAATCCTTTGGGTAGAAATAATTCTCAGAGTTACACCTGTTTTAAGCCCAGGAGAGATATAATTCAGTCTTGAGTCAGGTAACATTTTTATTCCCTCCATAAATACGTCTCAGTTAATTTTTTCTTCTCTTAGCCCAGCAGAGCCAGGAACAGGACCTGTAGACCACTGGAAAGGTAAGATGTCGAACCTTCCTGGAAGGCATAACATGTGCTTCTGCTCCTAGTAGCCACTTAGACACTGGACTTAAAACCAGACAATGCTTTAGATTTTATATTTAAGCTATTTGAAATAATCTATAGCAGTCTGAGGGCTCAGAAATAGTAAGCGTATTTAGCTCACTATGGCTCTTCCCATCTGAAGACTTCAAATCACTTAAGCCAAATATCATCATTTCTATTTTGTAAAAAAAAGACACAATTCAGCTTGTCCAGAGCCACAGAATAGGTCATTGCTGTGACCCAAACAGCTGCATTTATGGAAATTCAAAATCACACAGTTTAATGACATAAAACTCATTCTGAGGGGGCTTTAAAAATGGAGTTCCTCTAATCTTTACCTCTCTCTTTCTCTCCACACACACTATGGTGTGGCAAAGCAGAAAGATTGAGCGCAGTTTTTTGGGTTTAATTAATTCTTTAAGTAATAAATGGTACAATTATGTCAAACACGCCAGTAAAATCTTTATACGATAACTTCAAGCCTCACATAATTTTATAGTTAAATTAAAGGTCTTATAGCTGTACATGCACACGTGCACACCACAAGCATTGAAATCCATACATAACCCTAATGGATAGACACTACCTGTACCTAAACATATCCACCGTGTTGATACAGCCTCTTGCCTGAATGTAGTTATGCCACTGTCAAAGAGCTCCTGAGACATCCCTAGAGTGGATAACGTTCCCCACCACCCCCTCCAATCAGTATACTTCTAAACTAGTTACACAACAAACTTTACTGGATTTTTTTTTTTTACTTAAAATAAGCCTGAAGGACCTGTGACATTGCCTTTTTTGCTTGTTTGTACTTCCAGAGAGCTGGCAGAATCTTAGGGATTCTGGTCCTCCTTAATACACTTTCAATTTCAATTTTTGCCCCTTTTTCTGTGAGGGAGGAAGGGGTAACATGACAACACAAATTTATCTTTATTGTGGAAAGCCATTACCAGGAAAAAAGTGTTATTTTATGCTATACAGCACAGCAGACAGACAAAAGCCTTAGGGCTTTCTGTAGGCTAGAATCACCAAAAATCTGACTACCTTCCAAACCAAAACAAAAATCATCATTTTTTTCTGCAGGCTAGATAGGGCCTTCAGATACGTTTGTTCAGATCCTATGGGACTTGCACATGCATATCTGAGTTTAGCCTTAGTGACAAATGCTTCCCCATTCCAAGACATTGCGTTATCTGTTATCTATATCTTCCTGTTTCTTTTTCTATCACACCAAAATCTTGGGGGACACTATAAAAAGAAGCGTAACATGTTCTATTTGCTGACAGTTTCATTTGTAAAAGAAGATTCAATAATGCTGTATCTGTGCTGGTCATCGGTAGGTGTAAATGGGGTCTTGCTGTCAGTGGTATACCTCAGCAGCTTTTCTTTCCTCCTCTCATTGTGCCTAAAGATAAAAGTTGAAAATGCAGAAAGATAAAAATAAGAGCAGGGGAATACGAGCTGCCCCTACCAAGTTCGTGAAAATACAGTGATCTGCCAGAATGCTAAATTAAGCAGAAAAATCCCAAAAGCCAAGATATTACACAATAAGTTTATTTCCTTTTACACACACAAATGCAATAAACCCCAGGGTCCAGCTCTCCTCCTCCCAATCCATCTTTCTGACTTAATAAATTTCCTCAAGAATTAAAAAAAAAAAAAAAAGAAAAAAAAATATAAATAAAACCCCCAATATTAGATCAGTGAGCAGATTTTTTTTTTCCACCTAGCCACAGCCTAAAAGCTTTCTATGTCTTGGGGACTTTTAAAGGAAAAGAAAAACTATTCAGGTAAAGACCATGTGCTATGACACCAGTGCCCTTTACTGTTTCCTCCCTCATCCATTACAGTACCAGCTACACACTAACAGATTCCCGCTGACCACAAAGAGAGACATACTTTTAAATTACTGAGATCAAGCAAGGTGAATCTACATCCAAACCTTAAGTTTTGTTGTGAATTAAGACCATTCAGATGGGAGACGATAGTTTAGTGTTTCTTTCAGAACACTCAGGTTCAAATTGCTTTTACAAGTTCCGGATGGTAATTTATTAAAAAAAAAAAAAAAAAAAAAAAATTGAAAACTTCTTATAGCTTAAGTCATTTGCATTTTAGCAGTTCTGGAAAACTTAGTAGTAAAACTGTTGTCCTTTGCAGCCAAAGTTATGCTTTACAGTCTCAGAGTTCAGTTTCTGGGAAATGAGCAATGGATTTGTTATCCATGAAAAGAGAACAGTATTCAATGAGTGTGTTGCTCTGCAATAACCTAAATTTTGGGATTATTAGGCAACGATTTCAAAGTGGTATGCATAATGCTTTATTTGTTTATTTCTACTGACTATCATTAATACTAACTGACTCCCTGCAATGGGTTTAAACTAGCTATATATTGGAAGCAAAGACTCTTCCTACTTTATGGAGTCTTTCTCTGAGCATTCAGTAACGATTTAACAAATCCTGCTAGGGATGACCATCCTTAAGAACACAACAGTGTCCTCCAAAGCTGTCTTGCCTTGAAAAAGAGTTCTTCCTTTAATACCTTGAAGAGAGGACTCCTAAAAACCTGACCACATTGCTAATAACTTTTAAGCTCAAACAAGCTAACCAAACACTCCTGCAGGAAAGAAAATCCCTGTCTAAAGTCAGTAGGAACAACCACAAAAGAATGAGGGAAAAAAACCCAACACCACACAAAAGCATTTTACCTGTAATATTTACCTTGGATTCAATAGATTTCAACTAAAGTTTTGCCTCCTGGTGACCCACTTACAATCAAAAATCAGAGAGAGACTGGACTTACCTAAAATAACAAAGAAGGCTGTTTCTGAGAGGGAATTTACCAAACTCCTTTATTGGAATGCTTAATATACTTGTTTTGGGTTGCCTTTTTTTCCTGCTTGTTGCCATTTTAAAAAAACCTGAAGATACAATCCTTTTAGCAAGTCATGGAGCCACAGTAAAGCGTCTATGACCTGACCGCAACCACCACCACAGTCTAAGCTTTTAATTAGAATAGATTACCATAGGGTTTTTCTGTATTCTTATTTCCTCAATCACATATCAAATCCTTCAAATCCAAGCTGTTCTATTTTCAGACCATTTAAAACCATTACAGCTTTGAATCACCATACTGTCATTAGTGGCCTGGCTGCCAATCACATATTGTTGTACCATCCTGTTTGAATGGCGTAAGATTTCTAGTTAGTTTTCTGAAAGCACAACTTTTTGTTTGAAGTAAGTTTCTCAGAAAATTGTGTGTAGTTACAGTGTTTAAAAAAAAAAAGTGAAAAAAAAAATGCTGGAAATAAATTGCTGTAGGACTACTACCAGTGAAGATGGGCTTTTAAGAAGAATAAAAGAAGTCTGGATATGGTAGTTACTGTCAACATTATCCTTCCTATAGGAGAGGAATTGAAAAGCAGATGCTTACACAGTTCCACCATTTAGAAGCAAAACCTACTAGTCCATGAAATCAGAAGCTGTAAGAAAGGAATGTTTTTTATTGTATCAAAATAGCAGAGAATAGGAGCTTGGCTCCTGCAGCTCCCAGAGGGCCTCAAAGCCTTGAAGCATTAAATCATAAATCTGTTAAATAAGCAGGTCTAATTTGGCAGTAAGTACAAACAGGAACACAAAACGTCTTTGAATTGGTTTGGAATAGATTGGTGATGCAAGATGCTGAGAAAACTACACCTGTGGTAGCTGCAAACACCTTGCTCAAAACAGACTTAAGCCTGCCTCTGTTCTTCATGTTCTGCTTCACAGGAAAACCAGCCTTAGGTAGGAACTAAATAAAGGAGAGTTAGACATGTAGAAAAAGTCCTTTTTTTTTTTGTACCACATTTACTCTCATAGTATGAGAGGGGGAAATGTTAGAACCAAGCTATAAGAAATTTAAACCTCTCTTCCCACCCAATCCAAACAAAACAAAAATCTACTGCAGGTTTTTTAAATCAAATGAATAATAAGCAAAACTTGTCAGGTCTAGTCTTTGGTGATCACAGTTTCAGGCAGAAATCCATAGATCTTTGCATACTTGCAGAAATGATGAGAATCTTCAGGAGTACGTTGGAGTAAGGGCTAAAACCAGTGTTAATTCTTAAGGTTTAGGTAGACTTTCTCGGTGAATAGATTGTTCAGTACTGCCCACAGCAAGGCTTTTACACTCTTTTCTGGAGTGTTTGGTGCTGCTCCCAAAGAAAACAGTAGGTAACCAAAACAGTACAGAATTACTTTCATACAAATGAAATCGTTAGTAGATCAAAGAATTCAAAAGAGGAAAACCATTTTAACCGTACAGTGCGGTACATAAAAGGCACATCTGAAAGTCAGCAACAGAATTGGATGCATAGTTTATTCCGTATTGAAAGAAAATTAAGTTACTATCTACAAGTAACAGAAAGAAAGAAAGAACCTGGAAGGAAAAATAACAATATACAGAAGTCACTACTACCAAAAAAAAAAAAAAAAGAAAAAAAGAAAGAAAAAGAAGCCTTATTTATTCCTTGCCATTTAAAAAAAGATCAAAATCTTTACAATCTACAGACTGGCTCTCCACAACTGCACAGGGAGGGCCACACACCATTCCAGGTCCCATCATAGCAGCCCACAAAGAAAAAAACCCCAACGCACCAGTAGCTTACTACAGGATTATCCTTGGGGAAGTGGGGAACAGAGTCTGAGTAGATCCTCTGGATTGACAGAAAATGATCCAACGGACAGAGAGAAGTCACTGCCTTGGAAAAACTACGATGAGAGGAAAAAAAACCCGAACAACCAACCCTGATGACTTTCAAGAGAGGGGTGGGGTGGATGTAAATTAATATCTCAGTGCCCTACTGAGCCAGCCCTGGAGAGCTCAGCTGTTTCTGCAGGTGGGCTCAGGGCGAGTCAGGGTAGAGGTTCCCTCCACTTGCACAGTGCTCTGCCTCAGGCAGTCCCATTCCCGGTGCCTGGAGAGCAGCGGCTGACCCAGCCCTGCCTGCTGCCCCATTTCCCCGCAGCACTGCTGACCCGAGCTGCAGTAGCCTTCCTGGCGACAGCACAACCCTCTGCAGCTACACGAGCAGCCTCCCCATCACCATGCCCGGCACGCCAGCATGCCACCACCGCTGCTCTCCATCCAACCCTCCCCAAGGGAGCATGAAATATGTCATAGCAGCTGACTGAGAACACGTAGCTACAACACTAAATGGACTGTGGAAGAAGCCACTGAAATAAGTAACTCTACTGAGAAGCTTGGGGACTAGGAAGGACAGCAGGTGAGCTGCCAAGTGTGACCAGTAGCTGCACAGCACACAAAATGCTTTATTCTCCAGTTCTACGGCATGGCAAGTCATGATTTCTGGTTAAAAAAAAGGAGACAGTTGGTGGAACTGAAATTTTCTGATTGCAGGAAGGTTTCACAGGCAAACGTTTACCAAAACACATCCGCAAGTACGCAGTGCTTTGTTGTAAGAGGTCCGGGGTCTGAGAAAACCAAAGGTAATTGAAGAACAGCAAGAGCAGCATCACTAAAGTTAGCTGCAGAGACATGGTGCTAACTGCTAGTTAATTAGCCAAGAATAAAGTGATAAGATGTCTTCAGATACTTCACTGATGCATATACTGAGGATTTGTCTGCTGTACAGCATGAGGTAGGAAGTGTGTAAGGCTGGATCAGGGTTGCCAAAATGTTGCATGACTAAATAGAGACCTTGTGCCTTTAAAAGATTTGTTCAGTATTTAGTTCTTTGTGATTCAGTTTCTGAAGTGGGAAGAAACAATTAAGTTGTTCTGAAGTAAAAAGTATTGTCAATATTTTCATAGACTATAAAAAAATAAGTCTGCTTAAATTTAAATATGGAACAATACCTCATCTCAGGATATTTGCCTAGTTACTGCGGAAGGACTACAGCAAACATTTAGAAAACTACACTCTTTCAAATTGAAGGTTAGATGGAATTTGACCTTTTTTATTCTTCCCATCCCTATGCAAAGGAATGTTAACTAGACTTTAAAAAAAAAAAAGAAAATTAAGTCAAAGTCCATATTTAAAAGCAGCATCATTGTATTTATTAATAACACGTAGCATCCAAAACTTGCATACAAAGACTAATTTTATGGTATTGTAAATGAACCACTAGTCTTTACAAGTTTTATAGTTTCCAAAATTTCACAAGAGTCGCCTTGAAATAGTAAAACAAGTGCTACTTGAAATGCTTCTTTTCCTGTACCCAAATTGCGCTAATGAATGGAATTAAATGAAAAATACGCAAGATCTATGCCAGCTGCTGTCAGCTCTATTTGCTGTACTCTGTCTTCTTTAGATAGAAATTCTGCCTCCATGGTAAAGAATATAGTCAGAAACTAAATAAATATTCAAGAAATACTTCTCATAATCAGCGCACATCACAAATAAGATTTCAACCAGACATTACTCTCTTGTCATTAATACTGCTAGTAAACCACCCAAAGCAAAAAGTAGGCATTTTTATACATCCTTCATTTGAGAGTTGTCTAAGTTTTCGTGCACTACAGCATAAAGAAATACTGAATTAGACACATACTTCCCTGACACAAGTCACCTGGCAGACATGCTTGTGATACTTTAAAAAGCTGCAACAAAACCATTATTCATCCATATTTGTCTTTTGCTTTTATCACCTAACACAATTTTTTAATGTGGACTGCTTGCCCATAGTGTTAGAACAGACAAGACTGAGCTATTTCAGACATACCATTTTAGAAGAAGAGAATTAAATAAACGATTTGTTAACAGTAAAGATGTGTATTATTTTTCAAATAGTACATGTTAAAAATTATGGTAGAAGAGGCAGAATAAATATGTTTTACTATTCCACTCTTCTCGTTGTAAATCGTAAGCACCAAAAGGCACAGATTTCTGTTATTACTTTTTAAAATCTCACTGTATTTTACCAGTGCTGCTTTGAACTTGTTATGGAGTCCTGAGGTCTGCATGAGACCTGTATGAATAAATATCAACTCACATAAAAATTCGTGGAAGCATGGGAGGACACTACCATGGACTGAGAATATTTATCAAGCTTTGATGGCAGATCAGGACTCGGATTTGTTTGTGATCTGTTAAGCCTCACCTAGTTTACAGAATATTTTACAAGAACGATAGTTTGATGTACTGAAAGTTTTCCGTAAATATAAACATTTATAAACAATCATGAAAATTAATTACTATTTGTAAAAACAATTTATATCTTATGATCAAATGCCTGTTCACACACAAGAAAAAACTAGGGACCCATCTTTAAAATAGGAAGAATATTTTATCTGTACAATACTGTACAGAAACATGCATGGCTGAAGTACTAACACACAGTAAGATTGGACAACTACTTTTTTTCCTTGTTTCATTTAATAAATTGTTGCATATTTAGTGCATATTCAAGGTTTCTAGAGTTATTGTTTAAAAGCTTCTAATTTTGCTTAGGATGCTTTGCATTACTTTCACACAGAAAAAGAATATTGGTCCTCCAGTGGAAAGAGCGTGCTGCATTGGGTCCTTTGTGCATTTTCTGTCCTTCTAGAACTACAGTCTAAAGTATGAGCTCGTACACCCATAACCATCACAAAAACAGTATGTCACCACAGGCAAACAAGAACACTGAAGAATGCATTTTAGAAGGCTGTCACCAGCAGCTTGCCAGGGTGGTTTGTATTATCTTAAATGAACAGCTGTTCATCAAGGTGATATTTTCTATAGGAACATTCAAGGCTCTATGTTTTTTTGCCCTGAAGGTGGGGTCAAAGCCCAGGATGAAAGATATGCTGTTTGTGACACAGCCAATAACCCCACTCAGGAAAAACACTCTTTTTGTCCCTTAGTTAAAACTCTTACCCTCTCAGCATAAACACTTGTAAGTGTTGGAGGTTGCCACATGAATAACAATTTTTTGTTAGATATTCTTTGTTTTGTTTTGCTTGTGTGGGAAAACTACTTGGCAGGGTGGGGGAGGAGAGATTGGAGAAAACTGGCACCTAATAGAAGAGCAGTATTACAGAAAGGGGGTTTTTAGGGTAAAATACAACTATGGCTTTCAGGATGGTTGGCATGCACAGAATCTACATCACCACAGCTCCCTAAGCAACACATCCTGCCAGCTCAGCACCTGCTGGTAGGGGTAACGGAGGGTGGAGTGGAGTGGAGACCCCACAGCCAGGCTCTGCCATGCTCCCCGCAGGAATGGGAACTTGATGGTACCACACAGCTGATAAGCTACAGAGCAGTTGTCACATGAAGATGAGATGTCCATGGCTGAGCCAACCATTGTGGCAAAATTACTTTCCTCAAATAAAATAATCTCATTGTAATACTTACACACACCTCTATCCCAAAGTTACCTGCCTGCAGGGTACTACTGCACCTCACTGGGAGCGTGACACCAGTCACTAACAACAATATGTATGACCAGAGTCACTCAAGATCCACCTAAACAAGATAGAAATGGACTAGTCCTGGACTGAAGTAAGTCCAAAGGCAGGGAATTGTCTAAACTCCTGGATTACCCAGCTCTGATTCAATGTTCACTAAATTAGGCCAAGCTGACCCACTCTCTAAGTTATTATGAATGAAGGGACTTCCAGTCAAGGGAGTCAGCCTTGAGAAGGATGAGAATCAAAAACCAGATAGCAAAAAGAACACCATTATCTAAGTTACACAGAAAGAAGCCTTCAAGTGAGGAAAGTTCTGGCTGTAAGAGGAGACAGGATGATAAGGTGTTGCAAACCACCGACATCAACAGACACTTAGTTGAAAATAGGACAAAAATAGTGGGACATCACGACCTCCAACTAAAACAGCCTTCCTCCCGCCGAAGGAGAGCAAAATCCCTTTTGAGGAGCATGCATAGTAGAAAGTTTCAGCAGTGCTATCTGAGGATGCACACTAATTTGCATTAGAAGCAAGAAGCTTGTAACCAGTCCTGTGTGTAATGAACGAACATGCAATGTCCTATGAAGCATAAAAAGTGGCAAATGAGGGGAGAAGTTAGGGAAGACTCCGTCATAACTTCTGGGATCAGTTGACAGGCTGGACCTGTCTTCTCCCCCGTAGAGATGCCTGTTGGGTACGAACTTTATCTTATGTGTGCTAAATAACTCATGCTAGTTAGTATTAGTGATTATATTTTGGTTGTATATCACTTCAAGCTTGTTTTTGCAGACAGTCCCTATCACTGGCAACCACGAACCTTAATTTGCCACGATTTTACATTAATAAAGAGTGTTATTCCATAAACCGTTAGTCCTTTGTGGGTGCTAGCAATCGCCAGCAGCGGGTAACATATTTGAATAAAGTTGAAAGACCTGCTGAGGGGTCCCCCTGATGCTATTGGCACATTTCGCTGAACAAGTCAGCCAAAACACCCTCTGATCCAGCAGGACTGTTCAGTGAAGGGTGCCTGTAATGGGATGCTGACAGACTCGTCGGGCACAAGGGTCTCAGCTTTCCTGGGGCGCTGATAGACAGATCAAATACGTGGGGTCAAGAAAATCTCCCCCTCCCCACATCCTTTCACGTGACACTTGCATGCTCAGCTTTTGCTTTACCTATTAAACTAGCTTTATCTCAACCCAGGAGTTTTCTTTTACCCTTCTGATTCTCTTCGCCATCCCACCTGGGGGGAGCAAGCGAGCAGTTGAGCAGTGATTAGCTGCCAGCTGGGATTAAACCACGACAACATGTTAACACATATAACTCTATTTTAAGGTAGTTTATAAAAACAAAACAGCAACTTGTTTCCATATTCTCATCTTGACATGGAAGGAAGCAATTGTTTCCCATCCCTAACATTTGTTCTTAAGGGCTACTTTTAGAGAAAGGAAAAAAATAATAAAATAAAAATCTTATAGCACGTAGGGTTACTGCTGCTATCAGCTGTGCATCTCAAAAACACTTCACTACAGTTTAAAAAAAAAAAATCTCAGATCAATTCAAAACCCAGTAAAAGGTGATTACTGTTCCACACCCAATTCCTTAAAGAAAAGCTAAATTAAAGGAGACAGTAAGTAGGTTTGCTGTCCTGAACATCTCCTTCCCTAGGCAGAGTTTAAACAAACCTCTACATCAAAGACTAGATTTTGGTTCAGTTTTCCATCCTGTCCCAAGGCACAGTATCTCCCCAGTCCTCCTGGAGCAACAGCTGTCTTTTAGGTTTGAAGATTCTGACTTTCATGCAGAAACAAATTAAAATCTGACATTTAGGAAGTTACTGAACACACATCTTAGTGCATTCAACCTTCTCCCCACAGACATTACCCCCACCACAGCAGCTGCTGGTACTGTAAGGTGATACCTGGCACTTTTGGAAGAAGGGATAGGAGTCTCAAGAGCAAAGGAAAGGGAAAAACAAACTGGGGAATGACTTTTAATGTGCTAACACTGGTAAACCAGAATTCCAGTTTATCTGGAGGCAAAACACAAACAAGACCTTTAAGATGAATTTTGCATTTTTCAGCATATGGCTTTTTATGTGCAGAAAACTGTAAGCCTATTATTACACAAATGTAATTTAATGAGAAGTTAGATGGGTTTGCTATTAGCCTGAATATGAAGTTCCGTACAAACCAGTGATGCTAAGGAATCAAGGCATTTTATTTCTTCTCAGTTTAATGGGACATTGGCATTTGGATCCCTTAGGCGTCTTCAAAGGTCTCTTAGCGTTCATGCCTACCATGTTTCAGAAATGCATTTCAAACTCTGAACTTGCTTTGGAATACAGGTACAGCACTAATAAGTGTAATAATAAAAATCTATTAATATATTTGTAGGCATCATAAGTAAATTAATCTGAGGAAGAGATACTCACACAATCCAACCTGAAAGATTTTTATAGCTCTGTGGTAGATTGAGCAGATAAAGGAAGATAGCATAAATTTAATTAATCTGGGTTTTAGCAGGGTCTTTATCACAGTACCACATGGAAATCTCAAAGAAACTGGCAAAGAAATAGCATGCTACAATAAGGGATAAAGGGTGATGGGAAGAAACACCAGTTACTACCAATGATGTCACATAGGAAGGTGGAAAAGTATCATATGAAACTACATTGTCCTTGCTACCAAGACCAGTATCATTCAATATGCCAATATGGGACCTGGGGGAAAATTTCATCTCAGTAACATTTTCAAAGCAGCAGCAGAGATGACTATAAAGTTGCTCATTTATTTATTTCCTAATCTTACGTTTTTACTCAGAATTTTGTGAAATTTTTGTCTATTCAAGATGGGGGGGTGGGGGGAAAATGAGCTAACGTATCAGTTCAGAGCAGTGAGAGGCATTTAAGGATTACCACCATAAGTCACTTTCTTTAACCATATGACTACTAGCATACTTTTAAATAAAGGAAATACCATCTTTAATGGACAAACCTTGCAATACTGGAGAAATACTAAGTCAGCAAGTAGCTTATTATTCTGTGGTGATGTATTGAATAACTTTTGGCTGACATACACAGAACGTTTGGAGTTTGCAGTTATATTAGTTTTGCAGCTAACAATCTTACCCCCTGAACTGCACTTCAGGAGAATGGTGTGGTATATGCATACGCAGCTAAATTAACTTCATAGTTAACAACCTCACCTCCAAACTGAAGATTAAAAACAAAACAAAAAAAAAGGAGCTATATAGCTAGTAGAACTAAAAAGCCATCTTTAATGCATAACAAAAAGCAAATCTATCAATATATATGCTACAGGAAAATGGTATATATTGAATGATCTCAATATATACACTGATTCACCTTAATAATGAAAACAATGTCTACCAAGTGTGGAAGAAGAGGCAAAAAATATCCAGATACTGCATGATGTCCCCAAAACAGTGACGAAGTTATAGTATTTTTTTTCCCCCATGCTCATGTATTCTCATCGTACTGTGATCTTCAGTACCATATAGGTAGAGGTTTTAAGCTTGTAAATACAGCACCCAATAAGCGTCCAGCTATAAGGTTGTTAATGTACCACTATTTTAAAAGTACTTCATTTTTAAAACATTTTTTTCAGTTGAGGAAACAGCTTTGGAAACATTTGTCATCTAGTGCTTGCCAGGAAAATAAAGTTAATGTTGATGAAGGTAGAGACTGAGTTTAAATCTTAGGCAGCTACTCCTCATTAGTTTCCTGTGTACAGTTTTCCATTCTCTAAAAAGTGTTACCCATTGCAAATTAAGTTAATCCACTTTTATTAAACATGTTTTAAATAAGTCAACGGCAACAACAAATGAAAAACAGGCCTTGCATGTTTCTCCCTCTGATCTTTTTTCCTTTGCATATTGCTGTCTCATTATATAAGGGAATTTTTTGTTTGGTCACAGTGTAATACAATCTGAGAAGCACATACACATTCTTTTTTCAGCACATGGCATAATGGTGCCTCAATAAACATGATCTAGAGAACAGTACTGTCTTATGCCCTAGAAGCACTTTATAACACTTGCCTGCTTTGAATGAATGTTCATTTTAAGGTCTTACTGGTTTAACCTGTTCAAAGGCAATAAAAATCCAAGAGTAAAAAAGTTAATTACATACAGAAGCAACTTTCATTACCATTGTTTTTCAGAGTACAAAAACTGGAAAAACACATCTTAACTATTAGGAAAATTATTTTGCCAATAAGGTTTATTAATTCATAACTCCTGCAGAATTACAATCAAGACTTCACCTAAAGATGGAGAGAAAAGAAAAAGATAATGGTGGATAATGAGAAGTATATGCATAACACAATGTATATAATCATACGACTTTACCTATTTCCAGCAGAGTTTTATGTACATGAGACTTTCCTAAGCCTTATGGGTAGGTTAAAAATATGCTTAAAACAAAAAAATCAGCAAAGATTCACTTTTAGAAAGATATTTAAGGTGGCTGACTTTCCCACTCCATCCTTTTTAAAAATATTACTTTGCATATAGCAAATTTATAATCCATGATTGAGTCCAGTTGCAAATGTGTACTTCACGTTTAGGGGAAGGCAGAGTCTGAACTATGAGCTTACTTAGGCTTACACCAGATTTGTTACACTGAAATGAAGAGCTATAGGATCTTGAAACATCACACTGATGTCAACAAACTGTCTGATATGGAACCAACCACAGAAATAATTCTTTTCTAAAATACCTTACCAAAATTCCCTGAAGGCATTATTAAAAAAACACAAGGAAACAAAATGGATACAAAGGAATGCATCAAAAAAGCATTAAAAAGTGTGACATTTCAAAGAGCTATGGAAGATTTGTTTTAAGGATGTTAATTAAATTTAAAAAGAAATTACTCCATATGTTTACCCTGAAAGTTCTGCTGGCCACTGAGATCCATCTCACGGGGCCATGATTTGATAGTCATAAAGAAACACTATGATCATCTAATCTGATGAGTTGGCTTTTCCCCCACGAGCTGATTTAAAATATAAAAAATAGGTTATGCTTATGGACGATGGTTGTTATTGATACTTTAAAGTGTTTTAGAGCTTAATTAACTCAGATGTAGGACACTTCATTTTAATTTCAAAGTTTATATTATTAAACTCAACCATTAGCCATTGAACTTTTTGGTAATTCTGTGTGAAATCCCTAAATCTACCAACATTCTTGCATTTTCGAAGTATGATGTTCTACAATAAATTGAATAGGACAAATTTCTGAAGATTCATAATAGAAAGCTCTTACCCTAGCTCCTTAAGTATAATGTTAGATTATTTTAGCGGCTTGCCTTTTTATACTGTCTAGTATTCTCCCCCAGCTTTTTTTTTTTTTTCTCCTTCAAGTACCATATAGAGTAGTCTCAACTCAAAGATTTAAGCTTCATCACTGATGAATTTCCAAAAAAAAAGTGAGAAAGAAGTGTGAGCACTATTGACAAAGCCTGATTCAGTCATCCCGTGTGTATAGCCCATATCCTATGTTCTGAAATGAAAATTTACACAGGGCAATATTAAAACATGTGTTGAATTACAGCTGATTCACCCAAGAATTAGGTCATGCTATAATAGTAAATCTGACCTGCCAGTTTTGGTTAATAACAGTACCATTGGCTCCGAAAATTTTCTGAAGGGCCCTCAAACCTCTGGCTGTTGAAACCACATAATTCACAACTATTTCTGACATTTGTCAGCAATGGAGCTTTCAATCCAGGTAGTGTATAGTTTGCTTATTCTATACAATAAAAACTTTTGTTTTCAAACAAAATTATTTATAGAAATTCAGCTTTACTATATCAATACATAGATTTATCAGCCACACCTCTGGTTTTGATCAAAACCGGGTGTGTGACAACTCTAATTCCTGATACCTAACCAAATATAGCAACGTTACCATCTCCTTCAGAGTAAGGGTTTCCTTTTTCACAGGTTATTACTACTTTTAACCAAAAATACTGAAACTCTTTTGTTGTTTTCACATCACAGGAAGGAAGGCAGAAGATTAACATGTCCAAAAGAAAGTACAACAGCTTACCAGTGTTCTAACAACCCAACTGTTATCTTACAAACTTCAAAAATTCTTGATTTTTTTTTCCTTTACCCCTTACTTCAGTGGAATCTCTGAAAAACAATTACTTGCAAGAGAAGTCTTTCTAGTGATTAATTGTCCACATTACAATAGGGAAGAAACATAGAAAGTACAAAAAAAGATTTCATTTAAGGACAGATTGGGGTGTTTTTTCCCCCCCCTCCCCCCCTGACTTCATATGGAAAATACCTGATCATTTCAGAGAAATTATATAAGAAATTAATTCAATACTTATTTTCATTCTGCTCCAGGCTAGCGCTGTCAAAATTGTAAGTGATTAAACAGTATGCCCAGAACTGAAAAGTTCTGCTTTCAGTCTACAAATCAGGCCTCTTTTCAGCATACACAGCAATTTTTAAGAACCAGGAATAGCCTTATAACTGCTTTTGTGGTCTCCAGCGTATGATTAGTGAAATGATGAAATGGGAACTTTCAATAAATATTGGTATATTTATATGAACTCTTCTTGTTGACTTTCCCCAAAACGTCTCTTAGCACACATCATAAAAAGAATGAGAAAGAAATACCCTTAGTTTTTGTTGTATCTTCAGAAGTTCTTTCCCTGCAGGAATATATTTTTAAAGTTTCAAGAGAAAGTACACACACAGCTCACTTGGTCTCTTTTCACTTTTAACCTACAATTCCACATCCACAGTTTTGAAACTCACCCCCTAATACTGAGGTCATTTACTTCCCACTAACAGTAACTTAGAAAAAGCAGTTCATAATACATTATAAGTATTTTAGGGAGACAGTTATATTGTTGTATGCAACTCCCACAAGAAAAGTCACAGAGAAGCTCAAAGACATACATATTCAACAAAACTCATTTTCTAATCTGAATTTTTCTTTCTAGACCAGTGATTGACCTAAATTGAATAAGAGCCAATTTTAAAACTGATTTTAAAACATTTTTTTCTGATTTAGGGGTTGTTTTTAAAAGCACTTTCCTCATATCGAAAGTACTACAGACAAAACAAGTCTCTGGTTCTCCATTTTTATGCAGGAAGGCATCCTGCAGTCTGACCTGAAGTTAATGGAATTCTGCAAAGGCAAGGAAATATGTACCCATGTAGGTTTGGGGTGCAGGAGTACAACTAATTAGGAGAAGATTTGAAAACTCCTATACATCATTTGTAAGCAGTAGCGATATATCTCAGTAAAGACTTGTATTTCACTTCTGGTGATCAGATCACACCACAAAGCAAGCATGCGGTATCTCCATTCTGCAGATGGCAAAATAGAGATAACAATAAACAAAATAATTTGACCAAAACTACCAGACAGATAAATGGCAAACACTCAGTCCAGTGCTCCTTCCATTAAGAAATCCATCCTTCACAGAGAAGGGCAGAGTTCAATAAGGGCTGACCCCCTCCGTGCTCCATAATCCAAGCCTCCAAGGTATATAAGCCTGCAACGTATTGGATAGTAACAAAGTTGCGAGGCATCTTCTTAATTATTCTTTGATGCATTACCACTGAGCTCCACAAGTCCCCCCAGTAGCCACAGGGCTTCCCAGAGCAAAAGGGTTTATGGGAACTCCACCCCACAATCGCATCTTATCTCCCCTTCAGCCAGAGCGAAACACTAGTCACAGCACATAACCAATAATAGCCCTTCATTTTTTTCCCCATACTCAAAATCCCAGCTAATTAGGGGAGCTTTCAATAGCCCTGACTGTTAAAATTGAGCTCAAAAGGTAGAGATTATTGCAGGAAGCATTTTATGGGCATCTTCTTCTACTTTTATGCTTTTAGAACTTTGCCTCAGGCACCTGCAGTGACCTCAGTTCAGGCAGTACAGCAAAGGTAAGGTCATGGAGAGAGGACTGGAACCAGTTTTTCCTTTGGGAGAATAGAGAGAAGAATTTATATAGCATGTAATACAAGCCAAACAGTTGTTAGGTCTCAGACCTCAAATACACACTGTACCACTTCTTTGCTCTCAAGGGTGCTGTATCTTGCAACTTGACTAAGCATCATATGTTAATGTTCGCTATTAAAGCTTCACCTCTTGGAGCAAAGTAATTTAAAAATAAAATAAAAATAATTACAACAGTCTTTTTCTTCATGTTTTCCTTCAAAAAATTGAAGGGCTGAAATGATAGAAGACAATTACGTTTTTTAAAAAAATCCTATACACAGTCATAGGTACAGATCCCAGGTTTACATTCTCATTACATTTAAACTCAACATTTGGGACTAGCAATTCTGGAACAGAGACAAAATAAATTTGAAATGAACTTATGTGCAAAATGATTCACATTTAATTTTGATTGAGATGGCAGGAAGTTATATCCAAGCTGTACTGACAGAAACAGTGTTAAAGCTATCCTCCAAACAGCCAGATGTTCCTGCAATTAACTAACAAGGATGGGTGGATTACTGGGTGATCCATGTAGCAATGTTAATGAGCCTCATTGCCAGCAGATACATGAGTCTAGGGAGGTGCCAGGGACATAAAATTGCGTAGAGGGAGTGCAAAGTGGTCAGTGTCTGTGCAGAAGCGAAGCTATTTGCATTCTAGGAGTCAGCAATATCTTGCCTGGCATTCAAAGTGGCTGGAACAAGTCATATTTTAATCTGTATTGATGTGCCTAGAGCAAGCCTTGCTTTATCCCGAATCGATCCCAGCTCAGACCAACATTAGCATTTACATCAAGCTATAGACAGATGAAACCTGTTTATGGACCCAATCCTGCTCACAGGCAACAGAACGGTTTCTCCCCCACTGCTTCAATAGTCAATAAAATTCTTATGATCCAAGATTTGTCTTATACACACATACAAACATTTGATTTATGAGTCTTGATTTATAAATAAACCACAGTAAAGGAAGTGTGAAATGATAGCTTCAGAAAGTTATGTATACAAAACCTCACCAGCTATTTTCCATTCTTTATTCTTCATACATGCAAACAAATTCAAATACACATTTTCAGAAGTAAACATTCTCACCAATGGAGAAATGGAGCTTTCAAGTACTGGAGATCTGAGGGCTCCAAGTGTGTGATAATACAAGTACAATTTAGGACAGGTCAGACGGAAGCTTTATTAGCTTTGATCATAGCGAGAGAACATTTGGACAGCATTTTCCTCTCTGCTCCCCTGTTCTCTGCCAAGTGATTGCAGAGACCCAGCCTATATACCGTTCCAGAAGAGAAAGGAGGGTGGGGGGAAAGAAAAAAAGGACAAAAAAAAAAAAAAAAAAAAAAAAAAGAAGAGGTGAGGAAACCAATAATTTCAACGTTAATAAAGCCAGATATCCATCCCTAGGAGGGATGGACTCAAGGAACTTGCTAACTGCCACACTTCTAAGGAGTTACACAGTAACTAGCATGGAGAGCTGGCTCTCAGCTGAGCCCACGGAGTGGCACAGCCAGAATTACCTTAGCGCAGAAGTGGGCAGCTGGGGGCAATCACAGACTGTTAGCTTTTAGACAAAAGGAAGGTTCTTTTAGTTAGGATAAACTTCTTAGCCAGACTTCTGAGATCTTAAATATTACTAATTTTACCACCACACAAGGCAATCTGAATAAAAAAACAAGTGAGAGTGAAAAATGACGCCTCACCCAAGCCTCCCAAGCACCCTGTTGCTTGTCATAATAGCTCTGCCATAAAACAAATTGTGGTGAAAGGGAGGCAGAGGCAGCAAGTCTTCAACCAACAGAAATGGAAATACTTGAAGCAAGAACATGAAAGGGTGGGTGGGTGGGAGGGAAATGCTGTTTGCTTATTTGAAGTACTAAAACTTGCCAAGGATTATTTGGAAAGCCTCAGTTGAAACTAGAGAAACTTAACATAAGACGTTGTCATCTTATGTTTTCTGTCAAAAAGCTTGCTAAAGTGGAGGTTCTCACACAGCTGATTCACATTGTGATTTTCAGAAGGTCCAGGGAAAAACAAATGGTACCAGCTGATACCTGATTCCAGTCATTTTTAGTGGAAATCTGGCCCTTAACTAAGGGTATTTATGGTATTTGGGACAGACAGATGGGAAGAAAGAGAAAGTCACAAAGTGTTGGAATGTAAGAGCTAAGCCTGAGAAACAACATTCTGCAAATATTTAGTGCACAGACAGTATTTGCTAAGGGTTCCCCTCCACGCTGGGTGTCACTCTGAAGTAATATAGAGGAAAATCCAACTAATAACATTTTCTCAAGAAACAGCTATTGGTCAGTTTAAACTTCTCTTACCTGGCATTCATTCCTGGATGTAGCCAGAATGCTTAGAAAATCTAAACCAACGCCACATCACTATAGTTCTGTGCTCCAGTTTCACTGCCGAGTCGCAGGTGGACAGCTTGTTCAAACTTACACGATGTGTTTGCGCAGAGAGCTGCCTACAGCAGGGGCAGCCAAGGGGAAGCGAGCTATGAAGGGAGCCAGGATTTTGAGCACACCTCTGATGAGTGTCACTGCTATGAAAATGGAACCGCACAGATCTCTCTCATGCTGGCCTGTCGTAGGAAAATGGGGTTAAGAGAGGGCTACGCAAGCATCAGCTGATCAGAGCCTCCGAAGACCAAGGATCTGTTGGTACAGCAGCAGTCAAACAGTTCTCCCTAATAAGTGAGGGTGAAGTTTCTCTCCTACTTGACAGCTTCAAGTGCACCTTCCCACTCCAAGCAGTTACTTGGAGCAGCACACCATACAGCTCTTACAACAAGCTCATGTTTTGAAACTCTCCGAAAGAGCTAATGGAAATAAATGCATCTCTAACGTAAGTCTTCCAGTTTCAGCTTAATTTTGTCACCTGTGTGACACTTCCAGTAAGTAAATAATTTCAAATGGGAAATCTCAGATGAATTAATGTGGGCTTATTGATTGTCAAGGTAATAATTCTGAGGCACAGAAATCTGAGACCTCTTGACCAGAAAGGGACTAGAAAATACCTCTCACAGAAGCAGGTTTTTATGAAAAGATAATTTAGAGGCTTCAGGGCAATAAAGACAAGTTTGAGAGCAGTTACAATCCATTTTTAGATTATATTACCTCTCAAGTCCTGTTTCCTGAAATAACCTGCCTCTCTGCCTCCCTCTACTACAATCTTCCTTCTTTCTTTGTCTTTCTTCAGAGTAGCAAGAGAATGAACATTACGAATTATTGATGTGAGCAATACAGAAATCTCATTAGGAGAAAAAATAATATATATATATAAAAAAAAAAAAATTATCCCCCCCCCCCAGTAAAAGCTCAGGAGAAAGGCTGGACAGAAGCAGAAAGCCTACTCAGCACAGGAACACATGTACATAACCATCTGTAGCAGCTCTGTACTTCCCACTGACTTTCAGAAATCAGAGACAAGTGGCATGAGTGGTAATCTGGTATGGACAAATCCGACCAGAGAAATAAACCAAGCCACAACAAAAAAAACCAAACCCTCACCAAACTCCAAACCAACCTACATCCAGAATATTCCGCAAAGGCATTTGAGTGATTGTTAAACTGATCTAGACTCTTTGGAGCCCGGTTAGACCCAGTCGAGAGTGTCAATGAAATCACATATATTCTTTCAAGTCACATATAAATATCAGAGATAGTCTTACTAGTCTTCGGAGTTTTACATTACCAGCTTTCTCCTTGTATTCTTACAAAGGGAAAGAATTTTTGTTCACCTTTTTTCCCTCAGCGACCCAGCCTGCATCAAACATCCAAGGCTTAGTGCCTCAAGGCTTTAACATTTCATTTCTGTCTTACGAAGTGACAGTTACAAATGGCCATGTGTACGAGCTGAGGCCATGTCTGTATCCAAGAAGACCTTTAGAAGGCCAGGATACTCAAGGGCTTCGGAAGGTCCAATGTAAAGGAGCTGGTAACACTAATATATGTATATATGCCTGCCAAATACCTATAAACTTTTACAGACATCATGGGTAGCAATTGGTTACTGCTCTGCACTGGAAGACCCTAGGTCCATATTTTATCTCTGATATTTCTGAGCAAGATTTCATGGACTGGAGAATGTAGAAACACGTCTGCTGTTATCTTTATTACCAGAACTCTCGTGCAGACAGGAGTGCAGAAGAAGATATGCTCAATATTTGAAGGTATAGAATCAACTGTGTTTTCTGGTCTCTGAGGACTATATTTAGTGTTTTGGATATACATTACTGGGCCCACATTTTAGGGGTTCATCAGAAGGTCTTTGAACATAAATGTAATCCTTCAGTCTGTTAGCTTCCCTTGTTTCACTAAAGAACATCTTGTTCTAAGCTAGTAGTGCCAAATGGTAACTGTCAAAGCTGGTTCAAGAATCTCAATTGAACTTCACTTCTACCTTTAATAGGAAAGAGGGAGACACTAATGATATAGAAGAAAAAAAAGCAAAATATATCATATATGCAAGCCACAGTCTGCAGATGGACTGCTCAGACAGTTCAAGATGATTTGTTCTTATACTTTCAATACCACTTAGTTTTCCTTCTCATCATTGCAAGCATGTCTGCCTTCACCAAGTCTTTCCTTCCTTTCCCCAAGACTACTGAAACTCATCCTTATTTCTTTTCTCTCCCTTTCTCCCACATCTTCCATTGATGTCTTTAAGTCAGATTTAGTCTCCTTATCTTCAAGTATAAGTCATTTCACCTTAAATTCTACTTTCATAAACTATGGGTAGAAACCCATAGCTGTAATCTGGAGGATCTGTTAGTTATTTCATCTTTATTTTACATATTCAACTCTTGATGGTTACTCCTTCTCCCTAACTGTTCTCTCACCTCAAAAAAATATTTTTTTTTCTTTCTTTTTCCTCATCATCTCCTGTTCTCTTTTACTATATTGTTTTCTAATCCAAGACAATGCTGTGTTTTGTACTTAAGCTTCAGAGCTGTTTCAGGATAATGCTTACTTTATATTTGTGAAGTGCCATGTAACTTTACAGCCATATCAGTTATTTTTAGTGCTAAAACCAATGATTAGGATGCTCCATTTTACAAGCCTATAAACTGGTTTCCACTTAAAATGGAAATGAGTAAAATCTTCAACATATATCAATAGAACTTGTTTGTAAAGTTTCATGCTCTAGTAACTTTCATCTTTATTAAGGCTGAAGAAGTCAGTCCCATGTGTCACATTCAGAGAAACACTGGCAGAAATGGCCCTGAAGACATAATAACCCACTAGCCCAAATAATTTGCACTTTAAATGTAAATGTCTATCTTTTAAACCCCTGAAGCTTCATCTCTCAAAAGCACCTCTAGAGATTTATCATCTGTATTCAAACATGGATAAATACTTTCCATAGCTTGGGGCGGGTGGTGGGGGTGGGGGGGCAGGGTTGTAGGGAGAGAGAGAAGGGAAAAAACAGATAAGTAAAGGAGAGAAAGATTAGCAAGCCTGAAAAACTGACAAACCTGCTATGGCTAATCTGTTTGTGGATTAACTGAACTAAAACAGTTGAAATAACTGTTGGTAAGCCCTAGAAAAGAACATGTGAAGAGTCCAAAGATGACTGCACATCTTACACAGTTTCTGCTTTGGTTCTAGTTACATATTTTCATTGTTTTAATGAGAAGTTAACTTTTACTAACTGATCACTTCAGACTTTTCAACTGTGTGGAGTTACAGTAGGAGCTCAGGTGAAATAATTTTTCTAAATCTTATATATTCTATACTTAATATAGAATATATAGTCTGTAAAAGTCTACGTATTAGAAATGCAAAGAACAGTATTGCACATGCAGCTTAGAGTCAGCAAGAGGAGTAGAAAGATCATAGGGAGACATACATTTAAGTAAATTCCTGAAAATTGCTAAGCTTTGACACTCAAGTATGTCTACTTAAAACAAAGCTTACAAGCTTTCATAATTTGGGAGCTATGAAAAAGCAGTTTGTTTCAATAAACAGGAGGAGATTGAGCTTACTATATAAAAATCTATTTTTTTTTCAACAGTACAAATGAACAAAACAGACTGTACATAGCTTATAAGTGTAGTCTCAATTGAAAATTAATCCTTCCCTCGTATTCAGACCAGATTTGCATTGACACATGAAGAGAAACACAGCAAGATACCTTAAGAGAATTGTTGGTCTACCACATTTCCACTTCATGTTCAGTCAGAAGCATTATTTAATCATACTTCTCATCTGTTGTTCAAGAAGAGCATTGATTTTTGGATCAAAATCTGCTTTTAATTAATAAAAGATGTACAGTTGCAATATACTCTATACAAAGCACAGAATGAACTTCATAGCTGAAAATCTACCAATTGCTACTGGGATGTAATAATCAGAGCGTCCTCCTTATGAAAGGTGATTAAAAGTGTTGCCTCCTGCTGGATCAGATGAAGCCTGGTATTGTTTCTTAAATGCTGTATTGCTACTGAACAACTACAAGTCACTTCAAGGGGTAATTACTTCACCTGTGCCTACGGTGCAGATGTCCAAATTATTCTAGTCTTCTTCATGAGATTGCTACCCCAAGTCCTTGACTGAACAAGAAAAACTAGATTGTACTGATATTGAAGCCTGTGGGGCTGTAACTGTAACACAAAGAAACTCTTCCCACTGTAAGTAGACCTATTCCAACAGGAAAAACACAAGTCAGATGCCAAGCAAGGAAGTATAGGAGGTAGGAAATCACTGCACTTTTGAATGTTCAAAACTTAGATTGTTTTGGCTTTTTCAGTCTAGAACCATGTAACTTGTTTTCTGCAAGACTACCTGAATTCACAAGCTCCTCCAAACTTCAAAGCAGTACCAAGCAAAGTGGGGGTGATGTCCTTTGCCTCACATACTCATTAAGGCCTGCATTCAGAGAAAAACAGGTACTAATCATCTAACTATTCTTACCTAGTGCATCTGCCTTCCTAGCCATGGCATCTGTCCACATTCTTCTTCTCTATCCTACTTTCAGGGAAGTGCATAAAAGATTTTGAAAAACAAATTGCATGAGGAAGGGTTGAAAGTATGCGCGAGTTGCAAAGCTACAGTCTTGCACATCTTTGAATACTTAAAAATTAACAACCCAAAGAAACAGGCAAACAATGTATGATTATCTATATACCCATACATATATACACCTACGTATGTATGTATGAAACTATATTTGCAGCTTTTAAGTGAAAAACCTTTGGTCAATTACATTATGAAGTTTTCCTACATACCTGTTCTTAAAGTTAACAGAAAATTAATGAAATTTTCAATAAAAGATGAACTGGTGCAAAGACATTAGGAGCTTGATTTAGAATATGAAACTTCCTATTCTCACATCTGCACAATTTTCCCACTTAATTTACATAACAAATGAATTCTTCTCACAGATTAAAAGATTTCAGGCTCTCTGTTCTTACTGTATTTGATCATGAAGAATTACCTGACACACTGACATTTTGGGGAAAAATCAGATTTTGTACTTTTCCTAAGTTATTTCCTTTCATAATATTTTAAAACAAGTGGTATTAACAAAATAACTATATATGCTCACAATGACTCAGGGTTTGGAGTTCAGTGTCTAGGACATGACAAAAAAAAAAAAAAGGAAAAAACTAACTATGTACTTCTGTTAGCATGGTATCTACAGTTTTATCCGACTTAAAATATGAAGGTCAGTGCTACTCCCACAGAGCTGAAGTCTCAGTACATAAAATGCACAAAGGTGCCATAACTAAGTATACAAGTAGCTCCACTAATACCCGGGGTAGCATCTGTCAGTTCCAGATTATTCTGGAGTATGCAAAGGAGTCAAATTCAAAGCACAGTGCAAATGCAGCTTTAGACCGCACAGGAGCTGCCTAAACAGAGGTGAATTCAGTGCAGCTACCCTTGCAAGCAGAGTGTATCACAAATAAAGGAAAATGGCTGCAAAATACCTATGAGCAAGTAAGAGTAAGCAAGGCAGGCATAACTCAAAACCTCCTTTGCCTTAATACTTATTGTGTGGAATATTGGGGGGAAATCACCATTATGTCTAGTCATTTCATATTTATAGCAAAAAGGTGCATTTGTGAGGAAGGAAAGATAAAACAGTCCCCAAGCCGTCATGCATCTATAGAAAAATGAAGCATGAGACTTTTTGTCATGTTTGTGTGTCTTATTCCTTTAATACATTATTTGCATTATGACACCCAAAAAGGAAGAGGAGGAGAAGCTGAAACTCTCACACACACAAGATGAAAAGATTTTTTTCAAGGGCCAGGTTCTGGTACAATCCTATTTATGTTATCTGGCAAGACTGTAATATTAGCAAGACTGATACAAGGCAGTCAAAGAAAAAAGCACCTATTATCACCAGGATTTTCGGAAAAGGGTAGTTTGGTCAGGTAGAATGATACGTGGCTCCAACAATATCAAGTATTCAGTCAAACCATTTCCTTGAAATAAAGGAAATATGTTTAACAAGATGTTGTAAAAGACCAACTCCTGGCATTATGCAGCGTGACTGGGATTCCAGCTTTGGGGATTTGGTTTTGTTCCTGTATATAGCGTTAAGGTTTTTCTGTTTAGTTTTTCAAGAAGTGTTTGAGAAGGACCTGCTCCTACCAGACAACAGATATGTAAAAGAGTTGAAGACATAGAACAATTGAAAGGACAGGCTTCAAAATGAAAGTAAGCAGCTTTGTTTAAGTAGAGCAAGAGAAGTGGTGGAAAGGAAATATAACATACTGTAGGCTGAGCTGATTTTTCAGTATACAGTAGCAAGATACAAACGTAATAGCAGCTTTCTCGAATTAGAGCAACTATGACAGCAACAGTTAGATTTCCGAAGTGAGATGAACTAATAACTATAGAGCTAGCCTCTGTACTAAAAGTGAAAAGAATGCTCTGTTTCAGCCATTAAAGTTTGTAAAATTGGTCTATTCTTCTGCTCTGCTAAAGGCTTGATCATTTCACTTGCTGTAGATGAACAAAGCACGTAGAAAAGCAGATATTACAGATCTGTCCAATAGAGGTATTTGTTCCATGTATCAGGTGAATAACTCCTTGCTCATCATGAATATTAGGTGGCTTCCAGGCATGAACATATTGAAGAGGGGTGACCAGTGCTTCATGGTACATTGCTGATAGAGTGGAACTAGAATTTATTGTTCTAGAAACAAGCTTAGGAAGACTTGTAATCAGAAGCAGCAAGTGAATTTAAGCCTGTGGAGAAAAACATCAGGACGGATAATTTCAGGAAGTGAGCAAGGGCAGATTATCAGGAGAGGTTTTTGTTTGGTTTTAAACATATTTTAAAAGCCCAAGTCATTTGGAAACATCGATCAAAAAGGACAAGTGGAGGTTTCGGACATAAAAGCAGCGCTGTGGCTTGATTTTGAGTTGGCAGCAACTCCTACAAGGATCTGGAAGTGAGACACACCTCTTCCAGCAGAGCAGGAACTGCCTAATGTAACCAAAAGGAGGTGGCGGCAGATAGGAAAACATGACGCATTAGTAAGAGCAGACTTGTTATTCTTGAGAAACTCATAGTAATGTCCAGAAATTATATTCTCATTATATACAAATTATTATAATGCTCTCCTTAGAAAGCCAGCGAGTCCCAGACAATCATTCAGCTAACCCCCAAAAAGTACCTGGGAGTACAGTTCCTAATAGAGCCTGAAGCCTGATCCCAGACCTAACTGGGATACCCACGAGGTCATCTTTTTTGTAGATCACTCTAGACTAAGCACAGTCCCAAACAGACTTGCAAGTCTTCTCACTTGGGATTATTTCACAAAAGAACTTTAACACACTACTTATTCAGACCTCTCAATATTGTTTTATTGTCAATCACAGCCTGACCATGAGCCTTGAAGAGGTTTTGCAAGCCATCGTTACTTTTCTACCATGAGAGCACAGCCCTCTCATCGTTGACTGGAGTTGTCAGATACATTAAATATTAAGTACCTTTATCAGGCTTGCAGTTCCAACAAGAGAAAAAGTGCCATCATCTTCAGAAAAATGATTTATTAAAACACTTCCTCACAGCAGGGAATCAAACAAAAGCACTAACACAGGCTCTTAATGAGTTATATTGGGACACACATTTCCATAGAAAGAAAAAAAGAAAACACACAACACCCCTACAGCCTTAAAAATTAAAAATAAAAAATTAAGACTGCCAGTATAAAAGATTCCACAGCAGGAAAACAATAAAAGAGTACTTAGGCACAAAAAGTAGGAAATGAGTCATTAACTAAAAAAAAAAAAATAGCTGCTTAAAAAACGTTAAGTCATAAATACACAAATGCAAAGTTTGCTGCGTTTGTTTGTGCCTGTCTTTTGAAGAGCTCACTATTACAGTGGGTGCTCTAACTGAATGGGCAAATTTGCAGTGACATTATAAACACAGAAGGCTGCAATGACAAGCTCATGCCAGCATTTGTAACGAAATGCTCTTCCGAGGAGTTTAAC
>JAVJGI010000014.1:115848592-115858972 GCA_035590275.1 Ibycter americanus | reverse complement strand
TTTAACACAATATATACATATTCACCTGAAAAGGAGATTCATCTGACCCTGCAGCCCAAACAGGGTGAGAAAACTGTACGTACTCTCTGTTATAGACATCAACATATCAAAACCAGTTTTTAAATCAGATGAGAGCAACAAAGACAACGAGAAACCTGGGAAGATGTCTAAGAATGTCTTTCCATTAGTGGGGTCCCATACAGTCCATGCACTTTTACATTGCATAGTATGGCTGGACAACAGGACACGGACAGTTTTTCCCCCTCATTCCCACCAGGCCTGCACCAGCTTCACAGCGTGACAGCACAGCAGTACCACAGCAGAGCTTGTGGCTGAATGTCCTATGAAACACAGCTTGTGCTGTGGGGTTATCTAGACCTGTGCTGTGGGGTTATCTAGACCTGAGCAGGGTCCTCAGGTTGCAAGGGCTATGAAGAAAATGTCAGCCCAAGACAGTTTTATTTATCCCACTGAGTATCAGCTGGCCAAAGTACCCCAAGGACAGTCAGAAACCAGCTGTTAAGGTGGTTTTCATTCACAGACGTCTCAAACATCAGGAAGTATATGAAAAATATGCCCAGCTTTGTATGCATTCCCAAAAGCAGGCTGGAAAATGAGGCACAAGTCATTTGGACATCTTCAGCCAGTTTCTCAGTAAGTCATAGCACAAAAAATTGTCAACAGTTACATATGGGTGCAAGAAGTTTAGAACCTTGTTTGTACCTCACCTGAAGCAGAAAGGTTACCCTAAGCTACAGTTACCTTTCACAAAAGACATCCTGTCTGCTAACACCGAGAAAAAGTGAAAGCAAGTTGAAAATTTAATGTTGTCAGGAAACTCACTGCAATACGGAATCCAGCTTGAGCCAATCTTGCTTTGTCAAAGCCAATTGTGGTCAATGAAAAACAAGAAAAAGTTTAGGTGGCTAATCTTCTTCTTTCTCTTTAGATTAACTGTATTGCATTTCCCTGTAAAGATCCAGGTTGCTCTGATCCTTCGTTTTGAAAGGCAAGAGCTGACAGTCCTATTGAGATCTCAGGGGTGGGTTGGTGGCAGAATTATGCACATTTGATTCTTGCTGCAAGAAAGTGGACAAAAAGTTCTGGCATACATATGTATGGTATTAACAACAGGGGCGGGGGGGGAAGCACAGGAGTACATCAGGCTCAATGCTTAGTGCTTCACGTTCACGTATTTTCAGTAGAAGAAAGAATTTGCAATGTCTGCCCAACAGATTGATATTCTCATAGCCCATACACATTTAAACCTGAGATTCAAGCAATGGAAAGGTAGAAAGAAAAGACAAAGTCGTCAAACACTTGTAGTGTAAACCATATGGGCACATAGAGAGTGCTCCAAAACACGTACAAGTTTATCAAGCCTGACAGGTTTCAGCTAAGTCAGGTCTGCCTGTACTAAGGCTCTCATTTGCAATGGAAAAATTTTTATGTGTAGCAAGGCATATGCACATTACATAAGCAGTGACTGTAACCAGAACATCAGGGGGGAAAAAAGCACCCAATTTCCACTAAAAATCAATTACTTCCTAACAGAGTTTAACAACCAAATCAGTTGCATGCCGGTCATGCATTCCTTTCCAAAATGGCTATCTGAAAGTGAAAGTTTTGTTAAGTTGAAATGCAGTTTTCCACCCTCCCTGTTCAAGGAAACAATCATCACTGAATCACCATGGTGATATTCCAGAACGCACATGATGACTGATCATACATTTCTACAGTTCTGAAGTTCTGTTACACAAGAATTAGATTTGAGAGGAGGGGGAATTATGGCATGGAACTATTCAATTGATAATAATTTTTATCATGAATATACTAGTAGGTGTCTTCAGTTGAGTAATTAAGCTGCTTTATCTGCTTATGAGTTCAGGATTATGACTGAGGAAAATTACGGAAACCTCTGAAGGGCATCATGAAATCATCAGTAGATTCAGTGCTTCTTCCCACAGCCATCCCCTTCCGTTCAGTGGAATTCTCTGGCAATTTTAGCTTTTTGCCATATTATTGCACAAAGTTAGAACAAGGCAGCCATTGCTTAGGATCATTTTACAGGGGAAAAAAAACCAAAACAAACAAAAAACCAACAACTTTTAAAATCAGAGCTGAAACATTTTTGTAAGGAAAATTAAAATCTTTGTCTAACAGGCTTTGCATGGTAAGACTGCTTGGTTTAAGAAGTTTCCACATGTGATCCTTCTGGTTAGTTTTAATAGCTTTAAGTCAAGAACATGACATTTTAAACAGGAGGTATACTGATATTCTCTAATTTACGTCAAATCTTTAATGTGTTTTGCATGAAAATGCTACTACAAAATTACTTGGCTCAGTGCCCAAGGTAATTACGCTCCTTATACTGCTGTCTTGACTTGCTGCCAAAACTGGCAAAGTAGGCATTTCCCTCAGACAACGCTGTTAATGAAAACTGTCAAAGTCCTTTCAACACTCCTTACTTTGTTATACTTAAGTTGTCATCTCAATTGGGTGGCTTGCTAGACTTTTTGTTCTCAACAATGTATTTCTCAGCAATATGTTCATGCCTTAACAATAACACGCTGAATTGTTTCCCATTCCTTGAAAACAGCACTCTGAATAAAAGAATCTTTCCCTTTGGTTTTGAGGGGGAAAAAAAAAAAAAGATACAAACCCAACCACAACAAAAAACCAAACCAACCCCTCCACACACATCCACCAGTAGGACAAATAATGAAAAACTATTCCCAGCAGAGCTTTAACCTCAGCCTCGGAAGCTGGAGGCAGATGAACCATCATCTCTCCCCCACCAAGGCAAAGTTCAGGACAGGAAGGTTGCGACGAGGGAGTTTTAACACTTCTGATACCAGGGGCCTGACCTTAGCATAGCCAGTCTTCTGCTTCTGGATCTTGCGCTGGCTGGAGATTAAAACATCCCCTTTTCATTTCCTTACCAGAAATCCACAGATGTCTACAAAGTCAGCTAGCGCGAAAGTAAAATAAACGTAAAAAAAAAAAAAAAAAAAAAAAAAATCAAGCTCAGCAGCACACAGATGTCTTTTCCTGAGGTATTGATATAAAAATTGAACACATTGATGAAGAACCACACATTCCTGAAGCTATGCAAGATCAGAGTGACATGAGGATCTTTTATTAATCCTGTTTGAGAAAGTCAAACACAACAGATAGCACAGCTCTCCCTTTCCAGGGAAGAAGGGAATTTCATTCAGACTGTACGGGTGTGCTAATAACTTCTACATGTTTTCTCTCACCAGTGTGAGTTGCAATATGAGGCCTCAGCATGGAACCCTGAAAAATAAACCTGCGAGATGATAAGAGAGAGGATCAGGGAACACAAGGGATGATTACTCAGAGGATCCAAGAACATTTGCTTGATTGAATATGTATTTTTCGGTTGTGCCTCATTTAAAAGCTTGAGCTCTTGCATTCCTCTCTGTCCTGCTGCACAGCTGTGTGGCTGAAAATGCCTTCCCTCAGGTGGGAGCATTTCCCTAGAACTCCACAAAGTGAATGCTATGAAGTTCCTTGAATAAGGGTGGCTATCTACAGCTTTTCCACAAGGAAGCATTTGGCCTTAGCCTGATCGCAAACGTTTCTGAATCAGCTAAAAGATGGCATCTCTAGCCTCTAGTTCCCTGGAGGAATGAGATATGGTACAATGCAGGTGCACTGTGAGGAAGTCATTGTTTTTTCCTGACATCTGGATAAAAAGACAGCTCTGTTTACTAGAGCAACCAAGTGCACCATTCACACAAAGAACATTTGTCAGACTGTCTCAAGGAGAAAAAGCATTGCTGTGCTCATATTCAATCAAACTGGAGGCATGAAAGCCGCAGGAGAATGGTGACTAGAGGCTGAGCATCTGTCTCACACATAATCTGAACACTACGGAAGAAAGAAAAAAGGGGGTGGGCACGAGGAAAAAAAAATCCCAAAGACAACCTACTGACTTGAAAACTGCATCAGAAACAGATTACTACAATCATTTCATCCCAATCCATCATGTCACTAGCACACATTATCATTCTCCTTTTCCCCATGTCTGCAGAAAGAATCAAATACAGCTGTGTCTTGCCACTCTTTGGTACCCAAGTTTTCCTACAAGGTCACATCTGTTAATGCACACTAACAAGAGAGGCAAGCACAAATCCAGGACAATACACAGGCGCCTCCCTTCAACTTGACAGCGTTCCTTGTCTATTTTCTGCCAATCTTCCTGACAGGAACTTGACTGTAGGAAATACCAGGTATGTTGATTAAATCGACAAATGGAAAACTTTTTTTTTTTTTAAAGAATCCAACTGATTTCCAGGCTATCTACTACATGGAAGAGACCATGGCTGCTAACAGTAATTAAACAAAATATATTTGAAAGAGACTGTTTGAAAAGGAGAACTCCTGAACATCTTCAGATCACTATTTGATTAGATCGTAGTTTACATTTCATGTAAGACACCATAGGAATTCATGATTATGTCTCTGCCATAATAATAAAAAAGTTAAGCGCGCTGATGAATAAATATTCCCTCCTGTGATCACACAGAATCTCACTGGCACGTGAATAGAGAACATTTGATATGCTTAAACTGTAGAAAAAGACAAAGAGTGAATTGGGATAAGATAGGAAACATACACTTAGAACATTTATATTTTTGTTATCCCATTATAAAAATCAATGCAGAGTAGCAACAGATAACATTAAAAAGTCCAGGAAATTTCAGAAAGATACTGTACACAGAACTAGATGAGATCAAGTTAATTGATACAGGCTGCCAAGCAAAAAGTAAATTGTACTCCAACACCTACAGTCTACAAAGGGTGTGTTTTCAGAAGAAAAAAAGTTAACTCCTTTATCAAAATAAAGTTAAAATTGGAAGAAATTTTATTTTGTCACAAGTGACTAGAAGAAAGCAAGATGATGTAACCAAGGCATCCATTTGCACATTACAGTGCTGCAGGTGGTATCACCACCTCAACCTACTCACCACATTTCTTCACTTCACTTCCAAAACCAAGGTCTTGAAAGGCAAAAAAGAAATAACATCACTGTTTCTGTTTTTACACTAGTGAACAAACCTCAAAATATGGATCAATTTCCCATTATGTCTCTTAGGGTGCCTGTGTTCACTCAGTTTTCCTATCCACTTCTGCTTTTCTCTTCAGATGCACCTTAACACTTTGCTGGGTGCAGTTTGCTTATCTAAAAATGGTATTTGCACAACCTGATCCTGGTAAAAATCTTCGATCCCACAGATTGGTTAGAAGAAGTAAAAGTTCTCCAACTACCCCACATATGACAGATAAATGAATTTTGAAGTGAGCCGCTTACTGCTTCTGTGATCCTTTCAAAACCCAAAGAAAAGCATGAGAAACAGAAGCTATGGTTTCCTATCTCTGCTTTTCATTTCCTCTGTTCCCTTATTTGTCCCCTTATGTCTCGAGAAACAAGACAATGGAACTGTAATGTGAAAAATCAAACAAACAGAAGTACTAAGATAGTATTATCCGTACAGAGGACATTCAAAGAGGCTTAATCAAACAAGTATAATTTCCCTCCTTTTTTTAAAAAAAAAATCTGTATGAAGAAAGATGCAAGTTTATAAATATTAGTACTTTACTAGGTCAAAAAAGTTATTTAAGCAACTTGGTAGTTACTGATATCAACAGTTGCACAGGTGTTTGCTAAGAACAACGTGCTAGCATACTGTAAAAATTTCAAGGAAGCCAACGTTAAACACTCAACTTTGGAAGTTATTTTTTTAGCACCTTACATAAAAAATTTTGGAAGCAAAAAACCCCAAAGTCATGTGCTCACACATTTAAGCCTACTTCTTATCAAGATCTTACCAAAACTACCTTCTCTGTGTTGTGCTGGCAAGAAATCTGAACATTAAGAGAATATAGTGCCACTCTTGTTGCCAAGCTGGTTATCAGCATTCAGTCCCTGTCTACCCCAATTCTACATAACCAGTAGCAGTTAATATATTTTTTTTAAGTATGACTCAAATTATTTGTAGCACACACATTTATACTCTCAAGTTTTAACATGTTTAGCTTTCCAGAAGGCAGAGATCACACATGCAAACAGGTATCCTAGTATCTGTTTCCATCATTACTGTTATTACTTTTAAACAATATGGTCAAATCACATCTTCCTTTACTGCTTCTGCTGTCAACACCCTGTATAGAACCCTGCATTCACTGGGTTCACGTTTAGAAGGCTATTATTTTCAATTCAGTAACCTAAACACTGATCTTGCATTTGAGAAAACCATTGAAAAAGATTCATAGTTACTGAACACTCACTGTGCCACACAAAAGTTCATCTTTCTTTTTATACCCTTGACTTCTAGCTTCTTTTTTTTTGGTATTTTCTGAAAATTCTTCATTTAAAAAAACTACTTACTTGGACATCTTCATGACCAAACTTAGAGTTCTTTCTACAGCTTGCTTGGAGGCAAGTTTTGTTTCATCACAGAGATCAAATCCACCTGAGAAGTCAAAACCTTGAGACAGCAGTCACCTGCGGTGGGTTGGTGGGGGTTTTTGGCAGTATGAGTCCATGTGTCAGCAATCTCAGATAATTACCTTGTTTGAGCAGTTATCCTGACTGCCCCATTTCTACCTCAGGCTAAAACGTCTGTAGGGAGGGAGGAGTGAAATGCTGATTGTGATCTGCAATTGCAGAAACCTTCCTTTGGATAAAGGGAGTGAATTTCTGTTGGAAGCAAGTTTCTCTCTCTAGTTGTTCCTACCACCTAGTGATATCTAGTTATGTTGCTTTTTCTGGGAAGTTGGTGTTGTGGGTTGGTTGGGGGTTTTTTTTGAGTATCCAGGTGAGGTGGTTTATTACTATGAAGTTTGGGGGTGTTTCATGCTGTAGTAGAGGCTGTTTCTAGTTGAGGCCTTTCTTAGTTATGCTAGGTGTTATAAGGCAAGCTATATTTCTGAAGGAAATAACAAGATTAAAACTCCTTTAATGCCCCATTCTTATAGCACTATCCTATGTATATCACATGGCAGAAGACTGTTAGATGAATAACTTAAAAGAAGGAAAAGCAGAGGGAAAACTGCCACAAAAACATTTTATTAATATAAGTCTTTATGTCCTAATTTAGGGAGCAGATCTCTGTTCAGTGTTACTGGTTATTCCACTAACACACTGATATGCCTTTTCATGGTAAAGTCAAGTATACATAGGAGAAATACTTCTGGGCTCAACACTCTGTCATAAGCATCAGATAAGAGTAAGATTATAAGACTAGTTCCTATTTCTATGCTTTATTCAGTTATTAATCAATGGTAACACTTGTAGGGAATTTCTGGGTTTTAGCTGTTTCAAGACAGTTGTATACCAAAATTTTCTATCATAGTAAGATCTGCAGAGCTATTCCGCAGGGTATGGTTCCATTAATATTTCACTTTAACTAAAAAGTTCTGGTCCCCCAACTGGAGATAATATAAATAGCACTTTTAATGTTTTGGAGCTGCTCTAAACCTATACTTGCCATTTTACTTCTGATGCAATTCTTTCTTCTGGAAGGGCAATCTAACAAGAACTTATTGTAGCGTTACATTGAATTCATGAGAAAATCTTATACTTTTGTTTCTTGAACAGTTTTCAGTACCCAAGCCTATCCCCAGTTTTTTTCAGGAACACATAATCCATAAAAAATTTAAATACTTCTTCTGGAAATCAACTAGATCATGGGTTATAAGTAACTTTTATATTTGAAAATTGAGAAAATTTTAGAAATGTTTAAAATATGGAGCCAAATTAATCCAGCTTTCCAAGGGTGTCAGATCTTGAAAGATTTTGTGATTTAGACACCTGAGTGTTGAAGTGATTTTTGAAAAATGAGTGGGTTCATTAAAAAATAAATTAAAAAACTGTCACATAATTCTTTTTAAAACATTATTCTACTTGAATTACATCATCTTGTCTACTACTATCTTAAAAAACAGTACACAGCTTCCAGAAGCCTTTTCATGTATGGGGATTTTTTAAGCTTTTTGTCTGTCACTTTCGAGCTTATGCATCAACTCATGCTTGAACATCCCTGTATAAGGAACAGGATATAATTTCCACTTTTCAGGACTACTGCAGGAAATAGAGGAAGCTGATATATTACATCTAATGATTTGTCAAATAGCAGTATGGTTATTTGGGAAAAAAAAGAGGCTTTTATTCTGCTCATAATGTAAGAGATGCCTACTACCAGAATAGGCATGAGCTTTGTTTCTTTTGATATTTCAGTAAAAGTTAATTATCAATAATTTAGAAAGGTAAGATGAATTGTTTAGGGTAATGGACTCCAGGGTTTTTTTGAGTGATAATTCCAGAAAACTTGCATTGTGGCTTGAATTGTATGTGCCTTTTTTTGGTATGTCTTCAGAAAGTAATAAGTATTTCTGATAATGTATAGCAATTTGAAGTGAAAAGAATAATACTTTGGGTTTTAAGGGTGTCACTGAAAAATTGTACTGAAGACTGAATGGCTTGTAAAAAGGGGCCATTTAAAACCTATTGTGTATTAGTATCACAGTTCTCTCCTATTCCTTACAGTGCTACTCAGTAGCATAACCTGGGTTTTGCTGTAAAATAGTTGCTGAATACAAACTCCTTAAATAGCCTTTTATAAATCTATATTCAAAACTGCTGAGTGCTTAATGAAAGGGGGAGAGGAAAGACAGTTTTGATCTCCACAAGCCTTCCCCAACTTATGTTATATGCAACATAAACTGATTTCTAAAAGCATCATTAAGTTGGGCTACAGACTTAAGCTGTTTCACAGATGATTGTGTACTTGCTCTGTACTCTGAGCCAGCTGGAAGCTCTGTGGCTTCTGCTAGTTTTGACTGAGGCCAAGTTAATAAGCCCTGTTCAGTAGCAGAATATATTAGACAGGCTATGGCACCACAGTAACGAGGCCATGTGCTCCTGGGCGGCGCAGGGCATCGGCACAGGCAGGCAGTCCTGCTAGAGTGTAGGCAGGGCAGGCTCGAGCCTGCCCACTGAATATCATAGTGACAGGAGAGCTGAATGGTAAACCAGCAGAGTACAGCTCTATCTCCTTATGGCCATTTCTGGACGACAAAGGATGGCAGGAGTTTGATGCCATGTCTTAGGAGATCACGTTGGATGGTGCCAGGGGTTCTCTGCTGGTTATTTGCCACTTGGTTACGTCTTGCTTGCCTGAGGGCAGTGAATGTGGTGCTTAGGGCTATGGTTTTATGGTGGACTTGGCAGCGTTAGGTTAATGGTTGAACTCGATCTTAAATGTCTTTTCCAACCTAAATGATTCTATGAATACATTCTCACTTATGGAACAAGTTGGGATGGAATTATGGTAAGAGATGTAAACTGGTCTGCCTGCTGGAAACCCAAAATGCTACCTCTGTGCTTTTTCCAGCAGCAAAGAGAAACTTACTCTCCAGTACTAGAACGGACGCTTTGGTGTTCTTACTCAGCTGTACTCCTGACAGCATGAGGTAATTGCATTGTCTTGCTGTTGTCTTGCATGGAGTTATTTATTTTATTTTCTTCCAGTTCATAGCCTTAAATGATGGGAGGGAGAGATATCCTTAGAAGAGAGTGTGTGCACGTTTGTGTGAAGGCTACCTCATGAGGCAGAGGAGAGCACTCCAGCCTCTTCTTCTCGGTCAAATGACATGGCTGTGCAATAGCCAAGCCACTTCCAGGTCAAACTCAGTGCAGCTAGGTCAAGTGCCTGGACAGTGGTAGCACAGGTAGTGGAGAAAGGTGGGAGGATAGCCTTGTGCCTATCAGAAGCCTGTAGATGCAGAAGTGGCAGAAGTAGTAATTGGGCAGGCAGCTAGCTGACAGAGGTGTGTAGCTGCCCATCAACACAGCTGCCCAGTCCGGTGACTGTTCCCTAAATATCTCCATCTCAGGATGCTGGTAGCCGGGAAGATTACAACTAAGCTGACAAAGGGTGGTGAAAGGCTATTGAAAAGGTATAGGGATTGCCCTGAGCATCAAAAAGCATTGCCAGGACTCTCATTTTTCTACAGCAATTTCATTATACTTAGTGGTACGCTGTTCCCAAATGGGTTTTCTTTTTTGGAAAATACACACATAGTTGCTATAACATGCATTTCATAGCCTTCAGAAGGATATGGAACTGGATCATTTGAAAGTGCAGGAGCTGACCCAGCACAAGCAGTACTTTCTTTTCAAGCAGGCTTAATGAAACAAAACCAGATTTAATGCTTGTAAAATATAAAATGGATCAGCAAACTGTGATGATCGAGCCCCAAACCTTGAGGACTGAGGTGCAAAAGCCTCCTGTCCTGGGTTCACCGGGGAGGGAGTTAAGTTTCTTTTTAGTAGTTAGTACAGGGCTGTGT
>JAVJGI010000014.1:115802086-115848492 GCA_035590275.1 Ibycter americanus | reverse complement strand
TGTCCTGGGGATGGCCGAACACCTGCCTGCCCATGGGAAGTAGTGAACGAATTTCTTCCTTTGCTTTGCTTGCGCGCACAGCTTTTGCTTTACCTATTAAATTGTTCTTATCTCAACCCTTGAGTTTTACGTTCTTTTCCGATCCTCCTCCCCATCCCTCTGGGTGAGGGGCAGTGAGCAAGCGGCTGCGTGGTGCTGGGTTGCCGGCCAGGGTGAAACCACGACACCTCCTTAAGGCTCTATGATGTCAGAAACTTTTTCTGGTTTATTGTCTGTCTAGTGCATTACAACAATAAAATAATAAGAAAGGATATGAAATTGGGTACTAGGATGTTTTTCTAAATGTAGTGTAGAAATATTTAAATTTAAAAGCACCGCAATTATTTCTGTGTAACATAGATGCATACTCTATTAGATTCAACCACATCAAGAGGAGGCTGGTTATGTTTACAGGTTTTTTCAATTTAAAATTCTATATAATATTGTCCACCAGCTCCAAGCTAGCTGGTTAAGTCTATTGGCTCTTTACCATTCAGGGTCTAATTTCTTGTAATCCTTAAATCCTTAGGATTCTAGGAGTTTAAAGGCTGAAGAATTGGTTAGGATTGGGCTCTGAGGTCTTTTTGACCTTCTGTCCTGTGAAACACTGCTGAAACAACTATGTGTTTCAGGGATTTTAAGTGATAATGTTTTATGTGTGCTTGTGTTATAATTTTCTAGTGGAGATAATGTGTCTTAGGAAGTGACGCACATTGTTTCATTTTTCCATCAAAGAAGAAACTAGTTATGGAAACAGTAATTGTCTTGTATTATGTCTGCACAGTATATCCTTGGCAGGCAAGCCTCAGATTTGATAAAGTCTGACATGTAAGTCATACAGACAGGTTTTATTAGTTCTGGACTGATCCTGTGGATCAGATTAGATTCCATGAGCAAGGATCTCTGTGAAGTAACAACTCTTCCTCCTAAGCAAGTTAAAGGAGGAACTTCAGCTCCTGTATTAATGATGATGGATCTAAATCTAGGCAATTTCAGAGATGGTAGGCAACAGGAAAAAAAAAGAAATCAGAAGTTTGGAATATAAAGTAATTGGGTTTATTTGTGTGGCAAAATGACTATTCAGTGTTTAGTTCAGCCACTAGGTATGTTTTTTATGACACTCTTAAATGCAAGTTTGATGTGTAGCTTGCAGAATTGAAAATAATAGCCTTCTAAATGTAAACCAAGTGAACACAAGGGTCTTTACAGGGAGTTTAAAGCAGAAATAGGAAAGGAAGATATGACTTGACCTCCTTGTTTGAGCTTAACAATAGCAGTGTCCTTGGCTATCATTGCACAGCAAAGCATACAAATCATATACCTAAACAGCTTCTGGTTTTAATGTTAACTTCCCATTGGCTTTGGGAGCAGCTATTCATACCTTCTTTGGGAAGAGCTCGTATTATGCATTCGTCAGCATACATTTCTGCAAAGTGAATTATGCTATGTACTCACAGGCAGCACCAACGTCCATTCTTGCATAGTAAGTTATACCAGTCAGCACCTAAGACCCCTGTGTTTTGAGATTAATGCCTTCCAACTAAGACTGGAATCTGCATTATTAAGTACTCAAAGCGATAAGTTAAACTGCAGCATTTTGATGCCTTATCTCATTCTGAGGCATTATATTCAAAAGAATGAATCACCAACATTTAACTGTTCCTATTACACTTTTTTAAAGTAACAACCTGATGAAACTTTTGAACAACGACCACCAAACTCAACTGCTAGCGTAATGCCACAGTTCATAAGGTTCACAATAAAGGACTTTCCTTTGGAAATGACATCTTTAGGTTCTAAAAATTATGCTAAAGGGTACTTAAATATATGTATTTATTTTGGCATCAGCTGTCTGTGACATTAATTTTACTATAATTTCAATGCATTTTCTGTTAAAAATAATAGCCAGAAAAAATTCCAGCCTTTCTTAAACACCAGCTAAATGAATAAACTATCTCCCCTGTGTGATTTATCCACAAGCCCTGAAAAATGCAGAGGCCAACAATGCTAAACAATGCAAATTTCATAAGATACATACTAGTATTAAGAAACATAATGAAAAATGAGAGAGTATAAGCCCTTTCTAATTTCAAATGAGGAGCTGTTAGTTTAGGAATACCAGCCAGTAGGAGGGAGAGTGGTTGTTGGTTTTGGGGATACTTTTAGACTAGAAAAATCAAGACTAGAAATTTTATACAAACCTTTTTTTAGCTATATTCATGTCTATTCACTGTGAAGTTGAAATCTAGGGTATCAACATGCTAGACATGAAAAGCTCTTAGCCCATTAGGAGTCATCTCGGTATTTCAATTTACTCAATACAGTATTCATTTAGAACTCTGACATGGTTAAAAGCCTTAAAAAATTCTTTTGTTGATTGAATACTGGTTCACAAGAACAGTCGCAGACTCATTTCAAACACAAAGAGGGAAAAAGATGTCCTTAATACTTCAGACACCTTAATCTACCACCATCCTTTAAATCAATGCACAAAGTCAACTATTGGAACAGCACATACAGATTTTAGGGGTATAACATTATATTTTCATAAATAACTATAAATTTAATAAAACATTACTTTTGTTCTACCTTCGTTTCATCCATTCAACACAAATATTCCTTCTTTCTTCATCTTAGACTGTTCCTGCAACAGCTTGCCTCTTTCTTGCTTTTCACTGAATGGTTGAACTGTTTGAAGGAAAATAAAACAGAGAAACATTATACACCATCTTCTGTAGGATTTTCCACCAAAATAAACATGATGGCCCACCATCTAGTACTCTCTGTTCTAAAATGCAATTAGCTAAGTCACTATATGTAAGTCATATCATGTCCAAGATTTTGTAGTCCTGTCATCCAAATTACTGGAGTAGAATAGGTTCATATTGACAAGAGAAGAAAAACACAGGCATGGGTTTTTTGCATAGCTCATTGTAATTAGCCCTACACAGGTTTAGATCCTGAAGGCTTAGAATTTCAGATGAATTTTTCTTTGCAAAACCAAACTTTTTACCTCTTCACCCACCTCGTCAAAAAAAAAACTAAACAGGAAGACTAAACCCCTGAAAGACAGATCCAATATATTTATTCTTTATCAAATAGGGACAGAAACCTCAAATTTCCTCAGGAAAACAAACAGATTTCCTAAGGGATTTAAGACCCTGTTTTCCATTCAAATTTTTTTGTCCAAAATTATGGAGAAATTTAAGATGATTGGCAGTAATTGCAAAGAGACCAAAAGATGTTTCAGACACTGAATGTCAGCTCTCTGTAACTTATATCTATCAAGGTCTTTCCAAACTCATTTGTTGCAGAAGACAGAAGCAAGGAATCTGTTTTGACTTTCCCAGCTCCTAACTACAGATCTGCCTCAAGGTGCTGTCTTACAATGCTGCTTTCAGAACGATTAGAATTGCACACATGACAATTGTAAATATGACAAGTTAAATGAGTCATAAGACACAAGATGACAATTTCTCCTTCCTTATTTCCCAATTCAACCAATTATTTTAACAAAGTAAGTTCAGACTTTAGCATTTCAAACCGCATCCTGAACAGAAAATTACCACTTCATGATTAAAGGAAATACAAATAATAAAGTCATCCTTGTTTTTAGAGTACTTCAGTCTATTGGAATTATAAAGGCTTTTAACTTCTTGAAGTTCAACTTTTCGGAGGTCATACAAAACCAGTGTTTCAATCTCAGCAAGAAGGTTTAAGCTGCTCATAAAAACCAGAATCAATGTGATGCCGTTTGTAGATTCCTTCTTTTGATTTTTCCCTTAAGGGAAGGATATTGTGGCAAAATTTCTCAACCTATATTTTAATGAGAGAGCTACTACGACCTTATTTCCAATTAGAAGGTTAGAATAGGGTAAAAGCTCAGAAACAAGTAGCTGCAAGTAAGGAAATCCTCCTAGTTGAAGGCTATCTACCAGTATCTCTTCAGCTGGAAAAATCAACTGTAACTGTGAACAAGTATTTTGGAACAGAGTTGTATTTTAGTTTTCAAATCAAGCTCATATGAACTTTAAAAAAAAAAAAATATCCACAACTTGTTTTATAAACCATCTCAAAAGTGGCAAAGTTTTGCACAGTATGTTTCTGGTTGCAATGATGCACGTTAATGGTATGGCTGTAGTACCAGGCTGCTCAGATAAAAGCAGCATATGAGATGAGCCTCTGATGTATGTTTAGATAGTGTTCTAGTTCAACACATTCAGTAAGTATTCTTTCTCACTAGAAAGAACATTTTGTGTTTTGAGAACTCTAGGCTTATACTGGGAGAGTACAAGCCAACTATTCTTTCACACTTGTCTTTCAAAGCACCACCCAAAAAGAAAAATGCTGAATAGATCAAGTACTTGGTAAATGACATTAGTAAATGTGTGGAAGACAAAAGGACTCAAATCCAGGCTGTCAGTCCCATATCAAATTTTTCCACAAACATCTTTGAGGACTTTTCAGAATGTCATGAAAATAGAGCAGTCTCAGGAAGGTGCCATTTGGTACTCCAGAGCATTCTCCTTCTATTTGCAAAGAAATATCACAGGAACAGCCTGTTCTCATAGTGGGATGGGAACTAAACCTCTCCATAACATTTTCAGTGCCAAGCAGCCCGTCCCCCATCTGTCTGCCAGCAGGAGAGAGAGAAAACAAATGAAAAATGGAAAGGAGAAGCGACCAGAATTTGGGCATAGGAAAGAAACATCTGCTAAAGGGACAAAAAAGAGGTGAAGTGAATCAAGGAATCATAAAGCAGGTAACAGAAAAAGCCATGGTAGAAAAGTTCCCCAAAAAGGAGGGGAGGTGGGGGTTGGGAGGAGTGGGAAAGAGGTGCAAGCATAAAAATAAAGTTTGCAGGACAAAAGGAAGGGAAACATAATGCCAGATGTACTGTAGGTATTTACCTGTATTACTAACCAGAGATTTGATGAACAGAACAACTGAATAACAGTGTGCTTTGATTTTCTAATATATGATTTTTTTCTTTAGTTTTGATCTTAATTTCTCACCTTTTTAAATCGATGCCATAAAAAGACCAAATTAAAGATCATTGTATGGAAGTTGTATTCTACATTTGAACAGGCATTATGGAGGGAAAAAGAATCAACCACTTAAATACAAACTTTCTGAGTTTTCCAATTATTCCAACACAAACAGATGAGCATTCTTGTGCACCTGGATGAGAAGTGTGGGTAAAATAAGAAAGCAAGCAAAAGAGAAGAGAATAAAATGGAATTAAGTACAAGATCTTTAATGTTATCATAGAAACATGCAAGTAGCTGCCACAGATGAGGTGACTCAGTAAGATGTTTTAATGATAATATTGATAGGATGGACTGCCAGTCCTGGACATTTCAGAATTAGGAATTGGACTTTTTAGAATTAGGAAATTGCCTTTAAAATAACCAGACATTAAAAAAGTAAAGAACATTTTATTTTATTTTTTTTCTTGGGATCGCTATACTTTGAGCTTCTAAATTTCATTCTTTGGAGTATTTTCTCTAATTTTTAACTTTTTTTTTTTTTTTTAATGTAACAAACCAAGGCTTTGCTTCTACATACAAAGTCAGTAGATAGCACTCGCACTCCCCTGAAAATTCTCTCTGTAGTAAGGTGTGCAATACGATTCTAGGAGATGGTAAACGTGATGAGAAAGGGCTATAACACATGAAATTGGAAATCAGAAGAGCAAGGAAGCTATTGGAGCTGTTGTACCTCTGAAATCTTGTGTTGTCTTCCCTCAGAACACTTTAAGTTTGACTGAAACAGGAAAGAATGACCTTTCACAAGCAGTTTGGTGCTGCACGTTACGGAAACATTTGCTAGGCTGTTCCTTGCCTAGTTTCAGATGAAAAATAGGGACTCGTAGCTTTACCAGTTATTATTCTCAACACTCGTGGTATTCTCATCTGTCATCCAAAAGACAAGGTAACTCCCATGTGTGCTAGGTGTCTGAGGATTTAAACCGTTATTCAGCAGTGAGAAAAATTACCAGAACACCTGTCTTGACACACATGATTCAAGCGTAAATTCATGTTTGAATTGACTTTCTTCCATGTCACTGACCTGCCTTCTGTTGTTCTTCAGTGGTGGTGTATATGCAGTTGATCAACTATACCATCAGGAAGATAGGATTTCTACCTTCAAGTCCTGACAGATTTTCTGGCAGTTAAAGCATGTCTTTTTTATTTTCTGTCTTAGTTTTACTACAAACTACACAAGATATCTACACAAGATATCACAGTAATTCATGGTTATGTCATGCACACTGTCATGAGGATGATTAACTTAACACTTTCCCAAGGCATTGCAAAGGAGAAGCATCATTCAGCTGTTGTAGGCTTTCCATTATTGATACAGATACACAAATGTAACAGGTAACAGTCATGAAATTAGATTATCATGCAGTATACTCCTACTAATACTTTTTGTTCTGGATAGTTAATTTGCTGACCCTGTAAGACTCATTCCTGGGAAACGTTTATCTTAGATACTACAGAATTTTTTGTTTCTTTATATATTACCAAAACTCTAAACTTTTAATAAAAGTCTAAGACACAATGAAAATAAACCATTCCAACAGGCAGTACAGTCTCAGGAATATACTGCCCCAGCAGATGTTTTGTCCCACAAACACAAAGTAAGATGGCATGATAGTTACACTTAAAATTACTTTTAGTTTTAGAAGTAGAACTTTGGCTATACTAAGAAGGAACCAAAAACTTCTTGCATAATACACTTCAGATACGCATTTTAAAACTAGCTGAATCACTAAGAATCCATTATTCATCAGTCATAGTATGTTACTTAAGATTTACTGCTAGTTATAACCCATTTAAAAAGAAAGACATATATACCAAGCATGAGCCAAACAAGTATGGCAGTGGCAATATAATTATGTTAAAATGACTCAGTATTTATGAACAAAATCCTTCTGTCCATCATATTTCAATGTGATTTTCCCTTATCCTTGTCTATACTATCCTATGTGGATCATGTCTTCTGTGGCAACAAGGTAGAGTAGGGACACCACAGAGTCTTTAAGACATTGATTTTCTAAATATTTTTTGTTCATTTCTTTGTATTGTAATACCAACTCTATTGGCTTATTCAATGGGAAAAAAAAAAAAAAAAGTTGCCCTGGTTGACCAGGGCAGCTCCTAATACTTCTTAGCAAGTCACCACAGCTGCTCATTTTAATATTAAAAGTGCTCCCAATTTGTGGTCTGTTTTGAACAGACATAAATGTATCAAGTGTTTAGTAAAGGAGAAGGAAAAAAATAGATATAGATTTGCTTCTACACCTTGATCTTTAGTATTTTTTATTCTCCTACAAATTATTATACCTCTTGGTGATGCTGTCCTTGTGGTACATCAGAGATAATTCACAGAAGAAAATATACTTGCATCAAAATATAGCCAAAGCATTTCACAGAAGATTTCTATATACATACAGCCATTGGTGTTCATTAGTCTCACCACATATTTAGAACTCACATCAAAGTATTGGAAAGCCCTTGAGACAAATACATAATTAATATATGTATGGTACCCATTGTACAAGTTATATTAATTTTTATTTATTTCTGTTCATGAAATATTTGCAAAAATCATAATATTGACAAGATGATTATATATTCCAATTTTTAATGTGATTAATTTCTTCAGAGCTGACTTCTATAATGGTGACATTATTGTAATTATTTTTCACCTTAACTTGCGTTATACTGGTTATTTTACAGATTGGTAGATTATATAGGGTTGTGGGACTTTTTGAAACACACATCTGAATACTTGTCCAATTTTTTTTAAGTGTTGTCTTTGTTCACAGACTTCAAGACTTTCATAACCAGTAAATAATGTGCAGTTTTCAAGAACAATATCTGAAATATTACTGTATTCCAAACTTATTTTCCTGTTTCTCATTGCTGAAACAAGTATGCTGCCTAGGTTAATGAAAAAGCAACACAACAGTCTTTTAACCATGTTTAATTTACTTTATTTTGAAACCAAATTTAATATTTTCAAATTATTTTTAATATTGTTCATTTAGTTCTGTTGAAGCAGCTGTAAGGTCATCATGTACAGCAATGTGTAAAGATCTTTTAATATGCACTTATCTTCTCTATATACACTTACAATTCCCTTGAAACAGAGCCACAAACTGGTGTAAGGCAGACAGAATAACAAAACACTACCAACTGTTATAAGAGTAGAAGCAAGAATGAACAGTACTTATGTTCCTGTCCTTCATATGAAACTTTGGGACATACATCCTCCCCCTCATTCCCATTTTGGGGAAATTAAATTTAAAATTTTACTTTCTACTGTTTACAAATAGCTTTCATTCAGAAATTATTTTCCAGTTTCAATATCATCAATATTCTGTTTACGATTGTTTGTTGTAGAAAAATGTAAGCATTCAGTATTTATTTTTTGGACAGTACAGTACAATTACTGTACATCCGTCCTCAAAGCTTTGGTGAGAAAGGCTATAGGTGGTAAATCAAGCTATGTCCCGTGTAATTTATCACCTTGATAACAGGGGCTAAAGCACCGCTTTTAATTCTGCTTTGTACTACTGACAGTCTGTGATGATGATCCAACATTATCATGCAAGGTAAGCCATTGCACTTCTTCAATTTCTAATCCAGTTTACATCCATATCTTAGGGCACTGCTAGAATCTAGAGTTACTCCAACATATCATACCTATGGTGTCACAATACAGATTTAGCCAAAAGTTAGTGGGTTCCGTAATTAGTATTTAAGGTGGGTTTGGCAGCTATAGAATCCCTTTCTAAAGGAAAGATGTCCTCTTGCTTAAGAAGCAAAACAACCCAGAATATATAGATTAGAGTTTTGATTTCAGGAACAGGTCTTTCCTGCTCACTGTATCTAAAGCTGGCAATTTTTTCTTACTGTACAATAGCATAATATATCAATAGGGATGGATATTTACCATTCAATTCTGATCTAAGAAAACTGCTTAATATACAGCTGTATGCCTTTAGCAGCTTTACTGTATTTTGGTTCTCTTCCATTTACCCCATGCTTAATGACTGAAGTTTAGTGTTTTAGAACAAGATAATGAGCTGTTGTCTCAGGCAACTGCTATTGAGTACTTATGCTTTGGCACCATGACCGATTTAGCTACTGGGCATGACATTCAACCATGCATTGCATCCATCGTCAGTTAAAACATATGCAAATACTGAGCATTTTATCAGCTTATGCCTAACCTTGCCTTAAGCATGGGAAACGTTCACTAGTTTAATACTGAACAGAAATAATTGTTAGCATGTTAAACAATAATCTAGCCCTTCAGCCTCTGTCCCATCTCATACCTTCTCAGACTGTTGATTTTCCTATTCAATTTTTACTGCCCTCTCACATTTTTCATATTTGTTTGCTAACTAGGTGTTTGCTTTTAATGCTTGCGATAAGGGAAGCTATTTTTATTATAGATTTGTCTGTCTATTGTTTGCCTATTGTTGTCACTATTTGGTATGGCAGTTTCCATTAAAATGTTACTACACTTGAGAAAAATATTTAACAATGAAAGTACTGTCAGCCTGACTGAATCAGATGCTCTGAGAACAGCTGTACCACTAGTAGATTACACTGTATGTAGAAGGTGCTATAGGAAAATCAAATTGTAGATGATGTGAAAGGAAGTAAAAAAGTGGACTACAAAGTGAAGTCAAATTTTAGAAAATGTTCTGAAAGCCTTCTCTAGAAAAAAAAATGAATCTATGTATAAACCTGAGAATAAGACAAAACCTTCAGCCTTTACTCATGGGACATCAGTAAAATATTTGCTGTGATTCAAAGCCAGCATTAGAGCTTAGTTCACTTGCATTAGATCTACTGAACTTTGGATATAATAATATATGCTATAATAATAAAACTTGACTAATTATGAAGTAACCTTTAATTAATCAAAGGAATAAAAGACTTAATACAAAGATACCATTTCAAGAAAGCTGATGGAATTAGAACTGGGGTTTCAACCAAAACCTTCCTGCATTTTCATTAAAAAATATCTGAGAACCTGTTTTTAAGCAAAAGTAGGAACCTTATTTTCTGAAATATATCTAAAACATATATAGGATCACAGTCTGAGCATCTCATACTCCTATTATGTGGGGAGAAGGAGTGGGCTGGAATTTGAACTACCTTTGCCTTTGATTTTTGAGGTATTACAATGCATTTTCTATTCGTATAAAAACTAGAGATAATTGCGCATCAGAATGGTAGTCTGATGGAAGGATGTGGCCAGTAAGCAGAAAGGTGAAATAAATGAGCTGAAGAATGAGGATTTGCAGCTGAGTCATGTAAATTTAACAAAAACTCTCCTAAAGAAAATCAAAATTACCTAAGAATAATTTCCTTATTCATTAACACTTCTCAACCATCCTAAAAATGCTAAAGATAGTGTAAGTTATGCTTAAGCCAGCATTTTCCAAGAGAACTCTAGTCCACGTAGAGTCAGTTACTTCTTTCACATTGTCTGTTAGATCATGTTTGTTACTGCTGACCAGTTCTCTATCATTTGTTTACAGAGCAACCAACAATTAAGAAAACAAACCCTAAAGTGTAATTATTTCCTGTCATAAAAATAACAAACCCCAGTATTTTTTCACATAAATAAATTTATCTATACACCTATATATGGTGGGAGGGAAAGGGAGGGAGACAGACCATGTATTTTCAATGTTTTGAAGTTCAGGGAAGACATTTTCATAATGACTTAGCTCACGAGTAAAATATACATTAAACAAAATGAGGATTATAGAATATATTTATCTGTGGTATTAATTCATAGAAGATAACAGGCTTATTGGATACAGGATTTAAACTTCAGTCAGTCATAGCTCCAGGAGTTCTGAAGATAAAATGTAGTAAGATTTCCATATGATTTCAGCAATCCACGAAAAAAGCCCAGTTTTCTGTAGCATGAGTTCTCTAAAATGATCACTACTTTCTGTAGACACGCACGTCTCAGATGCAGTATGACAGAGAAGACAATAAAGACGTACAAATTACAGTGCATAACTCCTCAGGTCCTTCTAGCAGCATTTTGTGAGTCTCAGCGTTCACCAGACATTAAAATAAAATTTTAGCAAGTATCTAAGGAAAAAAACTCTTTGAACTGCACTTTTGTCCATTACTTTGACCATATAACCTGTCTGGTAGCTATCAGTTCTTTCAAGAAGTGACCACATTTTAGAGTAGTTGCCAATTTTAGCATTTCATGTTTAGAGGGAGAAAAGCACAATGAACAGTGAAGAGTGCTGCAGCTTAGTCTTACCGTGCATACCTAAAATTCGAATGGGGTTTTCTACTTCGTCTTTGCAAAACAGCTAAACTGAACTTGGGTTTGTAACTGCACTTGTCCAAGGACAGCCTGATCTAGCCTGTAACGATTGGCAGAACTCCCAGTAACTCAAAGGGTACAGCTCTAAGATCTAGTATGGCAAACTAAAAGTTTTTTGGCAGAAGCCAATGCTCTGGTGATGAGGCGCATCTGTAAAATTTTTATGAAGTTATCTCTATGTATAGTGTTTGCTGAAAGGCATGAGTATGCGCCTTCCCTCATTACTAGTGGTTTACTTGTCTTCTATACTTAGTTACTAGCTACAAGCCATTCTTATCAATTTCCATACAGGCAACTGCAGGATTTTAGAAGACTTTAATTTTATAATCTTGTCCACTTTTAAAGTGTACTTCTGATGGATATGGCTAAGATGGCAGTATCTGTATTGACAGAAACTCAGTTTAAAAAAAAAAGCTCATTTCAAACCTTAGCCAGCTTATTTATCACACTCAAGCTGCCAAGAATTGCTGTGTAAAATCTGTCGCTTTTTAAATGTGAGCTACTGCATATTCAAAGTCTCTTCAAGGAATATTTCCTTGGGTTACATCACATGCAACCACCCACGCCCCCCACCCCCATCCTGCCTACACATTCAAATAATTCAGACAGGAGGGTGACAGAGCAACATTAACCTATCACATCTGAAGTGTTATTTAGGCTTTTGTTTTGATAGGATTTTTTAAGACAAAATAAGAACACAAAACTTGCCTTTTTCAACTTTATCTTTCCAAACATCTATATTCTCTCTTGGAGCCTACATCCACTAATAATGTGTGCTGACTGCTAGGGGCCCTGTAGGTAAGGGTTTCTGCAAGAAGTCATATTAATCAAAAATTTCACCAAAACAGCTTCACAATCTCACCCACCAAAACTCCATGTTGTGAACATTTGTAAAATGTAATTTCAGCAGGTATCCTATTCGGTCACTTCAACTCCATAGAGCAGTACTTGGCCCGAGGTGAGCAGCTCCCGTTAGTTGCAGGGATAGGTTCAGGAGGGAAGGATTATTCATCCCGAGTGAGAATGCCAGAATTAGGCTGGAGAAGCCACATTATTTTAAAACAGCTGGGAAAAGGGTATTTCCAGAAACAAAAAGAGCTATAAAGAAGGAACAAATGCTGTCTTAATTCAAGCAGGGATACTGGTTTTAATTCATCTAATTGTGTTAAACTGCTAATAGGCTAATTTGAAGAGCCCAGCACATTCAAGAGGCTGGTATTCAATTAAGAATATCACACTTTACACAATGCCAGACGAGGGGTCAGGCCTTGAACGAGCAACTCCCTAGTAGGGAAAAAGCATGATTAATGCTGCAGAAATTTCTCATTCATTCTTCTTCTGCTAAATATCATTGATTGAGAAGGACACTATTGTTTCTTAGTTACTTCATTTGGCACAGCTTTCCTTCTTTTCCTGTGCCAGCTTGTCTCTTTATCCGATCCCCACATCCTCCCTCAGCTAGATTTTGACTTGTATCTGGCTTTATGCATTTGCAATTATATTTATAAACTCAAATAGGGCTAGACTCTGACAGTGTTATTCATGTAGACTTCTGCCATGGTGACAGTAGTTTCACTGATGTCAATTTAGTATGCCTCTGGAAGTTCCAACTCTGTGTCAGGAAAATGGCTGCATCTGGCTTTGAAGGATTTTACATGCCACTAATAATGCTGGGCAAACTTCAAAGGATTCATATAAATGCTTCAAAGTTCAGCTACCATCCCAGTCAACCCAAATGTCTTCACTTTAGGATGAGACCTTGTAAGAGCTGATTACCTCAGTTCAATTTTATTTCAAGGGATTGCTGAGAATGAATAAAAGTAGCAGAATCCAGTCCCCATTTGGACAGCATGCACACATAAAACTTAAGCAGTGAGAAGCTGTGGGTGATATTGATGAACAAGGAGAAGAGGTTGTTTGAACAAAAGGCATTTTAACAAGCAAAGAGAGACCACTTGGTGAAAATATTCGAGAGTCCTGGCAGGCATGATTTCATAGGTAGAATCCAGAATAATTTTTAGTTAGGAACGTTCCTTCCTTACTTCTTAAATCAAGGCAATTTAAGTTTGCTACTGCTCAACTGAGGCAATATCCAAGAGAATATCTATAAATAGTGGTGAGGACCTTTAAAGGTAGTTTTTGTTAGTGCCAAGGTGCTTTCACTCCTTGAAATTATAAAACTACGCCTGGGGCTGTATTAACAACAGTAGCCTTCGGTCAACAGCCAGACTTCTCAATTAGCAAGAGTTGCTTCTGGCTCAATACTTTCCATAGCTAATACCATGCTTGTTATCCTCAAGTGTTTTAAGTTAAGATTAGTGAACTTCTGTTATTTATCACATGGCAGTTATTTGGTGTTGACAAAGGCCTCAAAGGGCAAGTTTTTTTGAATGCATGTGAACATATATGCATAAACTTTAGGATGAAAATTTACCTTTATATCGCATGCAAAGACTGCAGCCTTCTCTTTCTGGCATTTCTAGTTCTTACAGGCTTTAGTCTATGGACAATGGTGAAGAATTAAAAAGTATAACACCTCTGTATTTTAAAGAAAATGGCACGCTTCGACAACATATGTGGAATATATGATTCTGCCTTGCAATTCAATCCATACACAATACTTGTGCAAAAGATCAAGTATACAATTTTTTTAAAAGAAAAATAACTAAGAACCAATTAAAAAAAAGGGGGTGGAGAGGGGTGGGGGGGGCGATGGTGAATGTGTGGGCGTAGTATTTTAGCCTTTGGTAATAATCTAAGAAAAAGGCAAATTACACGTACATTCTATCAGGAAATAGGTTGATAAAAAATAATTATTCATTGGACACAACATAATTCCTTTTAAGTTTCAATGGTAACTAGCAACATGGTCTCCTCACTTCCCAACCAAAATAATTACTTTAGTTACTTCACAGTTCTGAAAGGAACTCCCTTGAAAAATGTCACTTCTTTTCTCTTTTACTTCGTGTATTCGTATGATTCACCATGAATGCTCAAGCAATCTAGGCATATTTATAGCTTTGGTTGCATCGATGCAGTTATAGGAAAATCAGGTTTATGGTATATCTTGGGGAAAACCTCAACATTTAAGGAAGAATATGGGCATTATTTTCCTTGGACACATCTATGATCTAGCTGTAAGAACTATGAAAATTCTTTAACATCATTTGTGAATCATTATGTTAGAACTGACCAGTAGAATTCAAATTTATTATTATGAGAATAATTTCAATAGGAAATTTCAGTAAATCACTTCAGAACAATCATGTGCTCCAAAAATAAATCCTTTATAATCCTGTACACCTTTGATATATTTGGTGTACACCTTTAATATATTTAAATAGAATAAATATCTGAATGAGAGGATAAACTCTTTTCTACCCTTAAATCCCCTTAAAAACCAAGATTATTTATTGGACATTTCATTTCAAACTAAGCCTTCTACCCCCTAATTGCAAATACAAACCCCCCACGATCCTGAATGACACTTTTAAAAGTCAGATTAAGTGATTAAAATGCATGTGTGTGATCCTTTTTCAGTGCAGTATGGATTTGCACTGTTTTTCTTATAGCTTAATTACAAATCAAGAACTATGTTCTTCCTGGAGAGTATGATACTCCTTCAATTGTTAAGCAATAATTTATCAGAGTCCAAAGCCTCCCTTTGATGCACCCACATAAGCAATGGTGACACAGATTTACTACACTTTTCTTACCTGTGACATCACTGTCAGGTGGTATTTCAAACTTCACTCTAAGAAAGACAACTTTTTACCAAACTGGACTGCAGTGTGCAAGTAGACACATGGAAATTATGCTGCAATGAATTTAACTTGCAGTACAGCGTTAGCTACTAACTGGCCAAGTTTCTAACTGTAATCTTCAAAATGTTACTAAACATCATTACAAAGCAAAAATATTAGAAAAGCAATAGATGACATTCTCCCTATAGTGCAGATACACAGTCCTTAAAAATGTACACATTCTTCTATAAGAAAAAAAAAATGAGAGAAATTACATAAGCAAATAAAATACATTTTTGAGGCTTTTTCACTGGAGGAATATAGATTTTCAAACTTGCGATTGACATATAAACCTCTATTTAGGCTTTTAAATGTAAAGGTCATCTTGATTTTTTTTTTTTTTTCTGAGATAGCTATCGGTGTGCTGGTGGGCTCCAAGTGCAGAATACATGCCTCCGATTTAAGGTCTCTTGTCAGATTTTCTATCAGCCACCTGCAGGTAACCGATGCTAAGCTACTTGATAGCATTTCCTATTAGCTTTCTACCTCTGAAGACTTAGAAAATGATCGGCACGGACACTGAGCTAACATTCAGTCTGAGTTTGGGCTGTGCAACTCCCACCATTTACACATGAGTTCACCAGTGCTCAGCACCTTCAAATCCATAACCGGTTTCTGCAACAAACACTCACTAGAACTTTACAGTCACTAGGTTCTAAGTGGAAATTTCTTGGGCTTCTAATGCCTTTCTTGCCTTAGTTTGCCTTATTTTTCTATCATCTTATTTCAACTTGTATAGTTCCCTATGTGAGGGCTTCCTAATAATCCTGAAGTCCTAAATCTCTTGGTGTTCTTACACTTTTACAACTAGTTAATGGTCTCTGTTAAAGAATCCTTCCAAAAATTTCCTTAGAGAGTGTTCTTGTGGTGCCTAACAGCCTCAGGAGCCAGCAGTGAGTGAAGCCCATAATCACAGAGGGAAAAATAAGTTCTTTTTCTTCATCAGATTGTAAGATTTTAATTTAAGATAAGACCTAGTGAATAAAAGGCCAGAACTAGTAACAACTAAGGAACCAAGAATATATTCAATATAAACTTACATCTGCTTCACTTGGAAGCACTTCAGAAGAAAGAATAATTAGAAAAGAGAGAGCATGAGGGCAATCTGAGGATTAGTTATATATTAGATATATTAAAAGCATACGCTGTTACATCTTCAGGCCTCAGAAACCACTCTGAAGTCAATGATCAGAATACCAACAGAAAACAGTCATTTCACATGGTGTTTCAGAACAAAGCAGAAATGCAATTTTTTTTAAAATTCTAATGTCTAAAAAATGGCCCTTCATCAGAGAGACATAAAGATGTGCTTATGTTTATCTGTAGGAAGAAAAGCTTTTCAACTGGGATTTGAAGATGTGTTTAAATGGAGCTTAGAATAAGGATTTCTCTCTGATCAGAACATGCATCAGACTTTGTCTTGGTAATATATGACCTACCCAACCAAGGCTTTGCAGCAACTCTGTTAACAGAAAACTCACAATGGTGGTGTGGTCCAAGGGGACTGGACTGGTTTAAAGGCATTCAAAATATTTTGCCTGGTTAACTTTGCAGTAGGTAGACATGTCTTAGCCTCTGCATGGAATGGAGTTATACTGGATTTCCCATAGCTAACTTACCAGCTTTTTTAGCAAACCACCCCTCATCTCCTTTCCACTCCTCAATGTTCATTGCGCCTTCTTGAATGGGTAATTTCTCTGTTTTCTTTTCGCACAGCCACAACAGTTTTTTGTAGCCATTCTGTCTTATGTAGAGGCTGTCCAAATTGAGGGATAGAAATCTTGATCAAAAATATTTTCACCATTTAACGCTTTGAACTTGCTCCAAATGCTATAGTAACAAAAACGGAAAGATGTTCTTATGATGGGACTCTGAGTCATCAAGAGATTTGAGATGGATCTGCCTTGGGGTTTTTTCTCATATTTTGTGTCTTGTGAAGACTGAAAAGTCTTTTAAACTCAAAAGCCATGTTTTACTAGTCTATAAGCCTTTATATATTTCCTGGGAAAACTATGTCAGAGGACAAAAGTAAAGGGTCTATGCTGTGTCCTTACAAGCATTTGCTTCCAGACTGTGTTTCAGTTACTCTGTGAATCAGTTACAGCTTCACAGACCACTCCAGTGCTTCAAAAAGAAAGGTTTTGTTTCTTCTGTGATCTGACCGCATGCTCCCCGCTGTTGTCACCATTGCTTTGTAAGCCACCAATTCCCCAGCTCCCAGTTCCTGTATGCTCCCGCCTCTACCTCATGTTGAATCTAGAAGCTTTTCTCCCCAGCAGCTAATTCATTTGCTTACATGGAACTTTCTCCCCTCTTGAAAGTGTTCCTTCTTCCTTCAACAAAGATATCTTCTTCCTTAATACATTTCAGTGACAACCTAAGAAAAAAGAGAATGGATACTCTCTTTCACAGGATTACTTACATTATTTTCAATTCATTTCATTTCAATACATTCAATTTCTCCTTTGCAATGGAGAGGAATCAACTCTTTCAGAAACCTAATATAAAAAATTGGGAGTCAGTACTCTAGTGTCACAGTCATGAAGGAAACTATTAAGCATGCACAGGTGCTATATAATGTGGCAGGACAGTTCTTTCGGTGAAAGCATTAGTCTAGGACCTCAAAGACCAGAGGTTTACTGTGACCACGGCAAAGTCACTTAACCCTTTTGGCCTCTCTATTGCACCCTGAGGCTAATAACATGTCCTAGCTTATATGGCTGATATGAGGGTGAGAACGGAGGTGCTCAAATACAGCAGTTAAGTACATGTTAGTAACAACAGCTATATAAGAATCTGAGAGAGACTGTTTGACACTGACCAAATCTGAAAAGAAAAACACAAAGTCTGAACTGCTTCATGTTTAAAATATATGCATGTGTGCTAAACTTGTTAGACAAAATTAAATTTGCAGGGACTAATATGTAGGATACAAAACAGAAATACTCAATATGGTGGATGCATAATTGACACTGAGGATTATAGGCAGTTGCCCGAGGTATTAAGATACTCTTCAGAATTAATTCAGTCACTTATTTGTAAGCAAGATTTGGCTTGCAGTGTATGGTGGTCTAGCCAAACCTGTAGTACTGACTTTTCCATAAGCCAATAATTTAAGTTTTAAATACAGTTTTGTAATTTTCAGGACCTCCAGTCTTTTGCTTCTCTTGCTACTGGCACCAGTTGCGAGGACTGAATGTCACGTAAGTGTCTTTATTAGCTTTCAGAAAAGTGCCTCTTACCTAACATGCTACCTGATAATGAGGCAGACAGAGAACTTCCAGCATACCAAGTCAGGTCAGGAGAACTACACTTACCTTTTCTATTCAATATCCTTTGCTGAGAGCCTCATCCTGAGCCTATTGAGTACCAGCATCGCAGTTTCCATGCCAGACTGTAAGCATAACACAGCAGGCTCCAATATTTAAAACCTAACAGGTAGCTTACTATTTTTTCTTTAAGGAAGAGAGAAGGAATATTTTGTGAGCACTAAGAATTGTATTGGTAACAAATTCCTGCATTTTCTTGTGCAGCTATACAGGGAAGGAAAGAGGATGGAGAGAGAGCACCATGGATTTTCTCATCGCAAATGGTATAGGAGGATGTCTCTGTATACAGCATTCAGAGATATGACCACAAATGACACTGGGTAGTCCTGCTTGTTCAGTCTGCCACAGGCTGCTGTAGTAAGTGACCACAAGCGCATGCTTGTTTCTTTACGAAGAACTAAACTACAATTTCAGTACTTCCCTAAAGCTCTTTCACAGAGTAGTTATTATGACTGGAAGTCACTTTCCATTCAGCATCCCTGGGGACACTTCAGGCTTATCTTTACAAAGTTATTTATAAATACTGTAAAATACATAAGCACTTTTGGACTTCCTGTTTTGTCAAAATCTATTTGTATTATCTTTTCACAGTGAGATATCATTATGCTCAGATGCACCCCTTAACACTAGGTAGTTCAGTTACAAAACCCTAGTGCTAAAATCTACTGCAAAAATTAACCCAAGGTTTTAAATGTCCATGGAAATGAAATATATTGCTCTTACCAATAACCTGAAACACCTCTGCTACTTTGCTTCAGAATGATAATACCTCATAAGAATACTAGCAAGAATGTTCTCACTGGATTTCATATTGTTATGCAGCACTTCTCTAAGTGTGAGGAGTCTGGAATAGAATTGTATTTTTTAGTCATTATAAACCTTCCACAAGCTTTTAGAAATTATAGTATGTTTAGTTAAATTAGAGGTGTGCTTAATATTTTCACCAATTCATGAAAACCTACTATTAAAATGGCTACTTTGTCACAAATTGGCATTTTCACGTCAAAAGATTATTTTCCCCATAGTTAGGAATAATTCTCTTCATGTACACATAGCAGCCCTGGTATACCACCACGCTGAAGGCTATCAGAAGAGAGAAACAAAAAAGATTCAGCGGCTTTTTGCAGGAACCAGTATTTTCATAATTCTTGATGGTGTGTGAAATTTGGGATGGGAGTAATAAATAAGATACCTTAATTCACCCGGAAATGAATGCATTCAGCATCCCTGCACTATGTCACTACAATAGCTGTCATCTCAATGGCATAGTTTGTTCTAATTCTGTAAATTCTGTATACCACCAAAAAATTTTAGTTAGTTTTGTGATGCATGCCACAGAATTGGGTTTTCACATCTGAGTTTTGGTATGCTTCAGGGTTTTTTCAGTTGTCTAACAGCTGCAGAGACATTTAAGAGCCAGATTTTTGCTTTAAATATCTAATATATATATATATATTTTGTTTCCTAAAAGATAAACAGTGTTTGCATATTAGTATAAAATTAGATATTTTACTCATACAGAGCCAATTTCTAGCTTCCTGGGTACGTGCCACCATATTGTCAGTAAAGATCTTCAGAATATTAAAGATTTTAGCTACTTCGTCGCAAAGAACAATCTTGTATTATAAATAAGCCATTAATATAAACAGAGGAAAGTCATGTTCAGAGCTTTTTCTGCTTTGGTAGATTAGTTGGAGGTAAAGTATTTCAGCATAAAACACCAAAAGCTTGGTTTCTTATAAAAACTTTTCCTTGTATGGCCACCTCTGAGCCCATGAAGTGCTCTCACTCTCTCTCTTACTCTTTGCATTCCCAGCCACAGAAGACAGGGAATTTGAATTCTAGCATTTGGGTCACTGAGAAAATCCTTCCATGCTCCTTCCAATCTAAGAGAATTTTAGATACTCTTTTTCACAAATACTTTGAGATTGGGCCGCTCATATATGCAGCTTGCTTTAGTGCCTCATTAGACAAAAAGAGAGAATAAAACTACGACTTCTGTAAACAAGTAATCATGATTCAGTGAAAAAGATTGGACCCGGATGGCAAGAGGAAACATAGCTTAGGAGGGCATCAGTTGGGTGTAGAAGCTGTTATGCTTTAGTATTTATTAGATGAAGCCACAACAGGTATCTATGTGACAGTAATTGAAACACAAATGACTGATGGCTGATGAGAGATTATTTATCTGGTTTCAACAAGCTTCATTATTCAAAAAAGGGTTTTTTTTCCTTTTCCATTTCCTTTTCATGGAAACCTACCAATGTTCTAATTAGGGATATTGGACATTAACAAATTACAATAAGTTTAGCACATTGCAATTATTCACTTCAATATCTATACTTCTGCTCACATTACTAGAGGCAGATCATAACATCTAGCAATTTCCCTTTAACAAAGGCATGAGAATCGATGTCCATTACTACACATTTCAGCTTTAGATACAATGTCTCCCAACAGCATCCTTACAGGATCAGCAGTCCTTCAGTGTGTTTAATCCTATCAATACTGTGTTTGGTTTGTTTAATGCTAGCTTTCATACTCTACTAGAATTATTTCAGGTTTTCTATTGACATCACTCTCAATGAATTGAGAGGTTTTCAACAAAGTATTTTAATGACTATGTTCTTCAAGGAACAGTTTTTTGCACCCTCATCTCAAAGTAACGGGTAATCAGTAAACTTAGCGCTCTATACGTGTTAGCTCCCTGGTTCCTAAAAATGCAGGCAATAAAATATATTGTCTACATTTAAAGAAACAGGTAAACAATTTTATGGGAGAAAATACTTCTCAACATGATGTTCCTGACACCGCAGATGGATGGAGATGAAAGTTCAGAATAAACTTAATAGATAATCAACTTGGCTACCTCCTGTTCTGAGATCCAGTCAGCACCATCTCCTGGAGCTTTAAATCTTCCAGACTTCTGTGCAGAATGGTTCCCATGGCAGAGGTTGACAGCTATGACAAAAAGATTTCTGTTTATAGGGACATGACATTGTTTCCTTAAGAGCTAATTCTAAGGAATCATAATTTAGGAAAGGAACCAAAAATGAATGCTATTCCTCAGAAAGCTAAATATACCAATGCCTGGAACAAAAAAGGGTCATAAAGAAAGCCTATAGTCATGTGCAAGGCTAAAGACAGTGGTCTAACACTTAAATTCTTTATCTGATGTCCTAACTCAAGAATAGTTCATTTTCCTATTTTAAGCCCATAATGATCAATATTTGGCTTAGGATATAGAGTGTTCTAGCCAAAATTGGCACGACAGGGGAACTGAAAGGGGGAAGGAAAGGATCTCATCTGTAAACAATTCTGTAATTGCTTTTATTCTGGCCTTTGGAACATACACTTTTCCACCAAGAAATGGCATTTCCACTCATGGAAATTTACTTCCTCTGTTAATCTTGGGTGTTTTGGGACTAACTAAAGGTGTAATGCTAAGCAGTATACAGAAACAGACAAAGCAATAGCTAGCATCTCACAGAAGCCTCCCAACCCTAGGTTTTCTTTCTAAATAGGCCACGCAGGACGCTCAGTCCAGGAATACAGTTGCTGAGGCTTTTTTTTTCAGATAGAAGTGGCATGACATTATGTAACCAGGTATGAAATCCTCATACTGCCAGACAAGATTGAACTCAAATTAATTACCTCTTACTTTGAGGGCAAGAGGTGAAAGGAGACTTTTCATATATATATTTATTTCCTGAGAAACATTGGGTATAGTGACAAGAAAATGTGCATGGAGGATCAACTTACTGCCTTTAACTCTATCCAAGACGAAAAGTAGATTGAGAAAGCTGGATGCAGCCAAGAAGGGATAGAAGCTGGAACTATGTGTTAGCAAAGCACTAGCAGGTGCAAGGAAAAAAACTGTGCTTCCTTGTCAAGAGCAATGAGCTGTGTGAGTACCTGTTCAGGCAGTAGTATTCCACAGAAAATAGTGTGACCCAGAGAAAATAAAGTTTTCTCTGAAAAGAAAGTTCATCCAGAGAAAATAAAATATCTTAATGCACCACTAGCCAGTAACAGTTACCCTTTTTTTTCTTTTTATTCCTTTGGAGAAACCTTTCATTTTGCTGTTTTCTCCAAAGCATTATTCATAGTTATTCAAGTAACAGAGAGAGAAGTCAGTGTTCTTGAATAGCCAGCTGCAAGTCACTGACTTCTGTTCTATATTCGTCAGGAACTGCATCAGATATCATTTCTCTGGTCCTGGAGGTGAGTAGAGTGTGGGATTAACAGTTCAGAGCTTTTAAGGCCTTTCATGAGAAGTGATGTACTGAACTGACCTCTTTGGAAACATTCATGACAGAGTGACAGAAAGAAAACAGCTTAGCAATTTCTGTATGAACAGGGGGCTTCCACAAGGCTTGTGCAATACTGACATTATTGAAATGGATTTAATTACTATCAGCTACTGTGTCTGCACTCTGCAAAAGGTGAATTTCACTAGCAAAATCATATTTAAACGATGTAAACCACATATAAAGGAAAATTCATAAAATGTACAAGCAGGTGTTGACTCAGAGTTTTCCAGCTCTGGTTAAAATAAATATTGTCTCAGTTTTCCAGCTCTGGTTGAAATAAATATTGGCCAGTACTAGCAGGACAATGAATTAGAACTCTTTTGTAACACAGAAAACAGCTTCACCACCTGTGTGTTCTGGAAAGAAAAAAAGAGCTAAAGACTTTTTCCTCGTGATCTGATTTACAAATTAGTAGGAGCTTGCAAGTCCCGCACTAGGCAGTGGCAGAGGGATAAAGGCCATCATTGTTGCTGGCAGCAAACACAGTTGTAAGGGGCGTGGAGGTTTAGCGCCCACAAGATGACTGTCTGTTATTGCTTCTGATCAGTCCTGGAAGACTCACAAGCAGAGTGAAAACTTGTTCTTTAACAGTGCTTTGCTGTTGTGTTTGTTTCTGGAAAGCTCTTCAGAGAGTCCCCAAGTCGCCTCTTCTCTCTTCATAGATTTCTTTCTTGGGAATCTTCCTTTACATTTGATGGGTCCCAAGAAAACACATCCTAAATTCCTCCCCAGAGTTTTGTGAGTTTCTTCTGTTCCATATCCTGGAGTGTTTTAGCCCTTCTGCAAGTTTCTTTACCTAAACTATCTCACTTATAGAGACACCAAATATATTCTCTGATTATCAAAAATTGCCCTATCATATAGGTATCACATAAAAAAGTGTACAATTACATCTATACACACTGTGCACATTTGCAGGACTGAAGCCAAAAAGCACAAGCAAGCAGTTGACAATAGAGAGGCATAAACATTTCTCCAAATAATTTTGTCCTCAAGCCACGTTCCCTCTGTTTTAAAGTAATACATACAGGAGGAGCCAATATTGTACTAAAATCTTTGTGCTTGTTATTGCAGTGGGTTCTTGGAACTGTTATTTGAAAGTCAACTCCTGAAATCTGGTACTGAGAGCTGTCATCTGCTGCCTGCCTACAAGCTGCCAATAGATTTTCATTTCTATTGCCATGGAAACACAGGTTGGCATAACTCAGAGAAGAAAAAAAAAAAAGTGTTTTAAATAGCCAGTTTTCAAACTTTGACCCATGATGGAATTTGCATTTATTAGCCATAAAGGTCACACTGAGAGAGGCAGGCAGGAATAGTGCATGGCATCGCCTCTTGTTCCAATCTCCCAGCTGTCAAAACCGTGAACCTGGCCAGATTATGCCATGGGTACCTTCTGGCTGAGGTAGCCGCCTTCTCAAGGAAATCAGGCGTGGGAGGGGAGTATGAATACCTGAGCTTTGTCTCACCTGGAAGCAGGACAGAGCTGGAGAACACACCACATGCAGGAAGCTGGAAAGAGTTTGACAAGCACCACAATCCCTTCATAACCTGCCTAAAGATCACATATTGTATCCAGAAAATGTATTAAACTCTGTAAGCTGCATTTCCCATGGCAAGCATAAAGGATTTCTGAACAATTGGAAAAAGAGACTCTTTCAATGTCTGTTACATATCTTCACATAATACTTCCATTACAGTATTATAATAGAATAATATAAGAATAGGAGTCAAAACTTACCCAGCTTTAAGATGGGCACGCCCCACTCCTATCCCCCCCACCCAAATTTAGTAGCCACTTCCTAAGTCTGTCAGGTACTGAAACATTCATGTAGCTGCTTTTATTACACCTGACAGTGATGGACAAGAAATGAAGTTTCTATGAACATTTGCTGGCTTTCTCCCATCCAGCTATTCTTGCTGATATTTTGAAAATTGATTCATCCATTCAACTTTGTACATGGCAAAACGTTATTAACTGGGCAAGTTATCTCAACTTTTCCTTTCCCCCCTGCCAGGTATTGTTTATGGGTATTATGTTTATGATGAGCAATCATCTGACTTTTAAAATTAGCGCAAGGAAAACTACAATTTAATTACTTATTTGAATCCATTGCTGATGACAGTTTAGTTAGCTGGTGTATTTATGGGCTCTTTATTAACAGAATTTAATGGTGTCTTGCTATTGACTACTTGGACCCTCTGTCTATTATAGCTCCAGGATCAGTTTTTCTTAGACTTGTCTGATGCTGGGGTGGTTTTTTCCATTTCTTTACTCTATATATGTTTTTCTTTCCTCTCTCTTACTTGAAGAACACTAAGAGAGACCTGGTAGTCTTTATCCTTGATTAGTGGAGAGTCCACTATGCTACCCACAGTATCTAAGTCAGACTGTGTAAACCAGAGGTTTAAACACACTGGAGCTTCTGCAACACTACTTTTTTTCATTTAGTGCATCATCCCCAGAGATCGTACAGAACTAAGAAGATTCTGTGCACAAGCATTGTGCCTGCATTCTCAAAACATCCCAAACTACTGCCCTAAACATAGACTGTCAGGTAAGGTGGAAAATGAGTAAGCAAGTACAGCACAACAAGCATATTCTGCTTCTGTATCTCATCTCTTTAACTGTTGGCAGAAGATTCGCAGAAGCACAGTTCTAACCCACAGTATCTTACACGATGCTACTACAGAGGAGTCTTAATTTGAGTTAGGAGAAAGAACAACAGTCTGTCTTGATCCTTGTTATATTTTATTTTGTTGTTAAAATAATGTTTAAAAGCTGAAAAGGCAAGGTAAAAGCATTGTAAGGACAAAAACGTGTAGCAGTCCTGCACCTTTGTGACACAGGTATCCCTACACACCTGTTTGATTCCTATTTTGAAGAATTCAAAGACTGAAGTCACAAATACTATAGTTTGACTTGTTGCTTCCAGTGCAATAGAGTGCAGTGGCAATCAGGTTAGCAAAGGGTTAGATAGCTATTAATTCAGATTTTTAGGAGTAGTTTTTTCATAAAAGTGGATACCTTTTTCCTCCATACTACCTTTTTTTTTTTTTTTTTTTTTTTTAAATAATTTATCTTTAACCTATATCACAACTGGATGAAAACTCATGGTACTTAAAAATAGCAGGTTGGTCTTTGTTTAGTTTATGGTATTAGAAACTTTAGGATTGTATTTCCATTCTTCTAGTTATGTATGTAAAGGGTAGAAATGTCTGTCTTGAAATGAATGACACCAAAGGCTTACATAATCATGTAATCACTTGTACACAAGAAATTAAAAGCAAAACAAGAAACATGGTAAGACTCATAAGGAAGTGCAAAAGCTAACAAGTGGCAGTGTCATTCCTCTGCCCGCTCACAGACCTTGGGGTAGCAATTAGTATCTGATGACCTGCAGACATTTACCCTATGTTTATAGTTCATTTCAAAGTAAGCCTAAGAAAAGTTCTTGGATGAAACAGCTTTATCTGATTTGACAGTCCTCCTGAGTACCTCCTGTGACCAGGAGAAGGATCTCAAGGGGATTGCAGGCACTTTGAGAAGAAAATCAAGGAGGTCAGGAATAACAAAGGTGGAGAGAGCAAACAGGCAAAGACAGAAGTGACATTCAGAGAATTAGGAGGCAGAAGACAGTGTTCAGGGTAAGCGTAGGTGAGGAAGGACATGGTATCTTTTGTCTAGTGGAAGCAATTGTGTTTCAAAAAATGTCAAGATGTTGCTGAAAAGAGGGAACAAGGACAGAAAGAGGAAGTTCAAATAGAAGAGTGGATTCATGAAACTGCCACACAAACATCCCTAGTAAACTATAAGCTAAAATTTGGTCTTCGATTGATCAGCTGTGCAATGATTGAGATGCATAACCATTGGCACCTGCACTTCCACTAGATTATTTCCTTGCAGTGCATTGCAAGGACATCCTAAAACATGCCTCTTTTCTCAAATCTAGCAAGTCATCTTTGGGTCTATTTATTTCAAACACTATAATCTCAGACTTCTTTGCCATTACTACTCTCTTGAAATACTAGGCATTAGCCACATTCAGTTTTCAGTTTCTCAAGTTGCTTTCTACACTTGAACATATACCAAATCTCAGAAAGTTTAGCTCATTTTCTAAGAAGGAAGTAAGATTTTCATTCTTACTTTATGGGGTTGATTTTTTAGGTTTTGGGGTTTTTTAATGATTAGGTCAAGTATTAAGCCACAATTTCCTGTTACAGTTATATGGCAAAAAAGATCTGCATGTAGGTGGATGGGTTTTGAGATGAACTGAATAGAGCAGCAGAGAGGGGCATCCTTACAGGCATTATGACCGACACCTTATCAGACAGAACACGTGCAGAGCAGGCATGGAGTGAAGCATCATTTGATGCTCCTGACTGACTCATTTGTCAAGACTAGGGGTTCCAAACTCAGAAACCTACTAAACAAAAAATATTGGGATATATTGAAACATTTGCCAGACATACCTAGGAAAGGCAAACCCTCATTATTTTTCTGAGCGTTTCTGAAGGGCTTTTCTGAAGCCCTGGACTCCAGTTCTGGGAAGTTCTGGCTGGACTTAAGAGTCTGTAGCTGAAGAGAACACAGGAACTGCTGTGAAAAACGAATGTGAACCCAGTGCAAATAGAGGGGAATTTTTCTGGCCATCTCCAAATGCAGTAACTACTGACTAAGCTTTGCAATTCAGTGGGATTTTTTATTAGTTGTTTCAAAACTTGTCTATTATTTCAGGGCTAGTGGCAAACCTGTGGCTTCCCAAAGGCCTAGTAAACCCAGCAGCATAAATTAACTTCCCCTCTCTGAGTCAAGCGCTCCAAAATAATGTTCCCGTAGCTCTGTCACTCTCTTTCTCTAAGTGTCAAGAGTCAGTTATACGAAGTGCCAATTAGAGAGAAGATTCATCTTTGGCAAGGATTTCTAGAGTCACTTTGGCATGTCACATAGCAGTAGGGAAAGTGCTCCATGCAGTGGTCCTCCCAGAAGTTAACAGTTATCTATATTCTGTGCTTCTGCACAAAATGTGTCTGATTTCATTATTGAAGGCACTAGCTATCCCATAAAATTTTATTCCTCAGTAGCACCGCATTGCTACTTTGCCTAAATAAAGATTTGCAGAAATTACTCTTTGGTGCAAACACGGTCATGCCATACTTCGTATTTAAGTTGCTGAAATATGAATGATTTTTACTCCTCAAAGTACTCCACGCATGGGGTTACTGCTTGACAGATCCTGGTGCAACTGTGTCTGCTCTCTAGCAAGCATCTCTTAGAGTGTCAACGACAGTTATCTCATGGGTTCTTTGTCTCAAAAGAAACATGTAACTACATTCTTGACACATTTTAAGATTTTTTTACCATCATTAGAAGTGGGACCGAATTCTCGATCTTTAAGAAAATGCAATTATTTTCTCAAGAGAAGTTATTTGAAAGAAAGAGGCATATTTTGCTATATCAAACAGTGCAAACTAAATGGACTTGAGGAGAGCAGTCATTATGAAGTATTAAAGAACAACAAAGATCCTTCCCTGTTGATGAGGTTTGGAGTAGTGGTAGTGAACGTGAAGGACAGGCTGATCCAAAACATATCGTAGAAAGGTAGCATTAAGGCTTCCCTTTTGTGTATTTGTTTATTTATCACTGGTGGTCTGCAAAACCATGCTAATTCTGGTCACACATTTTTAATAAGCAAGGCTGCCAATCAAGTTAAAATCTGAGGAAAGTTTGTATTGGATAATTAATAATTTTTAAAGTATTATGTAATAATTTCTGTGGAACATTTATCAGGCTACAGAGTATTTTATCTGTTAGAAAGTATATAAATCAGGGGTTTCAACGTACTGCAGAAACTGGGTAAGAGAATGTAAGACATTTCCATTTTTGAAAATATGCTATGGGCAACCAGGCAAATAAATGTTAGAAAGATAAGTGCATTAGCACTTGAAGTGCCCAGAACTAGAGAAGTTAAAGCAAAATCTATGATAGTAGACACAAAATATTATCTTGCCAATGCTTTTACACAGAATTTTAATTGGCTGCATAGTGAGCGCAAATTACCATTTGTGCTTTGTTGCCACTACTACGATGCTTCATTACCGTAGCTTTTTGGAAGTAAAGCAGTTTTTTTGGAAAAACACGTAACAGATCTGCTTAATTTTCTACATCCTAATGCAGAAGCTCTATGACAAATGGTAATTGCTGTATCAAAAATGTTTAACTAATTCTCAGTGTTCCACATTCACACTGCTATGCCACAACGAAGAAATTGATAAAGCAATTGTTTTACAATATTGCATTGAAAAATAACAAATAAAGAGCTTATTCTGATTTTTCACTGACAGAGGTGGGAGAAGTGAGGGGGAAATGTTGTTTTAATCTTTCACTGCTGGTTTGTGCTGGAAGTGACACTTCTTTTTTTCTTCTTTAACATGCAGCTTCAGGGGGAAAATGCTGCGAAGAACCAGCCAGAAATTCCAGCCCGGAGAAATTGTGGTAAAAATAGCTGAAGTACAGATCTCTGAGAGAATGTCTTGATTATATTTTCTGAGCCTTATGCTGACTGCCCTCTAAATCCAACCTCCTCCTTTCCTGTTCATCAGTCACAGTGGGTTTATTCCTCACTTGGACCTCTTCTTATCTTCTTCCTCAGTTTTGTCACATTTTTCCTATTTCCCTACAATGTCTCAATTCATTTTTTTCAGTATCATCTCCTAACTACAGCTGGCTGAGGAAAACATACAAAAAATGTCAACTTTTTGTAGAAAATTTGCTCTGCTTTGCCCTGCTACTTTAACCCCAACACTTGGTCTTATCTGGACCAAGTCGAGACTCCACAGTCTGGAGATGTCCTCTATTCCAAAAAGCTTACTTCTCCAGACTTGCATAAAGCCCTGTGATCAGTAGGCTGGGTTTTTGGTTACTCTCTATCAAGTACTGGTATGCTGACCACCCTAATTTTTCCTTGATATCAACAGTAGCAGCTTAGCAAGGGGTTTGAAATGCATCAGCTAGTGACTGTAGTAGGTTATAAACAACTTAAAAGACTCAGAGAGCTACAGACTTTGTCCTGGAGAGAGTCTGGTCTGTCCATGTGGATTATGCTGCCACAGAACACAAACAATGGTTATAAATATGCCCCCAAAGATTGGTTCACAGGATAAGAGAAAGACTCTTTCAGTATATCTAGCACACACACATGGCATCAGATGTTTTAACATGATAGATCATTGTATTCATATTCTAAATAATCATTCTAAATAATCTCTAGAAGAGAGCAATAGTGATGTTATCAAACATAAAGGTAAAGTGTTCTTTCCTTGTAACATGATCAGCTTCCAACTTGAATGGTATCAAAGAAAATCATCTATCTGAAAACAAAACATCTTTTTCTAGCAGATAAAAAAAAGCCCTTGTTTGCCAAAAGCATTTTAAAACATCCCTTGGTACAGACTTCATTTACTTGGACCTTGCTATCACCTCATCTTCCTCTGTTCATCATCAGCCATCATTAAGCTCTCTTGAACTCTAAAGGTTAATTACAACCTAATTGTTCTCTTTTACAGTGACTGATACATACACTCCAAAGATCCAGAGGCATATTCCAGTAAAAATGTACACATTTGCTATTGAAGTTATGAAATAAGGAACACATGAATAACGTAATTTTTTATTCAGATGGAGAATCAGGGAAGCAGCGGAGCCAGCAAAAAATGCCTGATACATGTCATGACCTTGAAAGACTTGTTAACCATGAGGTAACATCCCCCCACAAGCCTCATCCCTTTTCTCCTTACCTTCTTTCCCTCTAAACATCAAAACATTATGAAAGCTGTTCAGACATCTCTAAGATTACCAGTTGTCCCCTTTTAAGTAATAAATAAATAAATTAATAAATAACTAAAGTGAACTTAGCATTACCATTTAAAATCAGTTATGAAAAAAATTATTTGAATATTGATAAGCAGTTACTATGGCAGAATTAAATAAAATCTAACCCGTAACTATAGAACTTATATTAACCAGTGGGTTGCCTTGAGAAAGGGGTTTAAAGCAAATGTGGGGAGGGAGATAGAACTACCCTTTGTGATTCATATTTTTCATATCATATGCAAACTACAGCAGTAACTGTCAAACTGCAACTGTAGCAGCTGAACAGTTTATGAACTGTCTAACTAGGATTAGCTATGGGTTTCAACTCTGTTACTCACATAAGTACACTCAGCTTTAGTCTTAAAGTGGAGTTACCGTTCTATTCATCTGCATATCAGTCAGATACGGAAAAGCACAAGTAAGTGGTAACAGAAACAGAAAACATCCTTTTACACATATGCCTTCAGGATCCCAGACTTTCTTTTTTATTCTCTGGCTTTAGGTTTACTTTCCTACCACAACAGATGATGGATTCAGAACATTCAGTAGATTAGCATTACAAATACTTAGACCACTTTTTGGTGACAGACTAAAATTCCATGTGTAGTTTAAAATGTTGAATTATTCAATTATAATATTTAGTCATTTTTATTATATCTGTGTTTTATTTTCATTATAAGTGGCATGTAGGATCAACTTGACTTTCAGTCTTAACAGAGGTTGCTTTCTGAAGAAAAATGAGTTTTCTTACAGAGCCAGTGCATAACATTTATTCTCTTTGGAGAATGAATATCTAAGAAGAAATCATTTTGAATGACCAAAGTTTGATGTCGTAGCTTTATATTTTGATTTAATAACAAACTCAACTTGATAAGGGCCAACAGATACTATAGTAAAACCAAACTTATCTAACCTCAAGCTTGAGATCACAAACCTTGTTTGAGGTTGGGTTGGCTAGTCAAACAAAAAGAATATCTTGGTAGCTTTAAAAGGAAGGTATGAGAGAGAAAGCACAGATTCACCACATCAGTAATGGACTTCAGTGTTCCGGGGAAGTCCAGTTCCTCAGTATGCAAAATCTCCTCAGAGTACTAGTCCAAAATACTGTATTTTCAAGTATTAAACCTTACCTGATCCAATTATATGCATTAAATCCTAACTACAATAAGATTTTAGATTTGCATGTTTCAGACCTAAATGAGGGGGAAGAGAGCGATAGCGAGTGTAGTGTAGCAGAGTGCAAGTCACCAACACAGCAACATTAGTTGAGTTCAGGGATAAAATTCCATATTAGGGAAGGAAAACAAAAGTATTTCTTAAGAAAGACTAGAAGTTATCTGTAAAAGACACCTGTATTCCTCACTTGGCAACTGTACTCTAAGGGAAGGATTGAGTGAACATGAGGGAGATGTAGAAAGGGGAAGGAATCATTGGAAAGGAAAGGAATCTGGGAAAGGCAAAGGCCATATGTTATTTTTGTTGAATTTCCTCCCAATCCTGTGCAGGAAACCAAGAGGAAGTAGAGAATGAGGAAGGAATGACAGACAAGAAGGGAGCAGCTGAAACTGGTTTGAATGAGTATTTTCATAGGAAGATGACCAAGAAAGAAAGAGAGGCACGTGTCTGTGCATGGTATTGCCATCACAGATACTTTACAAGAGTAGGAGAAGAGAAGCAGATGTTCAGATGAAGCTGGAGGTTGCTTTAGCAATCTTAAAATTCAGTAAGAGGGCAAAGAGCCAGAAACAAGAATCTTCTAAGGAGTCAGAAAACAACTGAACCAAAGCAAGGCCAAAAAAAGAGCTAGGCGAGATGATTACTATGTAATGTTCATGCACCACAATACTAGAAAGGCTATGTGACAGGAGACTTGAAGAGGCTGCTGGACAATACCCAGTAAGACCAGACGATTAATAAGACGGGGAGCAGGAGCCATGCTTACTAAGCCCAATATCCTAAATATCCCTTTTTGATCATGTGAAATCAAATAATCATATTAAAACAGAGCTTGAGATTCAATGACAGTGTGGGCATATGGTCAAAAGTCCAATCTGTGGGGAACAAAATGACAGGAGACAAGCATGCGAGGTAGTAAGGACCAAAAAAGTATCACTGGTAAGTTAGTGGGAGGCAATATAAAGAGCTCCTGTGTATTCAGTGCTTTTATCTGAGTAGTCAGGAAAGAGGTAGTAGTTGGTGCCAGATGTGAAAAGAGTGTGAATAGTAATCACCATTTTAGACATATATTGTGTATTCCAGACACAGGAAGGGAAAGGGAAAGTCTGACAATGAGAGAAGCATGAAAGGTAGAGAAAGTGGTGAGAGGAAAATGGAAGGTACAAACATAAGATATAAAATTGTGTAGTAAGCTGGAAAGGAAAAGAAATAAAGGTCACAGTATAAAGAAGCTGAACAACTGGACAGAAAACAGACATCACAATGCATAGCAAAAGTGTTGTGAAAAGCATGGGTGAGTACAATACAGACAATGGTTGTAAAATGTGTTGCCCCAAATAAAAGGAATAAAGAAGCCATCCATTAGACAAGTGGATAGGGAAAATGTGAGAGGTTTTTGGGGAAAAAGGTTTTGTCATTGTCAGCAAGCATTTTTGACATTTGGTAAATCTAAGTTAGCTTAGATCTATTGGTACCAATTTTGGGAAATGAAATTTCCATCGGAAGTTCAAGATCTATGAAAAACAGACTTTAGATAAACAGCATTTCGAAATATTCATATCCTGAATTACAGATTGGAACATATATCCAGTTGGACATTAGCCCTGAATACTGTCAATGTAAATAAACATTTCAGAAAAGAACATCTCAAGCTCCAAAAACCTGTACAATCCAAGAGAAAAGATAATCCAGTTAAAATATCTAGAAAAATATTACCTCTGGTGGTCTTTCTTCTTTTCTAATTAAAAGAAAATTTTAGTTTCTAAAGATAGGTTTTGTTTTTCATTTCCTTTTTAAATTATTAAAGGATGTTGCCTGTCCTTGTATTTTCTGAGCTCAATGAAGACATGGAGTTCAAATAGTCAAGCTATTCATGCAAGCTGTGAGTGTTTAGATTCAAGTTTCTGGCAGAAACCAGGTCAATTCTGTGTGCCCACAGTACTTTTTGAAAGGTGTTCAAAAGCCTCACTAATGTTACAAAAGATGTGGAAGAATACAGATGAAAGCATTGCACTTAGGGGAAAAAAAAAAATCACTCAGTTATAGGAAAGAAAAAAAAATATCAGAAGATACTGTTCTCAGTCTCTTCTGAAGAGCCTTGATCAGTAGTACAATCATTTTGTCATTCATGTCTCAAATAGGAACACCTTTTGAGCAGCCGTTTTGTGCCATATATTTAAAAATCTCACATTTATTGAGAAACCTTATCTTCAGTTCTAAAACTGTTTTCAAAATAAGCATAAAATTTGCTTCTACTAAAGTTAGACACAAGTGTTCTGTGTCGCATTGCCAAATCTAGCATATCATATGATTAAATTAATAAACAAGTAATCTTGTTGGCATAACACTCTCTCAAGAATCTTGATAAACACTTCAGTTGGGTATCTATTAAAACTTCTGACTGCTTACAATTATTTTCTATTATGGTAACATGTGTCAAACATCAAAAAATTATTGCTTGTTTATTTCCCATGTCAGTCCATCTAGATATGCAATTTTCATTTTCGGTTTATCACTCCTAAAAGTGAAAATATAAAGTAAGAGTGGTAGAGAAACTTAACACTAATTGGTAGTGAAAACAGCATCATCATTTAAAATCACACCATGTTATTAGACTTTGTTATGATAAACTACTGGGTTCATTTAGCTTGTAAATCAGTTAGACCTTTCACATTAGATGAAGAAATGACAAAGGTAGAGTTCATGTAATCAGCTAGTAATACATAAAAATTAACTAGTCGCCAGCTGCTCCACCATAATTAATGGAAAGGTGGAATACAGATTTCTTCTTGAGCAAAATGAGATTATACACTTGGGAATATGTTTAATCTTACTAGGACAAGGTGGTACAATTACAGCAATGAAGTGTAAAATAATTGGAAAATCCAAAAGGTACTTAGAGACAAGCTACTTCTCTTCACAAAGGAGAGAAACTAAAACCAAGTGCAAATCCCTGTTCAGTTACTAACTACAAACTCCCTTCAAGTCATCACACTTTACCTTGAAGAAAGAACACATGACTGAACGGGTGGCATACCATGCCATAAGAACTCAGAAAGCAATGGGTTCCAAAAGCTTGTTAGAACTGGGCATATATAATCTCCTTAGAAAAGACAATTATTCAAAAATCACAATTAAATAGACTAATAACTCCTACCAACCTTTTGTTCTACCATTTAATTTGGAGCTGTTGAATATGTGCAAAAGCTATGGTTTGTAGGATTTTGTAATGTTTCATTACGGTGTCTACGCAAATGAACAGATTTCTCAGAAACATTAACAAGCATGTACAGATGCTTCACCATAGCTTTCTCATTATAACAAATGATTTTGCAACACTTTCTTTAGTACTACCCAGATGTCCCATTCACCATGAGAGGGAATGTGCACTCTGTTCATTAAATCCACCTGAAAGGAAGCCAGCCCAAGTTGACCAGAAGAATAATGTTAGTGGCCTACCTACAATTCACACTCTCTAAAGACCCATGGGTCAAAAAAAAAAAGAACATTCTGTAATAATGTTGGCACAGTGAATTCAGTTCAGTGACCATTTCACTGCTTTTAGCATAAGCATATGGAAGTCTATGGTGGGATCTCAGAACAGTAACTGGTTATACAACATCCATAAAATCCTCATTGGGTGCTGAGAACTACCGCTGATTATAAAAAAGCAAGCTTCCAGTCTTGAAAAAGGACATTCCAGGGAAGAATTATGATCCTGCGAAAGTTAACAATTCAGGTGAATGTCACATAATGATTTTTCAGGTGAAATTAGAACTCTTTCACAAGTGTCAGAGTGCTGAGGGTGCCAACTGGCCTTACTGGTCCTGCCCAACTTTCCACACCAGGCCTGATGCTGACCCCAGCATGGCCTCAGAGGTGCCCAATGCCCAGGGCTGGGGCTCTCCTCGGCCACCTCCCAGCCCACCCTGCTCCCTGGCTGTGGGATGGGCCCTGGCTCTGGGCTTTGCCCTGGTTCTCACCGTGGGGACCCCCACTACCGCTCCTGACAGCCCTGCCTACAGGGAGCTGTCATCATCGCTGCACACCAACTGGCAGATAATATCAAGGTCTTTTTCTCCAGCTTTCCCCTCTTACCCACATACACTGAACATTTAAAATACAGAGATACAGTGCATGCTTACTCCAGCTTGATTTCTTGTTGCTGAAAAGACTGCTCTATCAGGTCCTCTAATCAGCATAATCAAGAATACACCTATTACTTTCTAAGCACGTAACAAATGAAAGAAGGGAACAGTAAACCCCTCTGCTAGTTGTTTTCAGTATTTATTCATTTCACTGTAGTATTTTTAGCTTGCTGCTTACTGTTATTCACTCATTCCAGAGCCAAGACTTGCCAAATCTTTCAAGAACAGTGGGTGAAAAATTACTTTCAAGACCTTCAGCTGGGAACAATGACAACTCTGGCTTTGCCTTTCTTTTGCAAAACACCTCTCAGGACAAGCACAATGCATTTGTAACAATTCAAATAAAACTGTTCTGCTCCATGCCGCAACTTGTTTTATTGTTGTATGAAACGTCATTGTCCATAGCCTTCAGAAAGACCTCAAAAAATGCAGTTCACTACAATAATCTTATTCACAATGTATCCATTCTTCTGTTTCATTTACATTTGAAAGTACTGCTCCTAGACTTCTCTACAGCACAGTATTCACAGGATTAAGTACTTCTGCCCATTGAAAGTATTGAAAAAGTGAAAACTTTGGTTCTAATTGAAGAGAACTTAATTTCTTCAACATGCCCTGTTGTCTACCTTTATAAACTCTGTTCCAACAGCCCTGATCAGTTAGGTTTTTAAACTAGTTTTTCTTTACTGAGTGATTATAAGACAAGTCGCTCAGTACTAGAGAATATATCATGTAGGAAAAAAAAAAAACATTTAGGCTTGGGAATAAGTCTAGCTGTACAACAACTCGGGAGTTAAAAAGAATGACAACACCATTATGCTTAGAGACAAAAGAATGATGTATGGAAGTTGGCTAAATCAATAACTAATTGTTAAGTATCCATCCAATCCTAGAGTTGATCCAATAATTGAAATCTGCTGCTGGTCACCTGAGTCCTATTTAGTAGGGTCAGCTCATAATTCAGGTGACTTTTGTACTTCTCATTGATTTTGGTTAGCAGCAGATTTGTGGTTCAGATAAGACCATTCATTTCTCAGCACTGATTCAGACTCAATGAGAGCAATTACAGTTGATTAAATACTCTTGTATTTAAACTTAAAAAACTTGTAAATAATGATATTTTTTCGTCATATACTAAAAGCAAGTATTTGTGCAGATTAAAACTGCTAGTTTTATTTCCCTTTTTAAGCTCACAACATTCATTTAAATTGTATTACAGTAGCATTTGTTTATGCATTTGTATCAGAATACATGCAACTGTTTCCATGTAATACCTATATTTTTCAGGGAATATAATAGTTATCAGACCCATGGACAGTTAGAGCAGTAGGAGATGCAAGTAAAATCAGAACAAATCATTAGAAATTAGAGAAGTTATTTTGGTTACAGAATAAAAAAATATTACTAACTTACTCTTTTTGTGTCATGAAAACAGTACAGTATTCCTATAAACTAGAGCAGAAAAGTTTTCCACACCAGTTATGAATCTTCCGAAGATAATCTAGTTATGGTGACGAAGATGAATGTTAAAAAAACCAGTAGATGCAGTAGTGGTTCTTGATTCTAGATTTCATTAATAAAAACATACTGCATTTTCAAAAAACCTGGAATCACCCCACAAATCAGTATCATCTTTGTATGTCCATCCCTACCCTAACCTGTATCACCTAAATGAAACCCATTTGCTCCTTACTTCCTTGGAGATTTGCCTCATTTATTCTCTAAAGCTGTTGCTAGCATGGAGAAAGGATAACCAGAGTTATTCTTCAGTCTTGTTAAATGGGCTTCCCTTGCACATAACAAGCTTCATTTCCCAGCCGATCACGGTAAATCCAGAAGCACAGATGTGCATGCAGACAACTCAACAGAGAAGCTGATCCTGTTCGGTCAGAATGGCTTCAGAAATTCTCTAGTTTGTTCTTGTTTCCCATGCAGCACAGGAAGTGTGAGACAGCTGGAATAACCCTGTCACATCTGTGAAGCACATCTGGTCACCAGGCTTAAGTCAAACTACATATCAGTCTAAGATAAACTTCAACAAGATGTGATTTCCCAGGGTTAGCCTGTATAGGTAAGTGCAGCTCCAGAATCGAGCACACTAGAGTACCAAAACCAATAAAAATATATTTATAAAGTATATAATGCTGTTTCCCCACTGCAAAGCAATATGTTTACTTATTCTTTACTGAATTTTTATAATTCTATTTTACATTGCACGAGTTGAAGGGACAAGATAATGGGGGAGATACTGTCTTTGGGAGTCATCCTCACTGAACTGCAATGGGACACTAGGTTTCTCCAATGCTTCACTGTGTGTCTGGAATATAAACTGTAGGATCAGGGCCTGACTGTAGGCAAAATTATTAACAAGATTTATATACATGTTTTGTAGAAAGAATGTATTTCACTTTTCACTCACTTGTGATAGTTCAGTGGTGCCAACTGATGCTCCCTTTCCCTGTCCCTATACTTCCTGTTTCCACACCTTCAGCTATTAAAACTTTGATTTTATGCACACGCATGGCTGTAGTTGTGTCTTATACCGTGCTTGACTTGACTACTGTTTATAGTTGTGTATCAGTGGGAAAGGGCAGTGTAACATCTGGGAATTCAAATGCCAGTGTTGAATTTTTCAACAGGGATTCATAATCCATTCTCAATTAATTTTGTCATTTGAGCTAACATGGCAAAGCAAACTCAACTCTAAGAGGGATCCTTTTACTGGTGTGGGTCTGTCAGGTATCAGGTCTGACTCTTTCTTTATTTACTCATAAAGTTGCTATGTTTCACAGCTCATTCAGTGCAACATTTAGTACCTGTGATATATATTCTCAGAGATCTACCAGGTACTCGTTCATTAAGTGGGGATACAGGAAAAAGCGGAAGTAGACTCTTTCAAATACTCAAAGACATCGTGACACATCCAGCATAGGCAGGCTCTTTCTGCCTTTTACTTCTGCTTTCCTGGGTGACTCCAGAAAGGAGCCAAGCTCAAAGGAGCTAACAGTGGAAACATCAGCAACAGCCACTGGGAGGTGATGAACCAGGATGCTGAGGCACAGACAGCAAAGATCAGAGAGGGAAACAGAAAACTGTACTCCAACTCTTCGGCTGCTGGCACTTCTTGGGAGTCCTAGTAATTCAACACAACAAGAAAAAAGGAAAGTTGCAACAAAGTTGCAATCTGAGACAGAACCAAGGCAATCATCAGGATAAGAAATAATAGCAACAGCAACTTTTTGTATCTTTCAGCCCTGTGGCATGGGCATTGCAGACAAATGAAAATACCTGAACCAAGACTTTTTTTTGCCCTGCTCTAAAAACCTGAACAATGTTCTGCTAGTACTTACTATAGGTATTTCTTGTTTCATTCTCACCTTCATTATTTCAGGCTGAGGGTTTCAGTGATGCTTTGATACAATTTTCTATTCACAAGACAGAAGTGTGCAACAGAGAGAAATAGAGAGGAATATCTACTAGTTCTACATTTTCAGACCTACAGAAGCTTATGGCAGTAGTGTAAGCTTTGTGGGTGATGGGTAACTAAGCAAATTATTCAAAAGTTGAAAGATTTTTGACTCAGAAGCAAAAATATGCTCTATGTCACCCTGATCAGTTGTTTAGCAAATGCTGATTAACTGCTTCACTATTTAATTTTTTCCAGGAATTCATAGCCAACTTTATGGGCTGCTACACTCAGTCATTTTTTAAAATAAAAAACCTCAAATATCAGGCTCTCCCTGTATATTAAATATATGGGAAGGAACTGAGAAGAGGGTTGAATCTTGTTTTACTAGACCATGTTCACAAAGTTTTCTTTGTAAATTCAGCAATTCTTTTTTTTTTTTTTTATTTATGCTGAGATCTTAAAGTAATGTTTAGTGGTCCCAGTTCTCTCCTATAAGTTAAGAACACCTTTACTAAAGCTTTTTTCAATTTTCCTTTGTTTCTGGGCCAAGAAACGAAGGATTTAAAAGACTGCACCTTTATCAGTTTATCTGCTATTAACAAGCAGCAAGCTGTAAATTACATACCATTCTCCGCCATCTTCGCTCTTTCTTTGGATTTTTTTCTCCCCTGCCCCCCCCCCTCCCCTTTTTTTTGGGGCGGGGGGGATGTGGGGTGTGGGGTGTGCAGTTTTCTGCCAGTACCCTCCATCCTACATACCTCAGATTCTCCTGCTACTTTCTTGTCTAATTCCAAGACAGATGAGAGGGGATTTTTCCATTTTTTTTTTAATGGTAAGAATTTAGACTATTTATGCAGAAGCCTTCCTCTAACACAGCTGGCCCTTTTGTGAATGATTCTGAATTAAACAATATCACCTGATGCACTACAATAATCAGAAAATAACTTGTTTGTTCACCTGAGTGGGTTCTCATAGGAACCAGTTGAAGAGAACTCTAGGAAATGCATGTCTTGGAGCTCTGTTTTGTCTGAACCAACAACTCTAGCAACAAAGGGAGAATCAACACCTCGTCCTAAAGAAACGGAGCTTCCTACTTAATATAGATGGCAGATTATGAAACCTAGTCCTATGTCCTGCCTTGAAGCTGTTGAACACAAAAAATCCCAGATACTTAATGCTCATGTGAGCAGAACATAAAAAACATTCCTACTTCTGGTGCCTACAAATAAGCAGTTCTGATGCAATTTCTATTTGCGCTAGTTGGGAGGTACCCTTTGAGTCCTGCCTAACACAGAGTACAGGACTTCTATTGTCACAATTGTAGCACTGTGACAGGTAAATTACAGAGAAAAGTTTGGGATTATGCTGATGTAAAAAAAGATATATACAAAAGATCAGCAAGCCTTAGCATATTGCAGGCCTGCTGCCAAACCTCTGAGCTCTGCAAATATGAGAGGTTTGAGGCATTAGTGTAGAAAGCACAAATGTTCCCCAGCCTCCAAATAATTTGCGGAAAGTGTTGCATGTATGAAATCAAAATTTGTGTTTAAATATGCCATTATCTATGAATACAATATCTTTATTACACTACATTGTGAGCTAAATAAACTGAATTATTCCCCTAGAATTGCTTGCTTCAGGACTTTTAGGTCAAATTCTGTCACAGTAATTGATGCTAATAATAAGTGACATTACAGCTGTGTGTGTACAAACAACTTTACTTACTCTAAACCCCCAAAAGATACTTCAGAATGGCTTGTGCCCATGAATGAAGTCTCTTAGTTCACTTAAAACTTAATTCCAGTGCTCAGAAATTAAGACCCTCTGGGCTGTCATACTATACAGTTGTGAAAATATCCAGGTCTCAGATACTGAATTAAAGTCTTTAGACTATGCTGTTCCACATGAAAAATCAATCATATCCTTATGCAGTGACCTTCTGTTTCTTCAAAACAGTTATTTTAAGTGCTTGCAGTCATCACCTTCCCCCGTCTGTACCTGAGGCATAGTGATGGCACTTTCACAGTGTATCATTTCACATCAAGTGAATAGCTGTTTTGAATAGTGCTTCACAATAGTATTTTTTTTTCCTAAGGACTGTTGTTTTTAAATAATTTTTACATATAAGGTCTCTTTTACTTTTAGAAGCTTTTGAAAACACCAGTAGAAAGACTTATCAGCAATTTACTCTGGAGATCGAAGGGACAGAGGAAGGTGATTGTTAATCTAGAAAATCCCCTGCCATCTGTGCTTGTTTGATGAAACAGAAGATTCAAGGCTTGGATGCAAATCTGTAGTACTTGATTTCATGCTAAAGCATGAAAGCAGCTTGAGCTCAGCTGCTTAAAGGCATACCTGTGCAAGCATGATGCTATATCTTTAAAATGAATGCATTACTTCAGCATGAGATGCTCTATACTTGAGGAAGGGAAGTATAACACAAACTTTTGTTTCAGTATTGTGTCTTATAAGAAAACTCATGCAGCTGACCAATTTTCACACCAGACAAAGTTCATTTCTTTATTGTCCACACAGACTGAGTAACATTACCAAACAAAAGCCCTCCAGCTACATATCACATCTGCACACAGCACAAACAAGGCCTACACTTCATGATGAGTTCCAAGATTAGTCTTTGAATACCAGATAACACCCTGATAATATTTGCTGTTTGTCAAAATACTGTACAGAATGAACCGTTACGTATTTTTAAGGCAAATATTCTCAGTTTAAATATTTTTTAACTGTCAGGCCTTCAAAGTCAGCCTGCACTCTGATTCTAACTAAGTCTAGTGTATCTCATCACCAAATTATACCCTCAGTTACATCTAGGAGACTTCATGTTTGAAAATACTGTATAGGCAAAACTGCATGTGTTGCTATATCCATACCGTACTCTTAATAGGTACATGTGGAAAGAGAATCAGCCATGCTTTCTTAGTTTTGCTAATCTTTTTAAGGATAAAAGCCTTAAAAACAGGCCATGGAAGAAACTCACATATGCTTCTACAACATACATTTCTAACAACAACTCATATATGATCAGCATGAAAAATGGGAGACAAAATGCCACTATAGAATTACTTTTAAGGATTCAACAAGGTGTTGTTCACATTGCTTTGTGCTGCTATGATTCAGGCTCTTGAAAGTAGTATGCAGCATTTCGACACTTTTTGTTGTAAAATCTAAAGATCTTATATGGAACATTTAATCAATATTTTCAAGTAGTAAAAGTGTATAGACAGCTTCCATTCTGATTGACGGGCAAGATTATGTCAGAGCCCATAGACTATATCAAATGTCATTTTCTGCATTAACTATTGTCTATAGCTCAATGAAATTACTTTTAAAAAACTACTTTCAACCTGCATTCCACTTTCCTTAGTATATAATGACCATCCATGCTGGTTTTGTTTACCTTTCATTTCTGAAAGTTCAAACGTTAAAACTCAAAACACAGGAGAATTATGTACAAGTCCTGCAACATTTGAGGCAGTTTGGATGATCAAATACGGAAAAGTATTGTAATTACTAATCCTGTGAATCACTGAATAATAAATGAATGGAGATGACACCAGTTTGCTGCTTGGACCCATTCTTCTGCCAACTTTGATGTTTCCTTTACAGTGCTGTTTATGTTGCTGGTGGATTTGGCAAAATGTGATGTAATTAAAAACAAAGTGTTAGTTAAATTGTATTGCAAATATCTGCAGTTTACACCACATATTCTTCATTAGCACAGCAACAGTCTTGGAAATACAGCTTAATCTAAAAACTCTTCAAAATTTCCTGTGACCTTTAGTTTCCTGCCTTGCAGTCTAATAGTTCAGCCTCAAAACTGTTCCCATAATATAGTCCTACAGCTGCCATCGACTAATGAGAAACACTTCATACTGCAGTGAGAAAACAAAATAATCAAATATTAAAGGAAAAAAAATGAGATTTTATACAAGTTAAAAAATATTTGATTCAGGTACTAGCTAAGAATGAAAGATAATGATATATTTAGATACTGCTGTGTTATTATTCATAGTTAAATGAAAATTTTACATACCTTGAGAAGTGATGAAAATGAGATGGCATGTGACTTTATATTCACATTAAATGTTTCATTTAACAGTTTTAATCAACTGCTATGCAAGACTCATCTACAGAATAAAACATGGAGATTTTAAACAGTTTATTACAATTAAGATAGTAAAGCATTAATGCATAATTCAGTAAAAATCTTTGAAACAATAGTATAGGTATAAAGCCTAACACCATATATGTAGTGAGATAATTTTAAATTGCATAAATAATACAATATAAATACAACAAAATTGCATGTAGTCAGATAATCTGATAGCAACATTTTATCTCATTTGTGAAACAATGAACAAATATTATTACTAATACAGCATAACTGTGTTACTTTGATAGATATCTTAAAGGTACAAGAATCAACTTGGCTCATCTTTCGAAAAATCACTGTAGAATTTGCAACAATAATCAGAAGTCACGTTGCCAAGCTAATGGGATGTGTTAGATGTAAATCTGTGACCCTTTTTTAAAGATGGAACACAGGGCCAACTATAGTGACGTTTAGAGTGATTTTGTAATTTAGTACCTGTGAAGTAGCAGCTTTTGAAAAGAATTAAATACCTCGTACATCACTGCAGAGTTGTTTGCTTGTTCTAAACAAAATAAATTCCTCTAATTATTTATGTATGTCAGTATATCACTGATTCACAGCTTCTTTAATTTCAACTGCATTTGGCATTTTGCCTTGGATTTGCTTCAGATCTCTATCATTTTTCTTTGCAATGGAGTAATCCTTTCCTTGGCAAAAGATGTGACACTTATTGTGAGATACTAAGTAGCCAGGCAGTTGTTTCCTTAAAGACAGTGGGAAAATATGTTTTGAATAAAGAAGCTTTTAAAGAAAATAGAGCAAGTGTCAGGGGTTTAAGATGTATATTCCAGTTCACAGAGCGGTGTTACTGATATTGCACCATTTGTTTTCTACGAATATGAAGTATTCCAAGAAGTTGTTTATTTTCCCACAGTGCAATAATGAATGCTTTAAGGGATTTAATCTAGTAGACGACAGCAAATCCAGCGTCTGACAAGGATGCTAAACTAAAAGAAGAGGGAGGAAAGACTCTTGAAATAAAATGAAGCTTTTAAAATACAGGGCAGTGGGATAGCTTAACTAGGGTCATCATAGATGATTATCAGTTACTGATACTCTGAAGACAAGGCTGACTTGCTATTTCTGAGAATATTTTCTTCCTGAACCAGAAGTCTTGCTGCACGGAACACGCCCAGTTCTTGCTCACAGGTGACTGGGTGAAATTCTACAGCTCTGGTGGTAAACAATGTTTTCACCAAAGAAAAAATGATCAGAATTTGTGTATGCTTTAATAACTATATTGCAAAGGAATTCTATACAGGTGTCTAGAGTGTGTAGACTGATACATTAACACATACTCTCCAATGTTGCTTAAAGGACATTACACTAACAAATTTTTTTTTAGGTATTTTCTTTGTTTTCAACTACTAGAAGTTTGAGATTGTTACAGCTGAGGAACGATTCCAGGTCTGCTTGGTCCACTCATGAACTCATTTAAAAATAAATAAATAATCAAAATGCTATTTTAATTCACCCAAAATAGCCTTTTTGCTCATATCTACCAGCAGGCATTTAAAAAGCAAGGTGTTCCATGAATGGTATTTATGCATGTTACAGAGAAGCCTTAGAACTGCTGTAAACAATGAAAGCAACAGACAAAAGAGTAATAGAACCAGATAGAATTGTTAGGGGTAATAACTTCAAATGTAATCTCAAACATGTGTTTTGCTTGAACTGATTTTACTCTTGGTTGTTAAACACGTTTTTGACAGGGTTTTGGCCTGGATCTGTGCATGTCAGATGGCTGCCAGTGTTGTTAGCCCAAGATCCAGCAAATAAAGCTACGACTCCCAGGAGCCACAGAACACGGAAGAATTGCAGAAAAATTTCTGGGAGAAGTAGAGATGATCTTGAAGTATTATTTTGTGTAGACGTTGTGGACTGAGTTCAGTAAATTGCTTAATCACTGAGTATCCCAATGTCTAGTGAAGCAGATACAGAGTATATTCAGTCATAAACACAATGGGGATAATTAAATTCCAATATGGGTCCTCTTAAATAAGCACATTTTGGGAGACTGGTGACATTGTAGCAAAAAAAAACCCCAGTTTCTTTCTAATTCTTTGCATGAGACTGGGGTTTGGAGGCAGGAATAAACATATGAACACAGAAATGACAGGTTTAACCTCAGATTTTGAAAGCTACTGAGCCTGTGTAACTCTGGACAAACCATTACAAGTAGACTACTAGGCAGTCTGGTTTTAAAAAGAAAGAAAGGAAAAAAAAAAAAAAAAGACAACCTAACATGTTGTCTATACTCACACAAGGCTGCTTATTTCCAAGACGTACGAAGGGAGACTCCAGTGTGACACAAGGAGGAGGATGTTTGCTGAAAGAAAGATCTTGGACTTGTCTGCAGCCTTCACCTTAGATGGATGAGAGAAATAAGGGTAAATATTTTTTCGATATTCATCTATAATTTATGATTTATTGTAATAGAAACAACTACTAATAATTTAACAAATCATTTTTTACATTATGATGCTGCTATTAACAGCAAAATAGTATTACATATGTAAATATTTAACTACCCTTCTTCCTCTTTCTTGCTCCTTCCCTGTGGCAGCCAGAGACACCCCGAAGGCTGTGCCATGGCTCCTACCGAGGAGCAGCAGGGTGGGCAGCAAGCACCCACGGATGGCCTTCCCCAGGGCCCCCCCTACCCTCCCCAGGGCCCAGGACCCTGCAGCAGCCCCCCAGGGCCGGCAGCCCCTGCCCCAGTGATGGCAGAGCAGGGCCGGCCTCCAGCTGCCCACG
>JAVJGI010000014.1:115777683-115793727 GCA_035590275.1 Ibycter americanus | reverse complement strand
AGGGCAAGGGATAACAGCTTTAAGCTGAAGGAGGGTAGATTTAGATTAGGTATTAGGAAGAAATTCTTTCCTGTGAGTGTGATGAGACACTGGCACAGGCTGCCCAGAGCAGCTGTGGGTGCCCCATCCCTGGCAGTGTCCGAGGCCAGGCTGGATGGGGCTTGGAGCAACCTGGGTTAGTGGAAGGTGTCCCTGCCCGTGGCTGGGGGTTGGAACAAGATGATCTTTAAAGTCTCTTCCAACCCAAACCATCCTATGATTTTGTGATTCTATGATTGTTTCTGTTTTGTTTCTGTATGTGGTGATCTGAATTTTAACCTCTACAGAGACTTTAAAAACAATAAGTGGTGGATAAGTTGAACTCCTTCTCTCACATTTTCTCACTTTTCCCACTTCACACTCCTTTAGTAACAGTCTCTTTTTAGGTAGTGTCAGATGATGTTAAAAAAAGGATGTTGCATTTAATTTACTTAAGAATGAGAATTGTATCAATTATAGTTTTCCATCACAACGTCTAATTATGCAAGTTCTCTATTCCTAATTTCAGATATTTGTAACATAGTAAGATTAAGTTTGGATTAATATCTCTGAAATGGAAGTTTCAGCAACTCCCTAAAAGCTAAAGACCTCCAGTACTATCTTTTGCTTTTCCTGGATGCCTAATGGGGTAAATTTTATTTAATTTATTTGGATGTCGAAAAACTTTCTTAGTTCTTTTTTTGTCCTCCCAGGAATTACTTGCTGTTTCATGTGCCGCTGTACTGAATTGCAAAAGAGCTCTTTAACTGGCTTGGAAAAGATGTAGCTGAGGATGTCCTGTGTAGCCATAGGCTTTTTACAGGGTGAGTTTTCCATCTAGGTAGAATAGAAAAGAGGGAAAAGGTGTACATCCTGACACACACTGTGGCAGATAAAATCAGCTTGAGGAGGCTGTACAGGTGGTCTTGTCAGCAGAGAAATGAGATCTGTTTGCTGTTTGAATTGCTGTTTCCTGGAAGATGAGCATGGATTTATTGAGTGGGTGTCTAAATAGTTCAGTATTGCGTACTTCTGATGCTTGTAGAACTTATGTACAACCTCTCTCAGTAGGAATTTTGAATTTATAGTGCACAGGTGCTAATCATTATGGCCACTTAGCATTATGTGAAATCTGAACAATTTTCCCTATGCAGGATACACGTGCACAGTGACTGCTCCTGTCTGGAGTGCTTGGCTCTGCGAAGAACATTTCTAATACTGCCTTCCACAAAGGTGTCACTGATGTGTCAAAATAACCATATAAGCATTTTAGGTATTCCAAGGGATTTGGGGGAAAGATCTGAGCATAGGCATAGGCTAGCATTAGGAAAAACACATTAGAAACAAATGCAGGGTTCGGAGTAGGCTGCTGTAAGAGCATCCATCCTGCTGCAGGAAGGTGGCGGGGCTGGGGGATGTTGGGCTTAGACACATTGCAGCTGAGGGTGGTCCTCATCCTTCTGCTGGCCATGGCGGGAAGGTCCCCACAGCACTGTGCTGCAAGGAGGCTGCAGCTGGGGCCGACCCCTGCCTGTGGGAGCTGCTTTTAGCCAAGGCTCTCATGCTTGGCCCCTGCCTGAGCTGCAATCTCACAGCATCACAGTCCTGCCCTGCCTGGCCAAGGGCCTGCTGAGACCAGCGCTGGCCCCAACCCAACCCGCAGTCCCCAGAAAGGTGCCCAACGCCCAGGGCTGGGGCTGCCCCAAGCTGTGCCCTGACCTGCCCTACCCGCTGGCAGGTGAGGTCTTGCCCTGCTGCCCCGGGGAGCCCTTGCTGCTACCAACACCCCAACCCAAATGAGCCATGAGAGGGAAGATGGCAGTCGTGTTCAAGTGAGAGTCAGACACATCCATTGTGGTGAGGCAGGTGTGAGGTCAGGCCAGGAGCAACAGACAGAAAATCAGGTTCAGGATCAGGCCCAGTGTCAGTAAATAGGTCAGACACAGCCCAGTGGCCAGGGCATCTCCATGGTGATGGGCCAGGTTTGGATGAAGCTGGGAAGGCAACCTGCCAGAGTCCCCTGGCTTTGCACAGCCTGTGGTGCACCAGGAGCTGTAGCTTGGGTGGAAGCCAAGAGATAGAGGCTCACCTTAAAAGCAGCTCCCACCGGGAAGGGGCTGGCCTTGCTTGAGGCCTCCCCACAGTGCTGTCTGGGGGACCTTCCCCATGGCTACTAGCAGGAAGGTAACTGGCAGCTGTCCTCTCTCTGACTTGGCCCTGACCCCCAGCAGCCAAACCCCCAGGAGAAGAGCTGCTCTTGGGCCCTCACAGGTGCCAGCACTCACGCCTCAGCCCTCAGCCCATTTTGGCAGCTACTGATCTACCAAAGCCTTGCTGAAATAGAAGAATGGTTGTTGGCTGTTTTGTGTCCTACTTAGAGATTGACTTCCTTGACAGTGTGTAGATTGAATGTTTCAGGCCGCCTATCACAGAAATAGAAATAACTGCCATAGACATTGTCATGGCTGAACTGGTACCCTGTATCTGTCTGGAAAAAAGCCCAGTGGAGCATCTTTCCCTCCATCATACACCTAGAAGCTTTTCCAATCCTCTCACAGGTTTTATGGTTTGCAGTGGATCATGAGGAAACCGATAGAATTATTCTTAGCAGCGTCAAGCTTATAGGTAGTGTCAGCTGGCCTTATATCATATAAAGGTTCATCTAACTAATTCCTGTAGGACATTGAAAATATAATGGACTTTCCTTGCAGCACTGTGATCTTCAGAGCACGTAGTATGGCAGCAGGCAGTAATCACAGATACTGGTAGGAGAGTTAGACACCTTCATGCTTTGGGGAGAGGCTGAGATATGCTGAAGTTCTTACAATGGAGATGGTTTGATGTTCACATTACCGCTTGTGATTACTGAGGACCAGAAACTCAATGAATGGTCACCTTCATTACTACAATGAATCATGATGTCCTTCTATGGGACCCTGGATAGGCAGGTGTGCCTTGACTGATGCCATTACTGAAATCACACCTCACTCTCTGAGGCAATGTATACCCACCTGTGCATGAGCTTAGAAATGTGTGGCAGAAGCCCATGATGCCTTCTGGCAGCCATATAGTAATTACATAGTAAGAGCTTATATTACGTGCCTAGAACCATCGAAACCTGCCATTTCCGGCCTGACTTCTAGCAACTCAAATACTGGTGAGCTGTTAAAAATTATGGTATGTGGATAAGTAGGTGATCGAACGCTAGAGGGGTAAATGGTAAAGGAAGGTTGCCCAGTCCTAAGGAGAACAAGGTGTTCTATTGCTGCGACACTGGCTCTGCTTTCTGCTTCCTCTCTTGTTCATTTCCTAACTCACCAGTATTGTTCTCCTAGCCTACACTGATAAAATAATATCTGTATGGATGTCAAAGAAATACTGACACCGAAGGATGTTGAAATATGATGTCCGTGATTCAGGGAATAGAGCTAGTTTTGGCTGGAAAAACCAGGCTGAAGAGGTAATGTAGTTTGTGGCACATAACACTCACTGTCTGCATGAGATGGGGCATACCTTGTTGCACACAAATCAAAACATCAGGCTGAGCAGCCCTCGCTGGTGCAACCCTTAAAAGTGACCTGACAAAGTGGTGCAGAAACTGCCTGAGACTGGTAATCAAAGCAGCCTGCTGATTTTTGGAAAGTAATACCCTCTTCCTGGGACACTTTTTTATCTTAAGTGGTTAAACAATCAGGCATGAAAACATAAGCTGGAGCATATATGAATGTGAACGCAAAGTTCTAAACCACTGTGGAATTATTCAAATAAATTCTCACTTCAAGATGTTCAATAAATACAATAAAAAATGTGTCTCTTCAATAGGAACCATTTTTAATAAATGACTTTTAATACATGATTTTAATACAGTCTGGATTTAGTTAAGATCTGAGTTTGTATTGGTAGTATTTTTATGCCACGTCTTCTTATTTAGTTCTTCCTTACCTGGTCACTCTCAAATGACTGGTTCCATACTCTTTTTTGATTCTTATAATTATATACGAAAACTGAAACTGTGTGGAAATGTTACAAAACATGGTTGGTTTATGTCATCTTTCAGGAGATACGTGTATCCACCCTGTCTTGTAATTTTGAAAAAATAAACTGAATTTATCAGAGAGTGTAGACATGTTATTTAATTATCTTCCAGTAAATCCAGGTATTAGTAGCTAGAGTAAGGTAATATGGGGAAAAAATATATGATAATCATCAGAGACAGTGTAGTATATGTGAGTAGCTATTCCAGGCAGAAAAAGTCAACCTACCTTTCCAGGCTAAGTATCTGTTACATACTCAGGAAGTACATACATACATATAGGCTAAGTATATGTTACATACTCAGGAAGTACATGAGATGCGAGGTAAAGGCGAGTGATGACTTTTCTTGGACCAAAAGTTAGAAGAAACCACTTAAGCGCCTGATAGCTGATAAATATATAGTATTGTATTCAGATTACGGTACAATGATAGAGTCATATCCAATTACATTATATGCATAAAGATTTTTAGGATTTCGATTGTGCGCCATGACTGCATTCTTCTGCTATTTAACCAATTTTGATTTAGAGATTCCCCTTTGCAGATGCTCAGGATTTTGTTGTGCATTCATTGGTAGGATAAATTAGACGGTTGCTTCCCTAAAAGTAACTACCCTGTGAGTGAAATGGTAGTAAGTTTTACTCCTGATTTCAAATGCCTGTCCTCTTCAAAGTTTGTTTTTATCATCTCTGGATTCATGTAATCACCCTAGTGCAGAACTTGCCGTGTTGTATGCTTCTTGCATATTAGCATATGTGACTGAAAACTCCTTGTGGGAAAGCTTTACTTATGCTGTTGGATTAATCAAAATGTTCTAGATTAAGTTTGACAGGATTTTTCTTTTCATTGTTTTTCTTTCCGTGGAGTACAGTAAGGTCCGTAATCTACTTAGTTTAACACTCTGCTGTCAAATTTGCAGTTCTCCTTATAAGAATTAACAGAAAACCACACACATGCACACAAAATACTGGATCGGTCATTAAGTATTTCATGAGCAAAAAATAATTTAAATAAAACTGTTGTCAAAAATATGAAGGGGAGATAAATATATAAACCCAAACTTTTAATTGAACTAGCAATATTTTTTCTGAGTTCTTTTGTTCCGTTTTAAGAACGTGTTAAAGTTTTCTGCATTCTTCTTAAACTAATAAAGTTTTATAGACCGATTACTAATATTTTCTCTACTGTAATATTTTACTCTCCCATTAATACAAAATGTCTCAAGTTTTTACCATTTGATACGGTCTGAAAATAAGAACATGTTCTTTAAAGATATTAGATAACATGCATTTTTGTGCAATATAACATTACTTTCAGATTTGAGTTTGGAAGTTATAAAGGTGGCACTTTTTTTCTGCCAAAAATATTTTTCTAGATATAATAAACACAGCTTGCATCAACTAGAAGAGTAATAGAAAGACATGATGATACTTTCTGCTTTGAATTAGATCCAGCCATTTCAGTAGTACAAAATTACCGCTGTCTTAAATACCTCAACCCATTTGTGTCTGGAATTTCAGAACACTGATTTTAAAGTTTTTCAAAGTGCACTTTTATAAGATCTAAAATTATAGTCAAACTTGAATTGGATATATCCATTCAATGATCAAAGTAAATAGTCACATGAAACGTGTTTCTCATGAATTTAAATTGTTACTTGCTTCATCTGCTAATATAAATTAGGGCATTGCCTGAAATAAATATGAAACCAACTATCAATGTATTTTAACCACATTTTGATTTTTACAGCAAGCAATTACACAAATACATTTTTGTGATAGTTTGGTTGCATACTTTACTGTCAATTTATTTCTTATTTATAGTGATACAATGTTTCTGTTCTGGGACTAATGTTACATATTTTACTATGTGAAACAGATCTGTAGAAAAACTTGAAAGGACAGAAACATCTTTTTACTGCAGCTCAAGTATTCATTCTATAAACACAGGGAGGAAAATTCTTTATCCCATTTTATCAGCTTACTCATGTGGTGCAGCTAGATCACTGTAAAGACTCTTCTCAAAATTCGTTTGAAAATTCTTCAGTCCTTTCACCTCATGGAATATTCATTATCTATATGTATGAGGTTTTTCTGTGAACTGTGTATACTGTTTTATATTGCCTTGCTTGCACAGAAACAAATGAACTGTTTGAATCGCACAAATTGAATTTTAATCAAGAGGAGTGAGAATAACTTTAAAGGTACTTAAACCATATTCAGAATTCAAAACAAAGTCTATTTTTAGCCATGTGATATAAATAATCTTAAAGGTACGCTCCTGATGAAGGATCCTTTTAGGATGTCAATATTACAAACAAATTAGGATGCTGTCAAGAAAAGACAGAGATGGAAAGGCAGAGTTCTTCTTAGGTGTGATTAAAAAAATATAGCTATAACTAATTTTTATACGATTTCCATTTTTGTTAATAAATTATCCACAATGCTTTCTGAAGCTCATGTAAGTTACTCTTGGCTGTACAAGTCCCTCTAGTGGCATCTTGTGTGTAATAGATAACCACAAAAGCTCAGTTCTGTTTCTCATTCTTTACCCATATACTACTTTAAATTCAACAACTGAGCCAGTAGAACAACATTCAGCTTGAAATTCATTTGATAGTGCCTGTAACAGTTCAGATTGTGTTTATGTTATTCATACTATACATCCTTAAGATTAATTTCTTTTCCCCCAAAATTAGCATTTTTTGATATCCCTGGCCTTTCAGTCTTAGAAAACCGTATGTACAGCAAGATCTGTTAGGTTGGCTGTTAGGTCTGAAATATTAAGAAGTTAAGGACTCCATGTTGTCACCCTTTTCTGGCCTTTGACTATAAAATAACTTAAAATGGCTTTGTATTCTGCAGTTTGAAAACAGTCTTCTTTGTTTAAAGTAGTTAGAAGTGAGAGAATTTTTAAATCAGTGCTAGTGGCACTATTTTATTTCATCTTTCTCATCTCCATGAGAACACCATTTACCCTGATACTTCTTAGGGCAAAAAGCATTAACTTCTGCCTACTGTTTACTTTCAATATAGCATCAAGTAAAGATTTCCGAATTACCAGCAATCCACTTTGAAAAGATGTTTTGGAAATTTAGGCTTCAAATATTAAAAGCATCTGTACCAAAATATTTCAAATGCTTGTTTGAGTTGTTGTGATGGACTGATTATCCCAGGATCAGCAGTTCAAATATATTTGCTCTCTTCCAAAAACTCTTTTTTCTTAGAAGCAGCTACATTTCTAAATTGAAATATCTAGTTGTATATTTATTTAACATCTGTTTATTGCATTTTATGACCAGTGATTATAGATCTCTTTCAGATTTTGGAGTTAAATAAAGATCACAGATCAAAATATGATATGATTTGGACCTCATAATGCTATATAATATTGTAAGATTTAAGCTACTAATTCAGTTGCTAGGTTCCCAGATATACCACCTTCCCTTTATTATTGTAGTTTCTCTTTATTACATCAGCAGTTGATGACTACAACAAATATATTTAGTTATGTGTATGTACAGAAACATCTTATTCTTCACAAAAGTTATGGTGGCATCCAGGTAGACTCTTTTTTGGAGAGCATTGTAATTCATGGTCATTCTTACATTATCTAATAATTATTAACAAAGTTGACAAAGTATTTAAGGTGATCCAAATCAATAGATTTCAGGAACCAAAGCGGAAACTTTTCTGGTTTATATGAGGCAATTATTTTATTTTAAATTGTCTTTTAAAGATCAAAAGCATAGCCTTACTGAAAAACTGCCGGTCTCCACTAATGTCCGTGGACAGGATAATCCCAGTAAGAGTCTTGTTGTGTGTGGCAGATTGGAGATAAAATGTATGGAATAAAATGTGATAACACTTGCTCCTCAGAGCCTTTAATGAAAATTGTTTACTTACCCTCAGCCCCTCTAAGCCTGGATGGGATCTTTCTAAACAGCCAATGCACATAGGTGTTTTTTGCATAGCTTTACATGGCACCATAGTAAATTATACTGTGAATACACGCCGATGAATAGAAGCAATGGTGCATCGAGAAAGTAGGTGTTAAAATCCTGTTCTACATTATTAGAAAACACTGCAAGGATTAGTAAGAGGGGGCCAGCTGAAGTTGTGGCAGCAAAGGAACTTAGCTAGCAAAGTCAGGCAGACATTCTTAAGAAATAATGAATCATAGCAACACATAAAGCAGATAAAGCAAGATACCTGTGTAGAGACAATCACTGTAAGCAGAGAAATTTTAGTTCCATGTAAGGCCCCCAAAGGGTTACTGGCACAAGGTTAAGTCATACACACACACACCCTTGGATTTTCATTTTTTACTATTGTGATTGCTTGAATTTTTGCTACAAAAATTTAAACCCTTTCCCATAGATTTATGACAAGATATGCATTTTCTTGATCGATTTCTTCTTAGACCCATGACTTCAGAAAAACGCCTGTTTAAGTAATTCTGGGTTTTTTCCCCTCTGTAGTGACATATTATGGGATAAATATCACTTCATTTGTGTCAGATTCAACAGCACTGTAATAGCTTCCTTTTGTTATTTCTGCTCTAGGTCAGTCCAACCTGTCACACCTGCCTGAAGAGACCTAAACAATAATATATTACAGAGGGAAGTGACATCTCCTTTTTATTCAAGGCAAACCTGTTATGAAGACTCCTTTTATATCTGTCCTTTTAATTTGGTTGAAATTGAATGAAGCAAAACTGCAATCTGACATACCACATTGTACCATAGACTAGTTGCTAAGTGTAGGTCAAATCAGAAAATGTGTAGCAATTTCTTTCTCATTTACCAAAGGTTTAGTTAAAAATCATAATGGCTTTGACCTTGCAAAACTTAGGAAGGATCAGGAAAAAATCAGGACAAAGGGATAAGACTATTTTAAAATTTTATGACCTTTGGTCACTACCTGTTTTATGGGTCACTGGCAACTCCCACCTACGTGATCCGTTCAGCTACCTGCATTTAACATTGGTTTCAGTGACTTTGGTATCATTGCAAAAGGCTGTAGCAAAGGTCAGGACAGAATTGAGTTTGTCTTCCTGAAGGGTACATTCACACAACAAATGATGTTTGCAACACCTTGCTGCCTCACTCAATAGCACAGTCCTGAACACTACTAATCCTGGGCATTGAATGGAGCAGGGATCAGGCACTAAAACACATTTTATACTAACAAACCAAAAAATCTGCAGTAGTTATGCACAAGACAAAAAGTCTCAGAGCTTTATTTTTAACAATTGTGTCCTTTTCATTTCAACTGAAATGATTTTTTTTTTAGATATAAACGGAATTTCTGAGGTTTTATAAATAAGGCTTATTGGCACATAACAGCATTCTTCGACAATTATCTTCATTCTGTATCATGAACAGCATTTGGACCTTTACCCTGCTACCCCAACTTCATTTCCTAAGAAGTTTAAGTCATTGTAGTCTAAGGGAGATGGTAAATGTCATAGATCTTGTAGGCATTTTCAGGGAGCCATGGCTGCCCACTCAAAGTGTTAAGCCTAAGAACTTGCCTTGCCTAGCCCAGTCCCACCTAATGTGCTTTATCTCTAGACAGATACAGGGGACCTTCAGTCAGACTAAGTCTGAAGGTGAGATGTTTCTAGGAATACAGCTGTACACATATTGAAAAGGGTCTGATGATCACAATGTCACAATTCAGCACCTAATAATGTAAATACATAACTGATGAAAATGATAAGAATGTAAAAAGTTGGGAAATTCACACATGAAAATTATGGAAGTGGCTAGACTTTGAGGATGTTCCTGTAGTAGTTAATACCAGTCTGCAATTTGTTATCAATTTTATAATCTTTAAAATTTAAAAATATTTAAAAATTAAACAATCCCAAAATGTTAATTTGCCAAATGCATAGTTAGAATATGCAGGCTACTTGATGTCCTCACAAAATACATAGTTTCTTATGATCACCAAAAGCGAACTTCAGCGTTAGGTTGCATATTTGGAAAACTTAGCATATGTGCTAAAATATATATGTGTATACATACTTTTATACACACACATGTAGATATATATAAATATTTAACAGAAGGTCTGAAGGCATAATCCCATGTCTCATTACAGTTATGTGCAAAATTCCTTTGGACATCCAAACACATTCCTCAAATGTCTAATAAATGAGTTGTCATTGCTGGTGGAAAGCAACATGATGCCCAAGCAAAACGACAGATTTAGGGCTTCTGACACTAATAAATGTTAATTGTGTTCAAAGGTGTTAGATATTTTGTGGCTATTTTAAGTAAATAAACTTGATGACATATTGTTATTTTTCAAATTAATAGGTTGTGACTGTGTTCCAAGATGTCTTTTTCATGTGTTAAGGGCAGAGTAAAGGCTGCCTGAGAGATACAGTTTACTGAAGTCGCTGTGAATGGCTACCTCCAACACGTCAGTTTGAGGGTGTGCCAAGGACAGACATTTTCAGAATCAGAATAGTTTCTTTGATGCCAACATTTTTTTCAAAATTACTTACAGTTAAAGTATTTTGTGCAGAATTTAAAACTAAGCGATTGCACCAGATTAATCTGGTGGTGGTATGAAGGACCATTGCATGTAACTGAAAACGTTTTGACTCAGAGTTTCTGGGACTAGTTCAGATTATACCAACTATGTTAAAATAATTGCCACCCATGTCTCACGTACGATATAGTTACTACATCCTATTGCTAGTTTTCTGTGGCAACAATTGCTTGTCATTGAGGAGATTAGCTCAACTTGTTATGCAGAAATGTACATATCACATCACACCAGTTACTAAGATAATGCAAGCATGTACAGGAGTGACTGTTGAAACAGAACATTAATCTGTGGTAACGATAAATGCATCTGCTCTAGTGCCCAAAGCAATTTCTACATTAAGCTGTAGTTGGAAGGGCAAAAAGATACGTCTTTATAATAAGTCTGGTTGTTTGCATTTGTTGTTATTTATACTTAGCCAGCCTCAGTGTTTTCTCATTTTCATCTACAGGGCAGCAGTACCAAAAAGGCAAAACAACCAGGAAGAGTCAAATCTTTAAGTAGATACAGTATTAGTTCAAGTAAAATAGTATATAGCCATAGGGTTTGATTTCAGAAGCAATATCTATTAAAATGTGAATTTTTTTCCATTTTTCTAAAGTATTATAAAACTCAAGTAGAATATTTAGATACGGACAGCTCCAATTTGTCCATAGCAAACACCATTCAAAAGCAAAACTCCAGTTTTATCACAAACTACAACATGAATTAATCTTTTTGACCTTATTTTTACTTTCACCATTTTTATGAGTCCAGTGTAAAATTTAAGTTCTTGCCTCTTCATAAAAGGGTCCACATTTAAATTTAAGTCCCTTTTAAAGCTGTAAATATGTTTTTTAAAGCTTTAGCAGTAATATGTCGATGACAATCTGAAACGTAGGTCATTAAAACCAAACATACGATCCTTTTAATATAACCCAGAATGTTTATAGCATTACCATTATACATAGTTATGGTTGTATTTACTATTATTTCTAATTACTGAAGAAATATCCCACTACAATCATTAACTGGTTCTAAATATTCTTAGAAAAGAACCTAAGAAGATTTATGTGCTGTTGAGAGTGCGATGTAAGTCTTCTAACTTCCAGAAGATAAACAGTTTAGACACAGCCTTGAAGTATACCCTCACTTCATCACTCTCAGTTGTGTCAAGGGGACTATTTGGGTAGTGTGAGTAGAATTTGGTTCACTCTCTAGTAACTACAGGGTTTTGTCTCTTTTTTGTCCAAAGCATTTTGTTCATGAATAAAATTCTTGTAGCATATTCAGACCCAACTCAATTTGCAATTAATTCAGTTGGAATTATTTAATTGACTGAGACGGAGAAAGCCCTTATATAAAAGCTTACCTGTCTTGGACTCCCAAGTTTGATTAGTAGATTGATCTGCTCTCTCTTGCATTTTAATTCAGATGCTCTACCAAATCACAGTCGTACCTACACCTCTGACAATACTTCTACCAACACTATGGGGAAAATTGTGGCTCCTCCATTGCCAGTGAGGCCACAATATTCATTTTTGTGGTCTAGCTGTTCCATTCCTCTCCTTCAGAATCTGTGATTTAACTCATTCTGATGCCTTTATCTGGGATCCCTTTGCCTGGCTGCAGCAAGATTCCACTCACGGAAATTAAATATTGAAAATATTCACTGCCAATCAATTTGTTATTCTTGAATGATTTCCAGGACAATTCTATTACTATTAGAACTTCCCGCAAAACATAAACTTCTTAGACTTGATGTTTTGCTTTGCCTATTAATCCAAATAATTAGATTTATCTGAAAAAACTGCAAGTGAAAAATGTTGTAGCTGATTTGCCTACATCACCCCTTTAAAATGTAGAAATTTTGTTTATTTTATATATTCATATGGAAATGCAAAATGAATACTGGAGGTGAAGAAAGGGTTGTATACACTGTGCTGTAACTGTAATGTGTAAACTTTGAAAAATGTGTAACATTTTACAATCCTGTACAACATATAATCTGATAATTGTGATTCAGTAGCTTTAGTGTAAAAATAATTTGAGGCAATTCAAAAATTGTGCATGTAACGAGATGGGGATGAAGCTACTATACTGCACATTTTGTCAGTAATTTTCCTAAAACATTGTTCAGTATAATTGGTTCATTGTCACTCAATTAAATTGCACCTTCTTATATGCTGCAGAGCATTAGAATTAGTGTGCTCAGAATAGGTCCATACTATGTACAAGCCAAGTGAAAAGAAAAATGTAATCTAGTAACATAACTTACATAATTAACAGGCAAGACTTGGCAAATTACTTCCCTGGATCCTATACGTGTAGGAATCATTGCCTATAACAAAATATTCTACAGCATCATAAATTCATGACTAAAGAGTTGGTGTTAGTTCTGTAATTCAAATAATATTTGTAACGCCAGAATTCAAATACCTATTCAGCCTAGTTTTAGTACTCTTATCTTTCCAGCAGACTTCTCTTTTTGACTATCATCCCTTTTTCTTTCATTATCTTTTTCTGTATCGATAATAGGGAAGGTAATAAGGCTGACAGCTTATTAACCTTCTAATTTTTTCCCTTGATGTGTGTGTGGGCATGGGGTTTTAAGCACAGAAAACTGGTAGAATCTGCAAACACTTAAAAAACTTTATGTGAATTGCTGCACATATTTGGGGACTACAGTGAGAAGAAGGAAAAGTATCAGTAATGATCTAGTGACAGCCTGTCGTTAAATATGCTAAAAATTTAAGACGTTAGTAAACTAAAAGGCCCACTCATTAAAACAAAAAAAAAATAATAATAATAAAAAAATGTATAATTTGACAAAAACAAGAATATAATGTATAACAAAGTAGAATTCACTTTCAGGGAAAGTGTAGTTTATAACCCTGAATAAAAACGATACTCTTAAAAGTTTCTTTTCTGGTTAGACTGCCAAATCGGCACTGTATTCTATTCACTAGAAAAGCTATTGGCTCAGACTTTAAGGGATCAATATTACATTGTATTTTTTCTTAGTATACACATTATAGTTAAGGTCAGTACATGCGAGCGTTATTCTTCTAAAAAATCCTAATGCAAGTGTCTTAGTCCAAATATTACAGTAATTTTAATAGCAGTGAATCCTATTGAGTGCTGCATGGAAAATGTGTTTTAAGTTTATTGTAATCTGTTCTCTGTCAGTGTCTTAATTAAAATATTTTCTTTGATCACACTAAACCACATACAGTTGTGAATGATGATTCACAGGACTAACACACAACACAACACTATATTATGGGGAATTTAAATAAAAAAGGAATGGCTTTTCTTTTTTTTGCAGGAAGTCAGAGTTTTATTATAATTAACACAACTGCGGTACACTAAAGATACATTACTTATGGGTAACTACCTGAAGGAGAACGGACAGTGTATTCCGTGTAATTCTATGTCCATGCTACACTTCCTTTCTTGTTTGTTTGTTTCTTTTGAACAGAAATGTGATCCCTTTATTTAGGAAAAGAAAAATAAAAGTAGAATAGGTATTTTTCTGTTCCTGGGACAGACCGAATTCTGGTTTTCCTTGCTTCTACAAAAACATACTCTCCAGAAGTCTGAGGATGAAAGTACTCAAGCTGTGGTGTCTCTTCTTTGTCTTACCTGCTGTAATTATCTCTTACAAAATTTATTGCTGCAATGTTTACAATAATAAGTGGCTTTAAATTTCAGAAACAAATGAGTATACAAATAGGACCCAACCTTTTTATATTTAATATTTTTGCTGTCCTCTGTTACGCTTAGCATGTTTGCATACATTCGAAAGATTAAAGCATGGTGTTTAAGATTTAGTTTGGAATTCCAGATAATACACAAGGTTATAAAAATTTAATCTGTGGGTAGATGAATGAACGGTGTTTTTTCGAAGTTGTTCCCCCAGAAATTCTGTAGCCAGTCAAAAGTTGGTGAAGGGACACTTCAGAGAAAATGCAAACCCTTTCAGCTGTTTCGTTATCTAAGAGTTTCCTGTGGCTTGCGGAGTTCAAGGCTACCAGGAGGTAAAGCTGTGCTTTGCGTGTGAGAGGAAACAAAAAAAGGTTTTGTCTATGCTCCTGTCACATCTTTCACTGCCTCCCTTCTTGGATTCAGCTCTAGTCTGACGTGAGATGTAAAAGCAAAAGAAGTGGTAATCCAGACCTTCTAAGCTCCTTGAAGAAGTCTAATTTGGCTTCATTCATGGCAAGGAAGGATGTGTAATGTGCAGTGTGCCCACCTGAGGTGCATGCAGGTGTACACCATGGAGATGCACAAGTGCACACGAGTATGTGGAGGGTGCACGCACACATATGAACACGTATACACATGCGTTACTAGGGCTGTTGGAGGAAAGCCTATTATAAAAAGCCCACAACTGTATTGCGCAAGGGATGCGAGGGAAGGAACTTCAGTTTACTTTTGCTGTACTAATCGCCCTTTTGCGTTAACACATGAAAAGCCTTTTTCAAAGGTTACAGACAAGCAGTGGTATCGATTGTACGTGGGCCCCAAATGACTCATCTTAATTTGAGGGATCTTTACATATGGTGTCCTGCACTAAATTTTTCTAGTAGTTTGTTTGGGAAGCGTCTTACTACTGGACCAAGAATTGGAGAAGAGGAAAAACCTGAGTTTTCACCCATTACCCCAAAAAACTAACCTCGTAATGCCAGCACTACTTTCCTTTTGACCGTGTTAATCCTAAAACAGAACAGCATTGTGACACAGAATCATGGAATCATAAAGTAGTTTGGGTTGGAAGGGACCTTTTAAAGGTCATCTAGTCAAACCCCAAATTCTAGAAATTGAACTTTCTCCTTTTCCACCCCGTGAAGTTAAGTCAAAATACTCATGACTATTTATAAATGTTTCCTGAAGCTTTTCCTGTTACCTTCTTTTTGAATAAAGGTTCATTTCCTTACAGGACATTGTTAATATGGGAAATATTGCATTACTGTAGACAGTAATCTGAAAAAATCCTTCTAAAAAACCCCAAATATGTATTCCTGTGCTGGCTTCGCACGTTGAACAAGTCCTTTGAAAATAATCCTTAAATTAATAATTTTAAAAATACTCTTTATTCTCCCATTACAAAGTAACTGTTTATATATATAGCTTCTCTGAACATCTCTTTAGGCACCTCAGCGGGAACTTTGATATTTTCTGGCGCAGGATCTTGTAGCTGCGTTACCCATTGACTTCAGTGGGATTTGCGAACGCTCAGAAGCCCTGGGAACCAGCTTTTTTTTCTCCTACGTGTGGATTTAGACACCTGATTTTAGACTCATATTCAGTCATAAATCTATGAGTACCTTCCTACGGGTAGGGTGTTATTTCCCCCCCCCCCCAGACATGGCAATGTTGGATGGAATAACGCCCAGAGGGAGGCCCTGCGTGTGTGGGGGCTCTCAGCGGCCAGCGCTGTCCGCCCCCC
>JAVJGI010000014.1:115744078-115775594 GCA_035590275.1 Ibycter americanus | reverse complement strand
GGGGGCGATCGGAGGGGACCGGCACCTCGACCCTCGGGGGCCTGCGGCCACCCCTGCCCGCCGGGATCTGCGGCCGAGCAGCGGAACGGCAGCTCCCTCCCGCTGAGGGGGTCGCGGTACCATCGGGTTTTTTTTTGTTTTTTTGACTTGAAATGTGGTTTTTAAGGTTGAACTTGGCTCCTGCCGAACGCAGAGCGCCTGCGGAGCGGGGCTGCGAGAGCTCGCCGCGCTGAGGGGGATCGCTGCCCTTAGCGCCCAGTTTTGCCCTTAGCGCCCAGTTTTGCCTTTACCACCCAGTTTTGCCCTTAGCACCCGGTTTTGCCGTGCGACGGTCTGATTGTCCGAAAAAAAAAAAAAAATAATCCCATTTCAAGGCTGGCTTTGTCACAGGTGCGTGCTCATCGTCTCTTACCGAAGGCAGTCTTTTAATTCTTTAGGTTGTAAGGTGTGCCTTTAAGCAAAATGCTTCTGGGTTAAAGGAGGGAACCGTCCTGTTTAGAAAAATTAAAATAAAAATGCACGGCACATCCAGAGGATATCGGATTTTGTTATGAAGAACTGAAAAAAACCCGACCATAACTGATTGTGAAACATCGTTATATGTTATTGAACATCTGGATAGAGCAGAGCTTTTCCTTAACTGTTTGTTTGATGTACATCTCTCTGTTTAAACTATGGAGGATGTAGGATGCATCTATTCCTAAATTAGGAGTGTCTTCCCTACTTTTCATATTATTTTTGTACGATTTAGCTTTCATCTCATGAGGTTTTAGTGTGATGTGAGTGAAAATGTGGGGACTGAAGGGTAGCCCTGTATGTTGCTACTGACAGTAATTATTTCACCCACTGTTGCTGAAAGGGCTGGAAACAGCTATGGTGGAAAGTGATGATCAGAGAAAACAAACTGGTTTTAGTTGTGGAGTACTCTCGGATACGTAGCTCATATATTCTCACACTGCTGTTTTACAATCTGTTTTCAGTGCTCATTGTATCCCTATGGGTAACAGTAAGAAGAGAGAATACAGTATCTAGAAGATAGGAATATATGATGGTACGGCCACAAATATCCTGAGCAATCAGGGTAACTTGTGGCCTGGACGTTCCTTTACCTCTTGTGCACTAAACGTGATGAATAATTTCAGTTTGTAATTGCATAACATACAGTCATATCAATGCTATATTAGATTTTACCCTTACTGATGTCTTAGAAAATGTCAGATTTCCAGAGTAGCACAACACAGTTTTTTCCTTTTATATCACTCTCATTAGTGCATGCTAATGTCTGCTACATTACCGCAAGGCCTAACAAGACACATGAATGTGGTTTAAAAAAAAACATAAATCTATTCACTGTGTTATAGAATGACCAAGACACAGTGTCTGCATCAAAGGTAAAGAATTTTTATTAAGTAATGCTTGTTAGATTAGGTTTCTAAACTAGTATTTGATATCCTAGGATTAAATTAATAATGTTTAAATAGTGTTTTAAAAAGCAGGTGAACGGGGGGAAAATAGTTACCAAAATCAGTTTAGGCCAAAGAAAAGTCTGTCAAGTGGTTTTTTTTGATGTTGACATAACTTTTCCCAACAAGTTCAAGTATTGAGGTATTGGCTGCATAGAGTACTGATGAATTACCTAACTTCTGAATAACTTCTCTTTCTGCACCTTGTTTCAAAACTTACAATGAAATGAGCGACCTCTTGTCTTCAGTACTGTCATTGTACCATAGAAATCAAACAATAAGTGTAACTCAACAAAGCACGTGTGAACTGAAAATTTATTGAATTAATACAGGTGCTTTAAAACGCACACCCCACCTGATTAATAAAGTGCTAGCAGAAGAGTCTACTTTTAATGATGAATGTCTCTAAATCCAGGAATTGGATGAAAAAAAACATTAGTACAATAAAGAAGTTGCCTATTGTGTAAACACTTAAACATGTAAGTATAAAACGCCTGTTACTAACATTTGGAATCACAGCTGTAAAGAATTTTTTAAATCTTGTGAGAAAAAAAAAAACCCAACCAAACAAACTCTTAAATTTTCATAAGGTGATATTTTCAGAATGTACATCTTGGGAACACATTTGCAATAATTGCTGCTGGGTTTTCACTGGTAATAATAATAAAAACTTAGCTTGGCTTTACTATCTGATGTATTTGGTCTTCTATTTTGTATTTACAAACATACCAGCATTAATACTAAATGGGAAAGGAATGTTTTGTTTGGGTTTCTTGATTGTTTGGGAGAAAAAGGTGTAAGGGGAATACGTTTATTAACCCGGCTCAGTAAACAGACAGCCCTTCCACTTCATTTTTAAGGGTTTATTTCCTCTTATTAAGGAGGGATTTTCAGGGAATTAATATACTCCAGTCTTATAAATTATTGTTATTACTGTGTTGGAATTAATCTTTTTGTTTGTTTTATTCAAACAGAAAGAAAGATGTATTTTTTTATATAGTTCCAAGACTCTTAGGTTGTCATTCTTCACCCAGTAAATCAATGGGTGGCGTTTTACAGTATCTGTAGCAAGGCAGACACAAACAATACTATTGACAGGGAAGTGAACTTACTCATTCATCTTAATGGAGTCGTAAGTTCAAAAACAAATTATGACCATGCCAAGGGCTAGTTGTTACTAGAAAAACCGTGTAGGTAGGCGAGGCCATGGAGCTGCACTGGAACAACGTACCACTGTAGTCTGAAACAGAACTGCTTGGAACATAAGCCTCAATTAATGGTGTGGGATGAGTGTTTGCATGTTCATCTAAATTTTCATTAGTTGTCCATGGCATCCAGTTATGAACAAGTTGCATTATTAGGCAAGATTTCAGCCTGTGTTGTGGATTGTTGTTTGGTTGCCAGAACACAATAAATTAGGCAATTACTTTCAAACCTAGAAGTACAGATAATAATAGCATCTGAGCTGTGAACTTCTTGATGGAAAACATGTATGAGCTTTTAAGACACAGGTCACATCAGGTAACAGTTTGACGGTGTCTTTTGCTGAGCATGCATGCATGTATGTTTCCGCATATATGTAAACCAGAAAGAATTTTTGCACCCTGGCTTCTTTCAAACTGTATCTGCCATGATGTGGCACCAGAAAATTAATTTCTGAAGTAAACTATAGAACTTGTGGGGTTTATAATGCGTCATGTCTACCAGTGAGCTGTAAAAGCAGGCTGTTGCTTTTTCAGTTACTAGGTATCAATACATCTTGTCAGTTTATGCAAGGTTGGTCTTTTTGTGCTTCCTTCTAAAAGGCACCTGCATTAATTTTCTTCCTCATATCAAAAAAAACCCACACCAACCCTGAGGTAAGAAATAATGTCAAATATAAGTTCCAAAATTCATATAGCCTTTATTTTCACGATGATTACACTAGATGTAAATTGGGTAGCTCAAAGTAGGTAATAAAGCTTTTTGATTCTGGTATTAAAATCTCAGACAGATTACTGATGACCTTGAGTTATTCATCAGTTCAAAGAAGTTGGCTTATTTTTATTCACATATTTATTTTTACATAAGTGCAATCCATCACAGATAAGCACTCTTTCTGAATACAGCACTCAGAATTTTCCTGTAGCAATAAGGAGACTAAAGACTAAGTGTCTGTGGAGACTGAACTTCTCTCTGAATGAGACTGGTGTTTCACTGCTAGAGGTATCCCTTACTTTGAGGACTTAAGGTACTGTGAAGAGGGCTGTGCTGCAGCCTGTATTGTACTCATCCTGATGGATTTTGATGTGAAGTTATACAACAAGTATTTTTTGTGAGCATTTACATCATTACGGAAAAATGAGAGAATGAAACAAACACAACCATTGCAGTAAAAGTGTGTCGTTCCCTTTTACGTATGTAGATAAAGTCATGAGTCAAATCATACTTCAGTTTCAAGCTATTAAGAAATTTTTAAAAATATATTTTTACCCGTGTGTCTCACCTCCCTGTAGACTTGAGTGATGAAGACTTTGGAACCTCTGCAGTTGAAGATACGCATGGAATGGCTTGTTATCCCAAAGCCTCAATATGTATGCCATAAGTATGAGATGCACAGATTTGCAATTAATGCTTCATAATATATTCCTGGTGTTGTATTTGGCAGTACCGAGTGCTGTTTGGATATTGTTATTAATTTGTTTTGGACGAATGAGAATGATCGGTATGGAAATATTAAAAAATGTATCGCTTAAGCAGATATAGTTTAAAACTAGGTCAGTACAGTAGTTCTCATGTAGCATGAGGGTGTGAAGGCACCACAGAGGAACTAAAGTGTTTCCAAAAGTATACAACTTGGTCTTCTTGAGGAAGGAGGCAAGTCAAAATTTAAGCTAAATGTTGTAAGGAGATATGGAAAACCAAACTGAAGAGAGCAGTTGGCAGTTAGTGAGCAGTGGTTTTTCCATCTCTCATGATTTATTCAGAGAGCAGTGTTTCCAGTTTCAGCCAGCATCTTGCCTACAGCAGGAAACAAGCCAGTGTAGTTCCCAGAAACCAGACTGACACCAGCACAGAGGGGATGACCGTACCTCACCTGCCTACTCTTCTGCGGTCCTTTTCAGCATGTCTCCTGCTGGCTGATCTCAGCATTGGATCAGAAATACTTTGAGAATGGTCCAGAATGACCATTCTTATCCTCCTATGCATTTAACAGTTAATTTTTGGCCAGATGACACTTCTTTTGGCAAGTCAAATAGTTTACAAATGAGAGAAGGAAAAAGCATGGAGGAAATTCAATGTTTTCTTATGCAAATATCCTCTGTGTTTCCAGATATATGTTTTTAGATCAAATTACTTAGATCTGAACTTTGGGTTTGTTTAGGGTATCTGATGTTAGCCTTTTCACTTGAGAATTTCAGAAAAGTCTGTGAAAGTTCAGTAAATTATTTGTCAGTAAGGTATAGAGTAAGTTAATATCCAATTTGTTGGCAATTTTTTTTTTTTTTTAATGGAAAGCCTAACGTGTTTAAAACTCCTTTAACGGATTAGCGATATTTAGAAACTGATACAATATGCAATATGAGAAGCATTTTATTGTTCTTGTATCCCAATAGAGCATAGCTATGTTAGCATATATTCTTATACCAGCTGTGTGTGTAAAATGGAATGTTTCCATTAGGATCACTGAATTTCTCTAACTGGACATTGACATAAAGAAGAGGCTAGTCCTTTGTTATGCCCCTTAACATGCTGAAGTCAGTAACAGAGAGAGAGAATGGTAAATAGTGTGGGAACAGACAAGTAGGGAAAGAAATTATTTGTCCAAAATCTATGTTGACCTCCAGGAACCATGTTATCGTGCAGGAGAGGTCAACAAAAAAGGATCTATTGTGAACAGTGCATCTTCAGAAGCTGGTTTTGAACTTGTAAATGATGTACCAGTCTTTATGATAAGGTGTTGGAACGGAGAATTACTACTGAAAAGAAGATTTCTCTTGCATGATAAAAATGTGAAATTGTTTGCAGGATTTCCTTCTGGTCTATACAAATCAACTTACTCAACTTCATGAGAAAATGATTCTCCAGACCTTTCTCTTAGATTACTTTCTAATTGTTGAGTGCCACTTCCTTATCATTTTTGGTTTTGTGAATTTCTCTCTTGGCAACTTCTGTAAAATTCAGGATTTTTGTAGTAATGTTTGTTTTTTCTTACTTGGAATAGGTTTGTATGACCTGTTAAAAACATGAAGATCTATATTTTTATTTAGTTATTTATTTTTTAGGGCTTTTAAAATGCATTTGTAAACACTTCTTTCCATTTCTGCACTTATTCCTGAAAGTAATCATCACTCTGTCTTCTATTGTAATGATGGCAGAATATTTCCAGACCATACAAAAGCCTGTAAAATTTAACAGTGACATTATCTTCAGCTGGTTTATTTCTCTTGTAATCCCCTTAGTTAGTCTTCCAGTCTACCACTTATTCCAACAATCCTTATACTAGTTCCAAGGATGCTTTCATTATCAATCTTGCAACACCTTTTTTTTCTTTTGTGTAGGTAGGCTATTGATCGTTCCCACGTCTAAGACTAAGTCTGTTCAAAATAGGTAGGCATCAAAGAGAAGTCACTTCAATTAATTCAGCATCTATTTGTAACGTAAGTACTAATTTTAATGTGCTACAGAACACAGCTTAGAGGCCAATCTTGGCTTTAAATCCACTGCATGTTTTATACAGATATCTGAAGCTTGCTAATCCATGATATTAAAAAAGAGCAACCCAAAAGCATCCCAAGAAAACAAATGCCTCAACCTGTAAGCCAGCAGATACTATTACTTTGTTTTATGAATCTATTCACATTCTAAACACATAAAGCCTCAATAATTATTATGTGTATTTAAAGAAAGTAGGGGTATGTTGATCTTTAAACTAAGACTAGATTAAGAAAATGCTGTAATATTCTTAACTGACATTTCTTTTGGTGGTCCAGTAGGATCAGTTTTTGTAAAATTCAAAAACATTTATTTCATGGGGAAATTATATCTAGATTGAAAATAAAATGTTCTGTAGAATAATCTCAGGATTTTAAATGTATTTTGTCTCTAAATATAAAAAGGTGACATTCACATTTAACAACAATTTGGAAATCTTGATTCAAAACTCTAGAAACATTTTATTATTAAAAAAATCATAATGATATCAGACAACATAGAATGATTTGTGTGAACGTCAAACAGACTTGAAACAAGGAGAATTAAAATGAAGAACTTTAGATTTGAATCTTTTTCCTGTTCTCTGAAAATCTATAAGGAATGAGTTATTATAAAATCTATTTTTAAGTTGTCCCAATGTTTTCGAACTTTTATCGCTAACTCTCCCCACATATGCTTCTCTGCCAAACCCCGCACCATGGCTCAAAGTTCCGTGTCACTGTGATTTATCTCTATGCAAAGAAGGAGACAAACTGAAATTTCGAGGAAAGATTAAGTCCTGGTTTTATTTGTATTACCCACCAGAGAAGGCCATGCTTCATTCACTTGGTCTCCAGCTTCGTGACCCTTAACATTTCCTTAACTGTGGTGTTAATGTTGCTTGAAATCCTCTTCTGGAAAACTTGGGGGTTAAGGGGGGCTGGTGCAGCAGAGAAGTCCACACACAATCTCCAGGAGGCTGCTGTAGGGGAAGTTACATGACCAGGGCTGGCCTCTGTCCATGGTTCTCTCTTCCTTCTGCCAGCTGGTACAAGACAGTCCCAGCATAAGAAACATGGAAAAGGTCTTTCTTGTTACCGCCTTTCATCCACTTTCCCTTTTTCCCTCTTCCACTGTCCCCAGTGTTGTATGTGCCTATACTTTAAGGTTCTACTTAAAGTCTCTAGGAAGAAACAAGAATTTAAAGGTGTAATACTCTATTTTAATAGAAATTCTTGGTTTGTGTTTAGGTAGATTTGTAAGAAGCTGGTAGAGGTTTTTTTTTCCTTTTAGGAGAGGTGGTTTTATTTGTTCTAAGTTGACTGAATTCCAGGCAGTCTTTGGAGGTGTCTTAACTGTTTGCTGACAGGTTCTCCGAAAAGAGCAATACCAGATTAACGAGGGCTGGATGCACAGCAGCTCCTCACAGGTCACTGCAGCTCTGTTGGATCGCATAAGCAATACTTGTGTGAGAAGCAGTAACATGAGCAATCTGGAGTGAACATTTTAATATACGGATATGTTAACTGCATTTCTAATACAGCATTCCTGCATGCCAACAGGTTTTTGAAATTATGCAGGTTTTAGCTTTGAATAAATTCAGTGCTGTGTCACTTCTATGCAATGAAAAAGGTGGGCAGTAGGCACCATCTGGAACAAGCTACTGTGAAGGTACACACACAGAATGAGGACATAGTAAAAGGTGTATTTACTGGGATCTCTACTGTCTCAATCCATTTAATGGCTTCTGCACCTAGAACAAAAGGGGAAAAGTCACATATAGCAAACAGTATCATTGATGCATGTAATGAGTGATTTGTTTTGGCTGGGGACCCTTGGTTAGAGTGCACTTGCTGCTGTAATTTGTATTCTCTGGCTGCTGGTTTCTTCTTAGCTTAAAATAAAGGAATAAAAGAATGAATTGGAAAGCATTCTGTAAAATAATGCACTAGCATTTTAATCTTGGTAAAAGTTATTATCTCCCTGAAATTTCCCGGGCCAGTTTTCCCAGTGGGTTCCAGCTGCTGTTTTAAAATCAAACTCTATAGGAAAAATTCTGCAAAAATTTAGAATTAAATAGCTGAAATATATTTTGGACATATTAAAAAAAATATGAAAGGAGGCCTAGCCATTTTTTCTGTAGTGCTTCCATTCTTTGTGGCTGGAAATTGACTGCATGAAAAGCATTTAGATGAGGGATTCATATTTCAAAATGTGGTTTGGATCCAGCACTTTCTGCTAAACAAAGTGGGGCTGCATGAAATTGCATAGTCCTTCATGTTGTGCCTGCTGTGTCTGGCTGCTGAAGATCTTTGAAGGGGAAGGTAAGGGAAATGTAAAACCTTTGTCTCTGTTAGATTGCTTCTGTTTGTATTGCTGAAGTTGCTAAATGCTTACATGCCAGAATAATACAGTAGGAACACCCACACCGAGGGTTATGTTAGATTTAATCACTCAGTTTAGTGGACTTTGTTTTTTAGAGGGACATTTTATTTAGGTAAATATGAATACTGTTAGTATTTAGGAATGAAGAAACATGATGAGACATGTGGCACGTGAGCTTCTCAGCCAAACTCACACTCAGACTGCCATCAGATGTGATGGAAACCCAAACTCTTGTTGCTGCTAAGACAACAGTAGGAATGTTTACCCTGGGATTTTGGTGTACGATTAAAAAAGGTTATTAAGTTACAGATTTCCACACCAAGAATTTCAGAAAGAATTAGCTTCATTTCCTTCTTTAAGAAATATAGAGAAGGATCTCGTGCTAAGGGTAAGAATTTGCCGTTGTAAAATGGTCTGTATTAGAAGTGATACAGATGTGTTGTATTCAAAGGAAGAGGAATGATTGTGTACACTGCACAAAGAAAAAAAAGGTCTGCTAGAGAGGAGTATTGTATAAAAACTGCTTCTGAAGAAATCTGGGATTATAAAAGTCAACCAGGAAATCAGATGGTATTCCATGTCATGTTAATGGTTCCTCTTGATGCAGATGAATATAATGATGTTATCATATACTCCATTTTTCTATAGGCTATCTAAAGGGCATCTCATCTAGTGTAGAGAAATGAATGCATTTGGTGGTTGGAAGGAGTCCAACATTTCTTGTTGCCGACGTTTAATACATGGCTCTGTGCAAATATTCGGCTGCACGCAGAGTTATTTTTTCAGTGTTGAATCACTTCAAAACTATTATTTTCACAATATTCTTTTGAGCAAGTCTGCTGTGTCTTTATAGCCACTGAACTAAGGAGAAGAGTTAACGGCCAAAGCTTGTGACCAGTTTGTGACACCCACTGATTTTCCAAAGAGTTAGTGTTTTATGTGCTCAGAGGTAGGTGGCAGAGGTAGATATAACACCTTGGTGTTCAGTGTAGTCTTCAGTGAAAATAATTGTTATTTTTTTCTTCCTGTACTTAACTAAGTTGTTCTCTACTAGGAACACTTTGTCCCTGTTTTAAAAATCCATGCTATAACTCACTTCATCAAAATGTTGAATGCGTATGAAGTAGATTTGTGCCACACAAATTAAAGACTTGAAACTTTCTTGCCATTTTGTGTACCTGGTCTCTTAACAGCCTTCCTGAAGTCAAGGCCTCAACTCGCAACAGAGGTCTTGGCAAGCTAGCCCATGGAGCTGTTTGGCTCTTGGGCTTGGGAACCAGCTGTTTTTGATGCAGACTGTGAGCCACAGGGACTGCTTCAGTTCTGGCTTATCCTAACTTTCAAATACGGGACTTGCAATAGTATAAAAAAGTAGTTAATACAAAATTTCCTTTCCTACTGCAATTTTTATTTTTTAAAAAGTTCATTTTTTCTCTCCTTCTTCACATGTCATTCACATAGGATGATGGTTTATTTAGATTGACAGTGTAATCCTCTACTAAATGATCTGAATTACTTAAGGCAAGAGAGATGCCATCTTCCATGGCATAAGCGTTAGATGGTAATGAAGGCATGCACCTTGCCAGTAGATTATGTTGAGCAGCAAAGGAATTTTGAAACTTGCAAGTAAAATAGGCTCATTTTCAGGTAACACACCAGGGCTGTCCTCACTAGGTTGCGTAAGAGCTCTAATGGTCATGACCTCCCATTCTGTGGCTCTTTTTATCACTTCAGCTGTCCTATCCTTTCTTTTGTCTTTTTTCCTTTCTCAGCCTTACTCTTCTGCTAAAAGGCTTCTGTCCATCAGTGCCCACAATTTCCTTTTAATTTCTGTTTTTTATGGTTCCATTCCTCATTTTGCTGCATTTGATTTAAGGTGTTTGTTTTCTTTGTCCTTCCACTCTCTCTGAGCTCTGAGATGAGAGAGTGAGATGAGAGAATGAGATGAAAGCTTTCTGTACTTGTTGACTTGGAAGCTGGAAGATACAGTGAATGGACCATCCTGTGCAGCCTCACAACCCTAGGATTTTATGTATGTATGGAATATGCTTAGTTGCTCTGTGGTAACAGTACCAGCGCAGTCAAACTGATACATAGAGCCTGCTAAGGATGGAATGCACTAAGCGTAGATAAGCTTTGGCAGAGCCAAAATTTCAAATTGCTGTAGAGAACATGTTCAACTTGAGTAAATGTGAACTTAGAGCAAAGGACATCAGTTAATATCTATCAAGATGCTTCAAATCACAGAAATGCTAGTGTTCTTGAACTAAAGATGCAGAACATATTTTCCCTTCTCTTGCTCTTGGAAATGTTTGAGCAGTTTTGTTCGAGTTTTTTTTTTTTAGAAGTCCACTTCAAACATAGGGTTTGAAATAGAATATTTCAGTTTGGAAAATGTTGAAAAGGCAAAAAACCTGTGTTGTAAGATGAGAGAGTTAAGTAACATGAGCCATAACCGTAGTTAGAATGGAGGTCACACTTGTACCTAGTTTCCCATTTTTTTCCTTTTTCATGGCACACCTGTTGCCGCAGTACATCAAAAGTTCCAGTAACGCTTAGCCTATTCACTTTACTAATAATACTTTTCCTTACTAATTTTTTGACAAGTAGTTTTGATTTTAAGTAATGTCCTGAAGCCTTAGCGTTAGTGGGTTTCTATTATATTAGAGCAAATTAGGAAATTATTTTTAACAGCTGTAGTCTGATAGATGTATGTTATACTTGAGAGGTGTGCCTCAAGAAATAAAAGCTGATTGAAACTGGTGCTACAGATGGGTATTTTGAAAACAAAAAAGAAAATAAATAATAGATTAGGCTTGATTAGCAGTTGACATTTAGAACGGCACATAGATAATGTTAAAATTTACTGACAACAGGCAGTCTTCTTCCTGATTTGCATTTGTACCTCCATTCTTGGTTCAGGTGGATCATGGTACGTACATTTTAAAGGTTAATGAATAAATTACCATATTGCTCATCTGATTGTTCAGGCTTTAGCCTGGAGGTCTGAATGTTTTATAATCTAGTTTGTCTTATGTAGAACCTTAATTTGTTTAATTTTCTTTTTTTTTTTGTTATAGGAAATTCTGAATTGCTTAAATGTTTAGATGAGTCCAAAATAATTTATGAACTGATTTTCTGTCCTGCCTTCCTCCATACACTTGCTTTACTCCGCTGCAATTTAAGCATAGTTTTACCTGACTTGCATTCTTTTTAAGGGAAAAGAGCGTGAGGATCATGGTCTTCAGTTACTTCCTTCCATTTAATAAATATATCAAACAGTGATCATAATATAGAGCATTGTTTCACCTTGCTATGTACTTTTTGTCAACAATATCTGCATTTGCCTTCTAGTCAGTTTTTAATGCACAACAGTACTTTTACCTCCCTCAACAGGATTACCAAATTGGTCTTTTCACCCAGTTGGGCCTTGCAGAAATTCAAGCCTTTTCCAGTTCATAACTAAAAGTAACTAAAAAGTCCCAAGAGGCTTGTTAACCCTGCCTCGCTGCCTTTCAATTCTAATAAGTACATTTTTCTTTACAAATAATAGTTTGGAAAATAACCGTGTGTTATTATTACTGCTGAAGAACTGAAGATTCTTTGGTATTTGCACTTTTTTGTATTTTTGATTTAAATTCCGCTTTTGCAGTTGGAAGGTCTCACTTCTTTGTCAGCGGAGTGCATCCTCAACAAGTTTGCTGATGACATAAAACTGAGAGGAGTGGCTGATATGCCAGAGGACCATGTTGCCATCCAGAGGAATCTTAACAAGCTGGAGAAATGGTCTGACAGGAACCTCGTGAAGTTCAACACAGGGCAGTGCCAAGTCATGCACCTGGGGAGGAACAACCCCATGCACCAGTATATGCTAGGGACCACCCAGCTGGAAAGCAGCTTGGCAGAAAAGGACCTGGATGAGGACACCAAGACAAATGGTGTCCTGGGCTGCATTAGGCAAAGCATTGCCAACAGATTGACAGAGGTGATCCTTCCCCTTGACTCGGCACTGGTAAGGCCACACCCGGAGTAAATTTTGAGCTCCTCAGTACAGGAGAGACAGGGACATACTGACAGAGTCCAGTGAAGGGACATGAAGGTGATGGACTGGAGCATTTCTCCTATGAGGAAAGGCTGAGAGAGCTGGGAGTGTTTAGCCTACAGAAGAGAAAGCTTGTGGGGGGATCTTACCAGTCTATATAAATACCTGAAGGTAGGCTGCAGAGAAAACAGAGCCAGGCTCTTTTCAGTGGTGCCCAATGACAGGCGCAGAGGCAATGGGCACAAGCTGAAACACGGGAGGTGCTCTCTGAACGTCAGGAAACACTTTTTTTTGTTTTGAGAAACGCTACACTCTGGGGGTTCTCAACCACACTATGGTGGTTTGGGTTTTGAAAACACCACAGTGTGAGAGTGACTGAGCATTGGCACAGGTTGTCCAGGGATGTTTTGGAGTCTCCCACACTGGAGATACTCAGAAGCTCTCTAGACACATTCCTGGGCAACCTGCTCCAGGTGACCCTGGTTGAGCAGGGAGGATTGGAGAAGACGATCTCCAGAGGGCACTTCCAACCTCAACCATTCTGTGAATCAGCAAAACATATTCTTCAGCAATCCAAATTTTACCTGTGAATGTTTCTGTTTCACTCAGACTTGACTCTTCCGAGCCGCAACAATATCTGTAGTAGTTTTCCATTGCATTTAATTAAAGGACCTGAACAGGGAACGAATATCTATGGAGGAAGAACGTAAACTGATTAGAAATTGAGAGTGGTTTAAATGTTTGTTTTTTTTTTAATTCAATTGTAACTCTGTAATGATATTTTACAAACTGAATTGTATGTTTGGTTTTTTTCATCCCTTTTGTTCTCTTCAACCTTCTGTGTGGACTGGCATAGGTGGATGTGTGCCATTTTGAACTGATAAATAATTTCAGCATCAAAATCTGCATAGGTAAAAATGAAGCTGTGAATAATCAGTGTTCTCCCAGATATTTCTGTGCTGTGACACATTCTGTAGGATCATTTCAAGAGGAATCAGTTAGGACATGATTGTGCTAGGCACTATTAAAGTGCAGATTCAAGAGAAACAAGCTTGTGTGTCAATGAAAGGCACTGTGACTTTCTTAAAAGGAGGAGTAGCAAAGGACAGCTGGACCATTTGGGTATCAGAGCAGAAAACCAAGACCAAAGCTAGAGAGATAATAATCACATGACGAATATACATGCTATATATTAATTTTATTGCTGTAAGGCAATGCCCCAGAGAAACACAATGGCTTCTGGATCAACTGTGACTGAAGAAAGTATCACAAGGCACACCATAGAGAATGGGAATATTATAATGTCCAGTATACTATAATGATGCCAAACCAAGGTTGGTGATAGAAATCAAATGGACATACCAGTAGGTTTTAATAAACCCAAACTTCCAAATATTGTGAGGTAGAGTCAGAAGTAGAGTCTGCAGTAGAGTTCTTTTTATTTCTTCTGTATTGCAGAATGTGGTAGATCATTTCAACCTTTTCCACCTAGTCAGAGATAAAACCCTAAGGTTCTTCGGTAATAGCCCACTACAGCTGCTGGGTTTTGAGAAAATCACTAAGTCATGACTTGGAGCTTGGTTGCGTTAATATAGATCTTGGTCATTTTCTTTGTTTTCTCTCTTTAGCTGTCAGTATTGTTTCCATGTTATTTGAGTAAAAGTGAAATTTGGCCTTTTGAGAAAAAAGTAATTTTGAGAACCCTGTTGAGATGTCTGGCCTAAGTATCTTCTTCACTTGTACACATACCCCAGAACAGGAGTTAACAATGTGCTCTGTTAGCGGATAATTTACATTAGTGTTCTGTGCAGCCTTCTTATCAGCTCCCAGTGAGTTTAGTAACTACATATGTCAGTGTTGGCGGAATAAGATTATTTTATTTATGTAATGGACTCACGCCATGAAGTTGGAAGGTCCCATGAATTCACTTGAAATTCCAGAAGTAAGAATGAATGAAAAAATACCCAATTAGTAAAACTTTTTCACAGCAGAAAAATAACACGATATGTCCTTTTGCAAACAAGGATGACTGAAGTGAGTCATCTGGAACTGCACTCAGTTATGTAAATAAAATTAAGGACATGCTGTAATTCAAAGGTGCAATGTCTGGTTTGTATAAAAGGCATAAAGGGAATGGGTAGAACTGGAGTTGCTGCATCACAGAACTCAGGTCTAAGTAGCAGACATTTACCAGACCATGCTGATGTTATGGAGTGTGAATGATACCAATATCAAAGTGTATCAAAGCACTATCAAAGGCTGAGAATGAAAGACAATGACAGTGGAGCAGAATTGTCTGTTTGGGGTTATTGTTGTTAAGCAGAAGCTTGTTAGGGCGGCTTTTTTCTCTTTCTGTTGTAGGAATTTTAGTTTGCCTTTGAAACACTGAAAATTGGTTTAAAAGAAATACTGGGGTTGGGTGAAGTGTTCTGATGTGCTGTATAAGGAGAAACCTCTTTGCAGGTGACAGGTTTGTGTGTCTTGCTCATATTCTCAGGCTAAGGCCAATTGCCACCATCTGAGAAGATGAGAATTTTCTACCTCTGCAGGTCAGATGAGGCTGCCAAAGCAATTTGTGGTTGGAGACTTTTTCCTTCACTGTGGTATGTAATATACTTTCCTTACAAGGTTCATAGGGACTGCTGTCTTAAAAAAGAAGGAGAAAATAAAATTAAAAAAAAAAGAGAAGGTCCTGCTATAGGCAGGTTCTTCATAATACCCTCCAGTTAAACATCTGCTTAGTTAAGGGTCTTCTTTTTTATAGTGCATTTAGGAAAGGAAAAAGTTAGTGAGTTGATACTCAAGCTGTGCAAAGAATAATTCAAGAACTGTTCATTCTTTTGCACTAATGTATTTAAACTTTTAACTGTGATTATGGATGCTTGAGTCTCTAACCTAAGGGATTCTTTTCTGATAGCTGGTGTTCTTATGTCCAAACAAGATGCAATTGCACCACATTCAGTGAATACGTTGTCCAAACGACCTGATTATTTGAGCTGCCAGGTGATAGCTCAGGTTGACTTCACAGTTATTCAGCATGCACAAAAAGTTACTTTGAATGTTTGGGTTTGGGGGCCTTTACTGCATGGAACATATATTAAAAGATTATTGATCTGGTTTAAACAAAGAAAAAATTATGAAAATAATTTAAGAAATAGTCTTGATATGAAATGCTTTATGAATAAAGTAAAATTCTTGCTGGTGAGCTTCATGGAGGTAGTATTCTTTGAGCAGAGGTAAACATCATTGTGCAGCTGTAAGGAATGTAAGTATGATTGTCATTGCAGTAAAGTAATACAATTTATGGCTAAAGCTCCTAAAGTAGCAGTGGACTATCCTTTTTTTCAGATAATGAGATGGAACAGTACATTTTTGATAAGGAAGAGAAGAAAATAGGAAAAAGGAAGTGAAGATAGAAAAGCAAGTTATTCTGACTCTCTTACATGAGTATTCTAATTTATAAAATTTTGGGTTTAGTTTGGCAGGAAGAAAATAATTTGTTCAATAATATGTCATCTCCAGGTGTAAGCATACAGATTTCTAGACTCCAAGCAGGTTCTAGCACTTTTTAAAAAGTACTTAATTTTAAAAATATAAAAAATAAATTTATTCCAGTGTAGGGTAGGGAAGAAATGTCATCAACTTGAGTCTATTGATTCCATTTTTATTGCTCAAAACTGCTACAGTTCATAAAATGCAGTTTTACAGGCTATTAGTCCGTAATGTGGGTTATGTCCTTTGGAGACTTATGTTAAAGATAAATGCAGTGGTTCAGAAAGATCTATATTGCAGTTCTGTGAAGAGGGTTCAAGAATTATTTAAGTGCTTTTTACTGTGTTCCCAAAGCAAAAAGGTTGGAGGGGAGACATTACCATCAGCTTCAAAGACAGGAAAGGAAATTAGCAATGGAAGAGACAGTTTATCATTAAGCAAGTGGCTTAATTTCCTGGGGGTGAGGAAAATATTGTAATGATACTGTGACAATACAGGAAAAACTGTAACAATAGCAGCATTGAAAGGTGGTGGGTTTTGTTTTTGTTTTTTTTTTTTTAAATTGTTCTTTGCAGAAAAAAATACTATTTGCTTTAGTGGTACGTGGTAAGAGTATTTACACTGGATCGAGTGTCTTGACTGTAATTCGAACACAGGATTGGGAAAGAGCTCTGTTACCACAAGCAAACGCCTCCTATGATGCCATATAAGAAAATTATTAGTTTTCATTGTACATCTAGTTAAGTGATGTTGCCTCTTTGCTCCTATTGGAAGGTTGTTCTGAACTTCAGTGCTATGAAATTGAAATGCATTTTTAAACTGCATTTGTTAGTGGTTGGTGCTTATTCATTTATGTTCACGCTGGCATTGTCCCAAAGCTTGACAACAACTTTCTATTCTCAATTTTTATCCAGCTACACTGTTGTAGGAGGAGTCGTATCTCTTCTGGGTTTTGGCATGCTGTTTTCACCTCTCATTCAAGAGATTTCTGATCACTATGACAGTTACAGTTGCCTTTGCTTGTTCTTCATCCCATTTTAACTCATTCTTTCTTGAGCAAATGTGTCCAGAACTGTGTGCAGCTTTGCTGGTGAGATTTTACTGGTACTTTGTGCAATAGTAGTATTTTTATTAGAAATACCTGACACTTCGTGTGATGGCATTTGTCTCCTTCATTCCTATGTTGTTTGATTGGTCCCTGGTTGGCTTGTCATCAGCTAATACATGCACATCTTATCTTCTCTGTCTGCCCCTAGGCTCCCACTCCATAAAAGAAATTCTCCTTGGCTCCCTTTGAGTTGTCTAACAATATATATTTAATGTCCTTCCTTCTTTATTATTCCAGATAGGAAGAATCATTCCTTTTTTCCCCCATAGCCCCCCACACAGTGTTCCAGCCTTCAGCTGTGTTGACAATGCCTCCCAACTTTCCCATGAAAAAATCTCATTAGAACAAGCCTACTTTGGCCAAGGACATTCCTTAAATATTAAGTAAGATCAGCCTCATGACTAATCTTTGAGGAACTGGTCTATGAATTACACAGTTAAATATTGTCTGTCTCAAAAGCATGCCTTTATGCACTTCCTCACCTCTTTTGCTCTCTATTTAGAGCAGCTAAAAGCTCTTTTACAACTTGTTTCAGTTTTCTAACCCAGATTTATTTCTGACATTTATACAACAAAATGTACACGATAAGCTAACATGTTCACTACCTGTATGGTGTTGCCATACAAACAGCCACTTAATGATAACGTAACTATAAAACCGCAAATAATATTTCATAATTTTTGTGGATTCAAAACACTTTTCAGTTTGTATGATTCTGAAATAAGGCTGAAAGTACTGCATTCTGAAAGTCAAATTGAATGAAATTATCCTCAAATTCAGCTGTAATTTTACCTTAATGCATTATAATTCAGATGTCAGCTTTTTCTTCCATAATTTGATTCTGCTTGGCTATTAGGATCGCTCAGTACTTACTCTGTTTTATTGCTTTTAGATGAAATAAATTAAGCTGTATAGCAATATAAAAGATAATATTCATTGTTATAAATTTGGCATTTACACGAATGAAACATCTTAAATTCCCCCTTCATCTGTTTTAAATTAAGTATGAGATTTAAATCACTTGTTCTGATTGAGAGCAAGCACTGGAAATGAAGGGACTGTGGACAATCAAAAAAGCACACTGAGATTCTGATCAAGGCATTCATTATTGTTGGTGGGAAACAACGTTAAACAGTAATTGATTGCATTCATGTAGAGGGTAGAGAAGCCTGCCATGAGATAGTGTTATATTCATAGTCTGAGAATGATTTTGAACAGGTGGGAAAGTGAGAGTAATAAGCACAGTATTTCAAATTGCTCAGGTATGGTGGTAGCAAGCTCTTGTAAGAAAAGAGACCTTAGGCCAATGTGGGTTTATGAAATCTGTGTAATAAATTTGTCTTCAATTTTCGATATTATCTCCCTTTATAGTCGCTTTTTTAACTAGGGATGTAATTGTATATTTGATTTTTACCCTAAAATATTTAATTTTAACACTGATTCTCTCCATCTCATTCCTTATTAAATTCTCATTATAATCTCACTAATCCTTTTTATAGGTAGAAAAAAAATACATGCAAATAATAAAAAAATTTTTTTGCCCTAAAACTATTCTTAGATTCAACAGTCTTAATTTAATGTATGCTAACTCTGTGGAGGATATTGTTTACTCCAGAATAACTCTATCATTACTGAAAATGAAACTTTGTTTCTTGAAGACAGGGTTCTGTCATACAGTCTGAAATGAGAAGGGAAGACAGCTTCAGTTGTCTTAGTTTTTAGTATGTCGTGTAAGTTGCCACATTTTGAAAGACTGTGATTTAGAATTTTAGACAAATCAGTTACTGATGATGTATTTTGGATTCTAGATACAATTCGGGCAGCAGGTTGTCTGAATGAAAGCACGTATGTGCAAAACCTGTTAGATGCCTCCCCTTTCCAACTTGTACACCATTCCTGATGTGCAAAGAATAATAAATGTTTCTTTTTAACAGAGTCAGTGTTCATTGTCGTCCTGTACAGCCCATCTATCCATTACCACTTTTCAGTGCCTTTCCTGTCTCCAGCTGTTTTCCTAAAACCCTGGTTCTGTCTCCTTTGTGATTTTTTTTTTTTTTTTTGCTGTTCAGTGTAACACACTTTCTTTCTTTCTTTCCTTCTTTCTTCCCTCCTTCCTTCCTTCCCTCCTTCCTTCCTTCCTTCCTTCCTTCCTTCCCTTCTTTCTCTTTCCACCAGGTCTTTCCATACAAATGTTTGTCTTCAGGCTAGGCATTTCTCCCTCAGATTCCTCTATCAGTCTTTGTACACTCTGAAGCTCTTCTACTACCTCCATAAGATTGTATTTCCTTTTAACCTCATCAATTCATGTTATGCTCTTGTAAAATTCATTGTCTGACTGCTCTAGTCCACCCACTCAATCCATTCTCTGCTCTGTAGGCATCATCAGTCTGTTGGTCCTTAACCACCTTCATCAAACTGCAATTCCCACAGCGTTCAGCTTTCAGTGGGTTTTTCCTTAACTCTCAGATGCACTCACTTGATCTTTGGGTAAAAATATCTGTCCTTAATCAACTGACCTTTGGTCTTAGAGTTTGTTGGTCTGGGTGGCCCTGGCCTTGCCACAAACAATTGATTTGCTGCCTCTCTGCGGTGCTTCTTCCTTCTTGCTACTTTGCTGTTCACATCTTTTGCAGGTAACACTATTGTATTTCTCCAGCTTTACTTCCGAATCCTTTGTAATCCCAACTAGACTCCGACTGACTATGTGGATAGAGATGCCACCCTTTGAAATCAGGAAGGGACCATTTTTAGGCAAGCCAAAGGCACTGAGTTATCTGCTCTGTAAGATGCCTGACACCTGCATTGCAGCAAAGCTGGGTGCGGGAGGACTAGCTGGTTCTTCTCCCATCCCTCTTGTTAGTGACTTCTAGGGCAGCTGGTGCTATAGAGGCTCTGCAGGAAAACAGCCCGCTGACTTAGAGGGCTCCCACTCCACAAGAGGAGTTGGAAGAGGAGGGAACTGGTTTAGGCTCTCCCCTTCCCCACACCAGTAAGCAGGCATGTAACCATGCTATAGTGTGTTTCTTTTAAAGGAAACTAGAATAGCAAAATAGGCAGTCTTGGGAGGCTTCATTAGCAGAATTTAAAAACTTGCGTTGATAATATTTCTTGTAGGTTACTCCGTGACACAGTTTTCTCTGTGCTTTAATTACATCTGGTAAAATCTTCAGTGAAAGGTGAAAACAAAAGATTTCTATGGAGCTGTGTGTGCTGGGGTTTTAAAGGAGGGGGTCTGAATGAGCTACAGAATTTCCTAAAGGAGGTCCATAAAGTGCATTCTTCAGATGCTTTTCAAAGTACTTATATATAACAAACCTTCTTAGGAAGAAGTACAGAGGCAGCAGTAATTTTTCAGGCTTGGTCTTTGTTCTGTTGGTAAAAACTACTTCACACTAGATCATAGATGTACATACTGGATGCACAGAAATGTAGATAAATGTGAACTTCATGAAATTGAACAAGGCCAAGTGCAAGGTCCTGCACCTGGGCTGGGACAATCCCCAGTATGAATACAGACTGGGGGATGAATGGATTGAGAGCAGCCCTGTGGAGAAGGACTTGGGGATACTGGTGAATGAAAAATTGTACCTGAGCTGGCAATATGTGCTTGCTGCCCAGAAAGCGAACCGTATCCTGGGCTGCATAAAAAGTAGTGTGGCCAGCAGGCTGAGGGAGGTGATGCTTTGCCTCTACTCTGCTCTCATGAGACCCCCACCTGGAGTACTATGTTCAGTGCTGGGGCCCCCAGCACAAGAAAGACATGGAACTGTTAGAGCGGGTCCAGAGGAGGGACATGAAAATGGTCAGAGGGCTGGAAGGCCTCTCCCGTGAAGAAAGGCTGGGAGAGTTGGGGTTGTTTAGCCTGGGCAAGGGAAAGCTTAAGGGAGACCTTACTGCAGCTTTTCAATATGTAAAGAGAGCTTGTAAGACGGAGAAAGACTTTTTACCAGCGCCTGTAGTGACCAGACAAGGGGTGATGGGTAAATTGAAAGAGGGTAGGTATAGATTGGATATAAGGCAGAAACTGTTTATGATGAGGGTGGTGAGACACTGGAACAGGTTGCCCAGGGAAGCTGTAGATGTCCCATCGTTGGAAGTGTTCAAGGCCAGATCAGACAGGGCTCTGAGCAACCTGGTCTGGTGAAAGATGTCCCTGCCCATGGCAGGGGCATTGGACTAGATAATCTGCAGCAGTCCCTTCCAACCCAAACCATTCTATAGTTCCATAATTCTATGATATACTGGATAGCCTTCCCAAACAAATTGAACATTTTCATTATATTGCAGTCTTCAGATAGGAGCAAAGAATAATTTTTAAATTATTCCCTATTTTTCCTTTAATAGGATAATTAATCTCCACAATTGGGGTGCTGTTTCTCCCCTTCTCACATTTTCTGGGTTCAAACATTTCAGACAGAATGGCAAAAGAAGGAAAAAAAAAAGTTTTGAAGGAAAATGTTATAAAGCAAATCTTAATGCAAACATTACCTTTGTGATACTCATTCAAATATAAAGGTTCCCATATTCTGCAGTAACAGTGTGGATGTAGTATTATATCGTCTGTATTTGGCATTGCCTTCAAAGTCCTTTGGCAGTGCTCCAGCGATCCATAGTGACATTCCTCTTGCATCACTGGCTTGTATAACAGGCACTTAAGTCTCAAGTAGCCCTTCAAAGCGGTGCTTTGAACTAAGTCACCCAGTGCTACTGCACTTCCAGCAGTAGCAATGCAGTGCTGTACCTGCCAAATCAGCCTGCCCAAGACGCGTTCATTTCAGGTCAGTGGAAGTCCCACAAATGCTTTCCACCTTCATGTGTGTTACACGTGACAACCACTTGTTACCAAAAAGACTACTTGCAGTCATATCAGAAGTGACTGTTTTTACTTTGCACTGTTTTAGCAGGAAGGTTTTTTTGTTTAATTATTTTTAAAAAAGTATTAGTACTATGCTGTTAGGTTCTGATTTTTTTTTTTTTTTGTCCCTGGCATTTAAAGAGCTGTGGATCAGGAAAAGATGTATTGAAAAATGTTCCCTGCATCATATCCAAATCACATCTTGCACTGCAGAAAATTTGAAAAAAACCCCTTAAAATAATACGGAAAAGCAGTCTTTTTGCTTTCTCTTCTTGGTGTGAAATCAGAAAAAAAGCTTGTTTTGTCCAATTAGATTATCGTATAGTCACAAAAGTAAAAAAAAGCGTAACTATATACTGTTGAATATGAGACCAGCTATTCAACAGATCAGGCATAACAGCTTACTACATGAACAATGGCATTCTCAGATCTATTTTATGCTCTTCAGTTATCTTTGAAGTTTTAATCTCCATGTAGGTGCATTAACAGTATATCATTCAAAGCTCTAAGTCTGTATATAGTAGAGGTGAGTACTCCATGCTGTCCAATCTTTTAAAGCAATTTGATCTTTGGTTAGATAGTCAAAACTTATTTCCTGTCAAGTAAAAGACAGGATGTTGTATATTTATTTGTTGATACGTTAAAAGTATTGCAAACTTGATTATTTTGTAAAAACAATTGAGTTTTTGTGCTGATGTTCTACTGTAGGTAAAGAGACCAAGATTTTCAAAGCTACCAATTATTAGCATGTACTTCAGCTTGACAGCCTGACCTAGCACCTGTAAAATGTTCATGCTGTGAAAGCTTGGTGCTTGACACCATAAATTATAAATGAAGAGCTAGTGGAAAAAGTGACAGACTGACTCAATGAAAGAGAGAATTACAAAGCTGCAAAACATTAAACTGACTGACTGTGTGGATATTTAATCAAAAGAGATAAGAAACATTTTATCATCGTGAATATAAACCTAAGATATCTCTGGGAATATTTGCCGTGAGTGGAACAACTCTTCTTCCTAATACGTTGCATTTACTTTGGTGTATTTTTGAGGCTCTGCATTAAAAAAAGTAAACATTTAATAAAGCCGAATATTAACCTCATGTTTTATGAGTTGCCTTTGTGTTCCTTCCTGGAATGTTTGTTTCATATGAGTTCTGCTGAACTCTTTTCCTGTGCATCATGGTCATCTTCAGACTATAGCAGTAAGGCCAACTATGGTATTTCACTTCTAAACTAGATAACTTATCAAGGAAATGAGATGCCACTTCAGGAAGCAAAGGAGAAAAACCGATCATTTTGCTTGAAAGCATTGACACCTTTGAAAGTCATGACTGTTTCTGCTTTGATATGCCCACAGCTTGTGGCTCTACTGATCACTTGCCTTACCTGCTGACAGCTAAAATCGTTACTAACCACATCACCTTTAATAAGCAGAAAAAATACAAATGTAAGCTTGATAGCTCGCCCCTATCTATTGTATGTCACTTGCTTTCTTAGGTCATTGGGAGATCAGGAAGCATGTCTTTATATTTGAGTATGAAATACTAACTTATATGGCATTGGCATAGATCTGTAATGGGTGATAATAATGTCCTGTCACTTCTGGAGGTTCATTTATAAGACTTGGAGACAAATTCTGGGTTCAGACTGCAACAATGCAACAGATGGGGATTGAACAGCTATGCTTTTCCACCCTCTGTACCACTTCATACAGATACTGTTAACATTGTGGTTAGCTTGGGAAAGCAGTGTGGTCAAGATCTGACATTTATGGGCTATAGGAACTCTTTGCTTTCTCTATTGTAGCTTTTCTGCCTACAAAACAGGAATGACCCTGTTTCATTTTATGATGTAAAAATATGGTCTGAACATAGGTAAACTCTTATTTAGCTGCCTAGAGTTAAGCAGTTACGCTGAGCTACAGAAGCAGTAGAAGTCAGAGTAGTACGGAGTCTTTGGCTTCAGCGGATGTGTCTGCGCCACCACAGAATTGCCTGCCTTCATGTTTCATGCCTGAAGCTTCGCCAACTGTTGTTCCCGCGTCTGCTTTGCCTGTATGCCAGAGTTTCAGCCTCCTGATTCTTGCTCTGAGCCTGTCTGGAGCAGCATGCTGTGCACCTGCGGGAACTCGCACCCTCAAGGGCCCTGGCAAAAAGCCTAAACTAGTCCCTTGCCTCAGTTCTTGAGTTAGAGATTCTCAAACAGCTCTTCATGGGGCTGTGCTGCCAGTCAAGCACGAACTTGCTTTAGTTGCTTCAGCCTTTGTACCTCTCCTAACATCTGTCTATTCTGTTCCTCGGAGTCACCAAACAGCTAATTTTTCATTATGGTTATTAAGTAACTACTAGAGGAAGCAGTGGCCATCTGTCTTCCCAGTCCCCATTTGTCACTTTATCAGCTGCTCTCTTCAAAACTTCTTTCTTTAAAAGGACTGTTGTGGAAAAGGTCTGTATAGGGTTTGGTTCTGACTCCACTTGAAAAGAGACACATGACCAGCTTGAAAGGTACCTCTATCAACCTCTCCGGTTATGCATGAGGCAAAGGCAACAAGCCCTTGCAATACCATTTCATACTTTACTAATAGGCTAGGTCTTTGGATCAGTGCGGTGTAAGAAAGAATGTGCGCCCTGGGTGGGGTTTGATTATCCCCATGAACTGTGGGAAGTTTCTTTCCCTCTTGAAAAGGAAATCCCAAGAAATGCAGAGTATAGGAGCAATAGCTTTGGAATCATTAACTTCATAACTAGTCTGACTGACAGTTACGCACAGGTGTTATTATACTTTTCCGAAAGCTTTTGTATGGTTTTTTTCATTTATGGATGTTGTCACATAAACTTCTTGTTCATTTTATCACCACTCAGAAAAAACAGTATGGTAAAAGACATAAAAGCAAATGCTTGTAAGAATGCAGAATAGAGAAGGTTAACAGCAAAGTGGAGCATATCAAATCTAGCATCATGACTCCACAAACCAAGTCCCAATCTAATAGGATTGACTTCAACACACAAGTCATTTGTACTTTACCAGTGCAAGGAAAGATAAATCCATTTGTCTGAATTTCACTTGATTCTAATTTCCCTAATGAAGATATACTCAAGTTAATAAACAGAGTTGACAAAATTGTCAGGTATTCATGCTCATTTAGAAAAATCTACCCAATAATCTACTGTTGACATAGCTTGATGGTGAATTGAATGTCAATTAGCTTTTTCGAGTCAGAATGACAATTATTACATAGGGCAGCTAGACTCCTATCATAATTTTGTGACTACTATTTTTATCAGGGTTAGCTCTTGACCTCATTGTATCTCACACATGAAACCAAAAGCTTAGGAAAATAATACAGTGATGTGACTTAAACCAGCTCTGGTGTCATTTTCTGGACCTGTGAACAGCATTAATTTATCTCACTTCATTTTAACAGCAATTCCCGCTGAAATGGAATATCTTACAAATGAAAGCTGAGTCAATGCTTAAGAACACACTGTTTCCTTGGCACCTAAATCCCCTTTTTTCCCCGTCTCATTCTCTGTAAGGAATCTATTGAAGCAGAGCAGTCTGCTTCTACCTGCCAGGACTTATTCTTCAGTTCTGTGTACACCGCCTGTCCTGCAGGGCTGACTTGGCAGTGCTCAGCCCCTTCCGATGCATGAAAAAAGTAGGAATTCATGCCTTCTGCCTGATCTGTGGATTTGAAAACCTCCTCTTGTCTTACTCCCCTGTTTGGAAGTGCAGTGTTCAACTAAATCACTTTGACACTGCTTGTGGGGAAAAATCTGTGTTACAGGCTAGGAGAGGTAGGACATCTCAGAGATACCTGAGGAAAACGTGGGGGTTCATCTGTTTCTGAAGTAAACTCATTTCTTTTAGACGTGAATACGCTTTGTACCTCAGTAATTTTATTTTTTTCTTGTGCTTGTGAATAAGACTCACATTGGAGAAGCAAGCACTTACGTTATACCTCAAAATACATAATATTTACAGTATTCTTAGGTCAAAACAACCTGCTAAGCAGTAGAATATGTAGTTAAGATCTAACTGTGTAGAATTTGGGATTGTATCTGTTAACCCAGAAATATTTCAGTGCAGAAGTTGTCATGTATTTCTGTACTGACAGATACATTTTCTACATGCTTGGTTCGTTTGGTGCCACTGAATGTATTGGGTTGATTCCCAAGGCTCCACTTGGTATTCATGAAATGAAACATGGAACCTGCCTTCCTGGGAAAGGCGGTATCTTTTACTGACGGGTGTTACATGTCTGTGACTGATAAATTGTTTAATTTCTCCTCTTTCTTTGGAACATTTGTCTGTATTATGAACAGGGATTAAAGTTGTGTGGTAAGGCAGCACTTTGATACTGAAAAAAGAAAATCAATGTGTTATCCTAGTAGAAAAACCATTTAAAGACTTCTGTCTTTCATAAGTTGCTTCAGAGAGATGCTCACCATCAGAGGGGTCATATAGACATATGCAGAAACAGCATTAAAGCATGGGCGGTTGCATTGGTGTGGAGGTAGGAGAATCTAGTTGCACTCAACAAGGAGCTGCTGTTGTCGGCCCTTATGCAGGGAGCCTTTTCTCAATTCTGTGTAAAACAGCAGTAAAGGTCATTTCTCTTTCCTTCATTCACCTGATTATTCTTTTTTGCACACCAGAAAAATGTTTCGCAAAGATACTCTGTACAAAAAGCTCCTACTAATTTCATACCTTGGCTTACGTAATTGTAAAGGCTAAGCTGGCCAGATAGTCTCTATTTTAATTGTACTGTGACTACTTCAGGAGTGAACTCCGTGTGTTGCAGGATGTCTTAACATAAAAAACTTCATTTAAATGAAAGCATCTGAGCATAATTGACCAATTTTCAGAATTAACCAGGTTTTCTATTTTGTTGGTTTGTTTTGGTTTTGGTTTTTGGGGATTTTATCAAGTATTTTATCACTATTCTAAATATGTTTAATACTATTAAAACAGGGTACAAAAAGTATGGAAAAGCAGAACATAAAATTTTACTATTTATTGTTGCAAGGATTCCTGTTGCCTGAAAGTAAGTCTGTCTGTCACAGGTTTTTTTAATCTTACTATGTCTAAACCTCCAATTTTATAAAATAGATATTTAAATTTGTTCAGTATTTCAAATATTTTCTGATCCTAAAAGTAAAAAAAGAAGATTGATCATGTCATTTAAAGTAGAAGTATGACAAGATACAGGTATGTTCAGTGGGCTGTGTACAGGTTATAAATTGTAATTAATACTAATTGCTTATCAGAGCATTTTGATAGGTGTTTAAAGGATTGCAATTGCTTATTTTACAATAAGGTGGCATTAAGAAGGAAGTAAAAATGCTCTTGTTAATATAAGAAATCTTTGTGGTTGGATACTTTAACCCTAAAGTTAAAGCTTGACAGCCTGTGGCCATAGACTTGTTACTTTTTTTAAATCAACTGTCCTGCTTTTAGAAAGGTGGGTGTTAGCAGTACTAAAAATAAGCCACAGTAAATGCAATAAGCAACTAGCTGACTGTATGTTCTAATTGTGGTCTTATTGTTAAAGTAATGTATAAGGACTGGTGTCTATTGTTCCCTGAATATGAAAGCCCAAGGCTTCCTCCAGAAAGGCAGACTTTTATGACCATCCATCAAAATTTACAGGGATAATTTCAACAGCCATTTCTAGATACAGAAAATTTAGACATGAAGTAGACCATTTACAGTCTCAGAAGATGCTGGCAAAACACAAATACCTTAATCCCTTGGTGCTGTAGAAGTCATAAAATGAATTAAGCCTACTCATAGAATTTTAAGTCTCAGGTATTGCTGGGTTTAATTTAGATTTGACTTTTTTAATAGAGACTTCGGAGATGCTGAAATGCACATTAGATTATTTATTTAGAATGCGAGGGTTTTTTCATCCTACCATGGCTACATGCCTTGTTATAATTGTAAAATTGCTTTTTTGTTCATGCAAATGTAAGTTCAGTGGATGTCCATATAACTCCCCGTTCAACAGATACAATCATATATGATGTTCATGACTCGTTCTAAAGTAATATGATGATACAATTGGGGATCAATTACATAGCATGAATAACGAATATAAAAATCCAAGTGGTTTGTGAAGCAAGTGTCTGATTTCTTCCTTTTACCTTCATAAACTCTGATTGCTGGAAAGTATATGGAGTTGAAAAATTAAATACTTGGCAAGTGAATTGCAAACACAAGGGAACACATAAGCTTGCAGAAGTCCTCTGTAATGACATATTGAAGACCAAAGCTTTGGTCTTCAGTATGTCTTATCCACTTAATTGTTCAAATGAAATGTCATACTATTCCAAGGTGCCATTAGTTGCTACTGCTATCTCACTAGCTTTGATGGTTTGACAGTATATGGCATAACAGTGCGGAAGGTATAGCTAGAATCAGTTGTCCCTGCCTCCATCAGTTCTCTCAGTAGGTACAAGAATTACTTTTTCATTTTAAATAATTACATAAATTAGATCTCTCAGTGTGGTGTCTTAGAATTCTAGGTAGCAAGACCATAATACAGCATTTGGTTTACTTATCTTGCTTATTTACATGGTACAGTTGCATAAAAATATGCATTTCGTAATCCAAATTCAATAGTCTTCCACCAGAAAAAGCACAAGAAGAGAATAAATCAGAGCTTCCTCTCCCTTTTTCTGTTTAACACTTAATCCAGTGAGGTTACTCTGATGTTAACTGAGGGGTCTGCAGTGGTTGGCAATGCTAATAATAATACAACATGAGAATAAAGGGATTCATGTTGATTTTTCAAGTGAGAATGGAAGAAAGGCAATGTGAAGAAGGCTAATGTAAAACTGAAGCTTTTGGTATGAAAATGTTGGCTTATATTCCGGTGAGAGAAGGAGCAGTAGGATTACAGCAGCCTTGCACTCTCAGGAGAGCGTGCATGTTTGCATGTAAGGTACGGAAAGGATAATTATATTGGCTCTGAAATAGCAGGAGCACTATGAAAGTGTAGGAAAGCATAAAATGATATAGAAAAGAGCATAAATTTTAATTTCATTTTAAAAATGATCTTACTAGAAATAGGTAATAAGGTTCTCCAGGAAAAAAAAGTTGAATAAGAAAGGTGGGTAGTGGCATTTTATGCCAAAGAACCACTGTTTGTTTTAATCTTAGCTCAGAGCCACAGGATTTGAAATTATATCTATCCATGTAGTGGTAGGGAACAGTAAGATTGAAACAGATAATGGAATCATATTAGAAAATAGGGTAAATTATTCCTTAAGCATCTGTATGTAATGTATAGAAAGAAAAATGGTGCTGTGGGGGAATTAGTTTGTGAAGATGCTCACTGGAGACCTCATGTAACTGGGAGTGAAACACCACTAAGTTAAAGCCAGGCAGTTATCCAACACAAAAAATATTGCACCCAGTCTAATAATGTTGCAAACTTCTTGGGACTGAGAAAGTGGATTTATCATGAATGAGATTATTCTGGCCGGTTCTCATTCATTAGAGGAGAATTCTAATTGTGTGTTTGTGTGAGTGGGCAAATGTGAAAATGAAAAAGGTGAAAGTGGACATTCCTTTTAAAAATTCGTCATTGGCAAATCATTGTTCAATAAAAAAGGCCATTTTTGGATAACAGCTCAACCTGCATTAAAGGTAACACGAAAGTAGAAACTGGAAGTATATACACTTGTAATATTTAATGGAAAAGAGAGGATATATGTGGAAATCAATACACGTTACAAGATATGAAGTGTAGAAAATTGAAGCTAAGTGTGTTAGGTAAAAGCCCAACTCTCACAACACTCTGGAAAATGGGAATTTCACTATTGTACTATGAATGAAAATGTTTGTGTGCATGGTATTGAACTACTTTTAGAAAGATGCAGAAAACAAAGTGTTCAGAATTGAGAAAATTAGAAATTAGTAATTTATTCGTATAACATGAAGAATATGAAGTACTCCCCATCTGGCATAAAAAGTTCTTTCCAAGAGTCCTGAAAGAATTGGCTAAGGAGATCTCTGGGCTACTGATGGTAAATTTAATGAGTCTGGGGACTCAGGGAATTCAAGAATATTGGAAGAGCGTAGGTGTTAGAGTACTGGTTTGAAAAGAAAAGGAAAGCACCATTAACCAGGTAACTAGATTTTTATAAAAATCACAGCATTGGAGAGGATTTGAGAAGTCATTTAGCTCCCCCTCCTCTGCCCCAAGGCAACATGAGATTATGTAGAAACCAGGTCTGACAGTGTTTAAGGTGTCTTAAAAGGCTCCTATAGTGGAGATTCCCCAGCTTTCCAATTAGTGACAGCTATCCCACTTCTTTACAACTGTAGGGGTAGTAAGGATTTTCCTGAAGTCTAACACAAAACTATTTTTACTGTAATTTAAATCCCTTCTTCCTTTTTGACCATTAGCATAGAGAACAGATCATTCTCTTCTGCCTTAAACAGCCTTTCGCACACTAGAAGATTGTTAGTGGATAGTCCTAATTTAACCTCCAAGCTAAATGACTCCGGTGCACTCGGACCTTCCAGAGATCTCATCGGTCCTGTTGCTCTCCTGTGGTGTCTTTGCAAGTGATCCAGGTATTTTATGAAGTGAGGCACTGAAAACCAGACACAGCACTACTGCTAGAGGCTTGTAAACGCTGAAGAGAGGGGAAGGATTACTTTATACATTTTGCTGGCTATGATCCTGTTTATCTCAAACAGCGTTGTCAATACTTTGTTTACTATACGATTTGCTATGACTCCTATGTACTTTCTCAGCAGAACTGCTCCTAGACAGGTGCTTCTCATTCTTTATTACTGCAGCTTGTTAATCTTGCCTAAACCAAATAGCTGTTGCATGCAAACTAATGGAAATATTGGACAATGATTCAATCGATACGTATATAATGAATGCTAGTTCGTTTGTTTTATGGAAAAAAAGCCTGGTCAAAAAACCCAAGCATTTAAATAATTTTTCCCATTTGATGACACTTTAATTGTCAAAGATAACTAGCATATTGCATATCTCCCTCTTACTTCTGTCTTCCTCAAGAAGACAAGCCACAGATGTAATATGTTTAGACTTTGTAAATTATGACAAAATATTACAAAGTGTTCTGACAGTAAAAGCTTACAAAATTTTTTAGTAAATGGATTTTTACAAACTGACATCTAAAGAAACCTTAAAGCAGTTTTCAGTGACTGTTAAATCACAGAATTTGAGATATTCCTTACACACCATTCAAAATTCTAACTGTGCTGGTTTAAAAGTAAACCAGCAGGAGGAATGAACCCAACTCAAAAGACTTTAGAAGTCAGAACTACAATTTAATAAAAAGATTACAATAGATACACCGATACACAGAAAAATTGGTTTTAGCCCACAAAACCCAGTTGTACAACTCAGCCCCCTGGGGCACAAACAGAACGGTGTTCGCCAGTCCCTGTGCTGAGCACCACGTGGTCCCCCTGAGTCCAAAGCAAAAAGAAAAAAGGAAAACCTGTT
>JAVJGI010000014.1:115730256-115743978 GCA_035590275.1 Ibycter americanus | reverse complement strand
GAGGGTATAGAATACACAGTTCCAGTTACACCCACACAGTGATAAACTGGTCCCAGCCACTATAACTAGGACACTAACTGGTCAACATTTTTCATTAGTAACGTGGAAATAAATATGATATCTATAGCTGACAAAAGAGTAGTAAGTAAAGAAAGAGAATTTGCAGACAGGGAACAGCCTTTATCACTTTGTAAAGGTCAGCTCTTAAAAGTAAAACTTGTTTTAATATAAACAAATGGATCTTTGTATATTCCAGAACAAAAATGCAACCCAGACTGAAAAATGATGATGAAAAGGAGTGATTCTGTAAAGGACAGTGATTTTGATAGACCAGTAACTACCTATGAGTGCAGTGCTGCAGTAAAAAATAAGCTAATGTGACCTTGGATATATAAACAGGTTATAAAAATAAGCATGGTTCTTCATCTTAATTTATATTGTTAGAAGGAATGATTTCAGAATACTGCAGGTTAGCCTATTTTTAAAAATGAAAAAGACCATAAAACCTCAGGAAAAATGCAGACGCTTCAGAAGAGAGCAGCAACTCTCTTGAGGGCTGGAAGTGAGAGACTTTAGAAGCTCAGTGTGTTTGTCTTGTAAATATAAACTGATTGCAGTTAATAAGTTCTTCGAGAAAAAAAAAAAAAGGTGCCAGCTTCGCTTGTTTCTGGGTGACATCTGTGATGACTGCCTAACCTTCTGGAAGATACTGAAACTTCCCATCTGTTGTTTGGGTATCTTTTAGCCAGCGCAGGTGAGAGATGCCACAGACAGGGCATCCGTAGCTCCGGAGTCCATGGTGTGCGTTTGCTGGCAAAGCTGCAGAGCAGATAAATGGGGCAAACGTGCTGCCCAGCCTGGCAGCGAGTGCTCCCCGCTCCCAGCGCAGGCACCTGGCGAGTCCCTGCCAGCCCAGCTGTTGGCTGGGTGGGATGTGTTGGGAGCCGGCTGGTCTGCAGCCTGGCCACGTTGTCTTCTGAGTTTTGGCATTTTTTCTTGGGGTTTTCCCCCACTGGTATTTTTCTGCAGCTCCCTGAGCTACTAGTGGTGTCTTAAGAAATGAGTGTGTGTTCTATTTTCTTTGCAAATTTTTGGCTTACTTTGGCTCACCCACTGTAGAGCTAACAGTGAAATGTATTAGCCCACAATGGGTGGGAGATCAGGCTGGGTGATCCGGTGGCCTATTCTGATTTTGGACTATGATTCCATGAAGTTGGCCAAAATCCTTTATTCATTTAAAACTGTTAGGTCAGGCTGTCTGGAGATGCATCAAGAAAAAAAGAAAAGAAACTGGTGAAATGACTGTTTGGAAGGCTTTTTCATTGTAGATTATAGAGTTCATCTTCAGAACAGTATTTTGGAATTAGAATTAAAATTCGACAGTGCCAGTCCTCAGAGCTCTGCTCATCATAATTTTAAATAAAAAAGTTCCCTCAGGACCAGGCAAAACCTCTGAAAAGATTAATTTCAGTTGTAAAGTCTAATAATAGCAGTGTAAGATATGTCCAGAAAAAAATAAAAAAAAGAAACTGGAGCTCAGTACGGCATAATGAATTATAATAACATAATATCTATTAAAGTGTGTACTGGAAAACAAAGCTAAACACTTTTAAATTCTAAGTATGAACTGTGCAGTTAACTAACACAATAGGTTTACAGCTGTATGTTTAAACCTGTGTATTATTGTTGGGTGAGTGACAGAATCCCTAGTTCAGTTAAGGAATGATGTGTAAGTGCTAAATCTAAGTCCTTTTTGTCCAAAGAGATTTTTTAAAGAATCTCTGTGTTCATTTTTAATCGTGACATGACTAGGTAATGGGAAACCTACAGTCTTTCAGTCTTGTTCACTCTGCAAGCTTTATACTCTACCTCACCTCAAAAAACTGGCTCCTACAAGTGGAGGTTGGGTATCAGAAATGTCAATAACATTGCTTAGTTGCAACCAATTTATTTATAGCTTTTTTTCATAAATATTAACTGCAGTAGTTCCAGACACACACTTTTGCTTATGCTGGCAGCTAATGGCTTGCCCATAATGGCCCCTTTGTGTGAAGTCTCATTTAAGAGGCATGGGGCTTTTTATGGCATATAAAGGACTATAAATAAGAAAACATAGGGACAAGGGTCAGTAGATATAGCTTCCTGGTCCCATTAACTTTTTAGGGGAATTTTCTCATTTTAAGCATCATATGTGTAGTGTCCACCATCTCTTTCTAGTCTCTTTGCCTGTGAATTTCCAATTCTTTTGAAACTTTTGCTATTCTGCAGTCAGAGGAGAAACATTCATTCCTATATGTAATTCAGATGTACACATGCAGGCATCCTTCTTAGTCTGGATTTCTTTGGCAGAGTGAATTTTCTGCCAAGGAGCTCTGAGTTGGAAGCTTCTTGGCAGTGCAAATTTGTCTGCCATCAGGTCTGTGCTGCTGGGGATAGACTGCTTCTTAATTACCTCATTTAAAGATAGCTTGGGTATCTCTGTCCCACACTGAAGTCTATCATGTAGATATCTCCAAATCACTGAAGTGTGTGAGGATTTTATTACTTTATCCGTGTCCTCATTTATATAGCCGGCCCTGTTGATTTCACCACTTTCCTGGGTTTTGTATTTCTTTGCCATAATGTTTACTTGATCTGCCAGTATTTGCACATTTTTGATGGAGAATTATTTTATGTCTTGTAATATAAGTACTGTTGGAAAAAGTCTTTTAATTTTTATGATTCTCATTTCTGACTCTGAAGGTGATAGCATTGTAAGTCTGGTTAGTAGTTGTCTGGTTGTCTGAATTCTCCAGTTTGAGGTTTTAACAGATTTGGTGGCTATAGGTGAGGGTAGGTGAGCGTACAAGAGGCTTGGTGTGTAAAGTGTATCAAAAATTGTATTTTAACAAAACTCAGTTATTTGATGGGGATCATTTGCTAAATGTATAGAAGAAATATTATTAGATCATGGTTCAACTAAATTTAAACTTAGCATAGTTTCAGTGATGAATTTACTCTAGTATTTAATTTTTTAATGTATAGCTTTGAGCTTTCAAGTAGTAGATTAATTCAGGCAAGGAATTAATTAATTCAGGCTCCACTGAAGAAATGAATTAGTTTTCCTTCCTGTATTTTGGGGCTTGTTCCATGGAAGCATTCGTTTTTAATACCTGGATGATGTTTATTAAATCATAGTCCTGCTACTACAAAAATTGTAAAACTGTAGTAACACTTCAAGCCTCAAACCTGTTTATAGAAAGAATTCATTTCTGCCTGCAGATCCATAGGTTTAGCAGTAACATATAGTGGGTTTTATTTGATTATTTATTTAACTCTGTATTAAAAAATTAAAATATCATCAGAATGGCACTTGATAATTAGCAAGATATAACCTCAGCTGAAAACCAAGTACATTTACAAATAGTCCATGTTTTCTGGATGGAGAGAGGAGTGGAGGAGAGATGGAGAGAAGAAAACAAACTCCTAAGATGAACTGAAATATTCCCCGAAACCAGCTGAGCATTTGGTCTTCTCTGTGAAATGGAAATATCTAAACCCAGTGGCTTAATTTTTTTGGAGGTGACAGACCCGCAGTACATTATAACTTGAAGGTTTACACAGGAAGCTGCTGCATCACAGGCCACGTGGGAAGATGCTTTTCTGACTCTTCAACAAGAATATGGTAGCCTGATTCAAATAGAAAATACGATGACAGCTGTAAATCACGGCTTTTCAAGTAAGCATAAGGCAGCAATAGTCTCAGTGGGCTAGTGATTCCATTTTTCAGAAGTAAAATAGGGCTTTTAAAAAAGTGTATAGATAATGAAGATAAATTAATCTTCAAAGTATTCACAAAGCTTCATAAACTGGAGAAGCGGTGAAGAACTAGGGAGCAGAATACTCTCCTTCGTTGAATATTCTTTTAAAAATGTCATTAGTTTCTTCAAATAAATCATTAAACTTGTATTTGGTTAATGTTGAGCTTGTTACCTGACTGTAAATTTGCTGATAAGACTATTTCAGTTTCAGGTTAAAAGTCAACATACATTCAAATATAGAGGAACTCTAATTATCACTAATACAAAAGACAAGGGAAGATGCTCGGTCAGGTTTCCTCTAGTAAACTGGCGATTTCCCATGGCAGTGTGCCTTTTCCATAAGGCAAAATCCCATGGCATCTGGCTTCTGCTGCTGCTGCTGTACTGCTTTACAGAAGCACAGTACAGGCAGCTGAACATTGATTATTTGAACAGATAAGAGGTGGAATATACTGCGTAACAGCATAAAACCCCCAGATGTATGGAGAGAGATGTTATGATAGCTTCATTTTTCTCTGTCATTTAACCACCTAAAGAAGAACGGGAATTTGTGGGCTGTAAGGAGGAACTGAGTGTTCAAAACACAGCAACTTAATTTTATGTTTAAATCTTAATTTACCTTTCTTAAATTAGAGGGTCAGATGAAACAGTTCCATTAGAGGGCAGTAGTACATGTAGGTACAATGTCTTGTGTACTAAATATTTAGTTTACAGTCAGCTTCCATATCGCTATGAGCTGTGTTCTGTATAATTTTTGCATTATTAGTGAATGGAAGAGAAAAATGAAGCTAATGTCATTTAACATATTAAAATAATACAGAAGCATTTTGTAAAATACAATAATGCACATGCTGTCATATATTAAAAAGCCCAAAATGAGTATGACAGAAGTGATGGAAAATATATGTAGGAGCTTTCAGCACTGTGATGTTATACCTAAAATATCAACCCTAAAGTTGTTAGCCTGTGTTCTTTCTGAATTATACAATATGTATATTGTATAGCTTTATTTCTGGGAAGTTTATGGGTTTTTTTAAAGCATCTTACTTTTGACAATCTGTTTATATTGTTAGCTTTAATGCTTAAGTCCAACTACAGACTTTCTAGATTTCTAGGCAAGGGATTGCAGAAATCTGCGTGCTTACTCAGGCACCTTTTAGTGTTTAAGCGTCGGCAGCATATTGTGATTTGACAATAATTTCTGCAAAAGATTTACCCTTTGTATGAGTTACGTCTTCTGAGACATTTGATAATGAAATGTAAGCCGTGAAAGCCTATATGTTTAGATAGTGGATATTCCTACTCTAATATTTTAATTGCTTTAATAGGTTTATGCAGATGTACCTGGCTGACATGGCGCGTTCAGTTCATACGAGTTCAATACTTTACTATGTTGTATATGTCTAAGCCAAGCAATACCACAAACATGCCATTTCTTTTTCCATTTTCAGTTGTGTTACTTGATACTACAGCTGCCCTCGGAGAACTAGGATGGAAAACATTTCCTTTAAATGGGGTAAGTCACTCACCATTTTGGTTTTATTGTCTTGATTTTGGCATTGTGACACTCTGGGAGTGAATGGCTGTTATACCTGGGTGGACATTCTTGCAGTATAGGCTCGTCAGAAAGCTTTTAGTTGTTCTCAGGACTGGAGCAGCCTGTGTTTTAAGTAGGAATAACAGATGCGAGAATGACATGAGTACACATTATTATGCCCTTCTCTTGCTTTTCTGAGTGTTGAGAGTCTATATTACTTTAAATCTGATTCTAACTGTTACACATCATAAAGTTTTATATTAAAAATTCCTGTGCTGGAGGAATGTGTTATGACTACATTTTTTTGTGAAATAAAGAAAAGAATCATTTTAGATTTTATAACTTGAAACAAAACTTTAATGATTTAAATGAGGATTACTATGGACTTTAGCATCTGGTAAAATTGTATCAGGTTAGCTAAATCAGAAAAAAAAATTATAAATATGTCAATGTCATTAAACCAGTTTAAAGATTTAGAGAAAAAGATTGAAATCTTTTGCTTTTTTTCCTGCACTGACCATTCTAGATTAAAGTTTGCTGTTCCAGTTTAATGTCATACATGGGTTCACTGTACCGTTAGTACAGATTGCCAGGAAGCACTTGATATTGCGTACAGGACCCCAGAGTGTTAGAGGTGTCTGGAATACTTGGAGACGGTGTGCCCAACCGAGCAGGGGGAGGAGGAGCACTTTTACTCTTTGAAGGTCAACCATCAGTGCTTTTCCAGTGACTACACTTCCAAAACCTATCTTCTCTTTCCACCCAGCTAATGCACATAACTGAATATCAGAGGCACTTGTAGTTTCACTTTTTAATTAATATACAATATACTGGAGCGTTTAATACCTATTGTATCAGCTTCTAGTTCTGATACCACTGCACATCTTGCATATCACTTATTTTTATATTGGCTGGCATTATCTCTTAATTCTTGTGTATGAGGCCTATAATTGCTTGCTTCTCTGAAATGACCTCAGAAAATACTGGTTTTCTGAGTGAAAAATGTTGTTTCATTTTTAGTTATTTTATTTCTTGTGATTTCTTCCAGAAGGAAGTAAAATTGTCTATCCTCAGCACCTTAATAATCTATTTTTATAAAATGCCTTCTGTGTCTCTGCCCTCAGGGATTTCAAGCAATATGACATTTCTCAATCTCAGCCTATTTTCAACTTTATGGATTACTCTTTTTCAGGGTTTTCCAGTGTTTTGTATTCCTAGACATAATTTCAGTCTGTTACAGCACTTCTGTGTTTTACATTTAGTATGCAGTCTCATGCAATCTGACTTATAATTTTGAAAGTTTTACTTCCTTCAAAAATTCTAGACAAAGCAAATACTGCTGTAGACTATGATGAGAAAATACAGTGAGGGATTTTTTCTTTAGCAAAAAGCAAATACTGTCATACACCATGATGAGAAAATACAGCAAGGAATTTTTTACTCTAGCTTTGTGATGAGCTCTATTGAATTGAACAGGCAGGCTGGCATTTGGAAAGGACACGACATAATTTCACTTATTCTGTAAATTCTTAAAAGCTTTAGTTAGCCCAAGTAACAATAACCACGTTATACAAGCACAAAAAGACCTTCAGTCAAAGTTGATTTAAAACATAGCTATTACAACATGACTATTTTGGTTGGTCATACATACCCTTAACGTTAGTTTTGCAGCATATTGAGGTTTTCAGGTGTCTTAGGACTTTTGCTGTGTTTGAAGAATTGGCAGCACTTACTAGAATACAAGGAGTTTACCTTTGAGCCAGTACTTGGGATTCAATCTATTAGAGAATTTCCCAAATAAGTATAATTCCTTTTTTTAAAAAAGTAGCTAGAGTAATTATGGAGGAGAAAAGTAGTTTCTAGCATGAGGAAAACATAGAGAATAAGGCTGCCTGGGGCATAAAATAGGCAGAAGAGCGTAGAGTGAAAACTATGAGAGGAACTGGATAAATTAAGTATGGAGAGGTAGTTAAGGGAAGTGTGCATGTACTGTTAACTCAGGAAGAATATATGTCTCAACTGTTGATGAATTAATCTAAGCTGTAAATGGGGTAAAGATTCACGTGCACTACAACAGAGAAGTTTTTGAACACTTTTTGGGAAGTTGGACAGGTCAGAATACATGATTTGGAGAAGCACAATCCATTTAAGAAAGAGGCTATGAGATATTGGTCTCATACAGAAGCAGATGACTCAATATGCAGACAAACGAGGTCCTCCTTTTCTCACAGTGGGATGAAGAAAAATGCCTTAGGTCAACATTCTGGGAAAGGCTGCAGTGAGCAGTAGGACCCAGTGACAATGCTGCACCTCTGAAATGCCACAAAAAGAAAGAACAAACAAAAACCCCAAATAAATGAGAGTTATTTCTTTTACTGAGAGTTATGCAGAACTGCTGATTAAAATCAATGTTTGCTGATTTTTCAGAGCGTCATTCTGACAAACTTCGTTAAAATATACCAAATGTACATTTTGGTATAGATACTTTAACATACCAAAAAAATGCATAAAGCCTTCAAAACATGAAAAATTATATTACTTTGGCTTATAAAATATTAAAGATACTAAAGTTAAAAACTAAATTGGAATGTATTTCTAAACTGTTTCTGTTTAAGTTATTCTGGGATCCTGTACATTACACAAAGGTAAGAAGAAAGTTGAGTTTACAAGTGCTCGTGTAATTAACAGAATACAACATTTCTATGCTTCTTCATGTCACTTTTGTATGCAATCTCTGAAACAAAAGGCCAATGTTCATGTTAATTATGACCTCATTCTTATTAAAATGTAAGGCAAAATAGTACTTTTGGGGTCAGCTAATAGGTCGTGTTCTACTTGCTGATTTAGTAAAGAACAGTAAAAATGTTGTCTTTCTATGTCTTGCACAAACATCAGATATGTTGTTTTATGTCCACAGTGCTATCTAATCTGAGTTATTTATCTATCATCTATACTAATATAATTCAGAATATGGCATAATTATTGGTGTAACTGAGATTTTCACTGCAGAAATAAGAACCTATTTTGTCCCATGTTGGGCTCACCAGCATTTTCCCTTTTGTTGGAGGAGAGTGACAGATTTTGGGTTGTTTGTGCTTTTGATAGAGATTTTTGTTCAGACACTGTGTAAATCTTACCTGTTGCTTTAAACAAACTCTGCCCCCTCCCCCAAAAAGAAGAAGAAAAAAAAAAAAGGGGTGTGTGTGGTGTTTACATGTGTAAGAAAAATGTCATTGACATATAGCTACTGCTCTGATTAACATTTTTGAGGTTAGGAGGATGGGATGATAGGTTTTCTTGAGACTGTGACATTAACAGGAGTCATTAATTTACTGGCATACTCAGTCACAAAGAATGTTTCCATTAAATTAAATAGCAACTGAAATATTAATGCTTGGGATTTGGGTAATATTGAGTACGCCTCCGAGATTTTAAACTAACAGGCTAAGGTGAAGTAGGAGAAAAAATTAGGAGGTATACTTCTGGAATTTGCAGAACCTTAACCTTCACCTCCCAGACTTTATTTATAATAGATTCATAATGTAATCTTTGCAAGCTTTCAGCAGTTTTGGTAACCTCTAGAGGTACCTACCCAAGCAAGTAAAGGTACAACACAGTAGTTTTGTATGTGACATTTGTATGCAATCCCATCATTTAGCTGCAAAGATGAGTCATGTGCAACATTTCAAAATGTGTTATCCATTCCTTGGTAATATAATATGTGATTTTATTTTTTAATATTCTTCCCAATTATTTGTGCAACCTTCCTGAAGCACGAGACTACAATAGTTTTTCTTAGAAATGTGTTTTCTTTATTTGCTTGTCAGATTTTTTCCTTGTGCTTTGAACAGGTAATAAAGTAAGTGCTTAGAGCTACAAAAATGCAATGTAAAACATTACTATCTTTGAGGACAATAGCATCAGCTTTTGTTGGTTGAGTTCCAATTTAGCTTCTCAGTGATGGGCTGTCTAAAATTTCAACTTTAATAATGGACACATCTGATACTTCCTCTGTTCTTTGGGCTATAGTTCAAAATGATCGATTGATTTATGAAAAAGCATGTGCTATGGGATGAAAGTAGATCTGTACTCAACAAACTGTCACTCCATAACCTTGAAAATGCAGAAGAAGGTTTTTTTTGATTGGTACAAAAAATGGGAAGGAACTCCTTCATAGGTTTCAAAAGAGGATGTGAATCTGAGCTAGTGGGCAGGTAGGTCAAGTTCATGTGAACCGTTATCCAGGGTTCCAGCTCAAGTCAGTTTGCTGACCTTGGGGACAGGGTTATTTTTCTTGGGTTTTCTCACTACAGCCTGTGGTGCTGTCACTGTTAGAAGGGCATTTTTGTTTTTTTCTAGGAGGTTAAGCACTGTTTAATTGTTTAATAAGGTTTTGAAAATTAGGTAGGAAAGGAAAAAACCTGAAAGCCTAACTGAAAAGTAGTGGTCCGCAAGCTTCACTTATCCATTAACAGCAATGCTAATAACATAATGTACCTTGGGCAACTCTACTTGTTAGGTTTTTTTCCTTCTGATTTCAATGTAACCTTTTTTTAAAAAAAATTATTATTTATTTCCCATTGCATTAAGCAATGTAACAATTTTGTGAGCAAAGTTTGCTCATGAGCTGTGGTTTGGAGACTATTGTCATAATGGCTTGTCTATTGCTGGTAAACTTCTATTATAACTACTACTACTTAACTCTAAGAATGCCTTATTTTGCATGACCTGTATCTACTTTGCAACTGTTAGTTTGGAATAAAGTGTTCTTATTCAAAGAAGAAAAGTAATCACAGAAAAATATTCTGCTTGTAACATTAACCTAAATTTTAACTTGTGTGTAGCCACTTTACAAGTTCCAAAACATTTTAAAATTAGCGTAAAAGAAGGGCAAGGTGACTCATAACACAAAGCTGTGAGAAATTATTTACATGTGGAAGGGGCTTGTAAAAGCTACCTTGACTTGTCATAGTAGACAAAACGTATAGCCTTAGCAGTAACGAGACTACTAGAAGTCCTCCAAATAATTTGACAGCTGTATGAGTACTGAAACTATTTTAATCCCAGTTCCCACAGTTATTTGAACAGCTACCTTGTCAACTGGTAATTTTCCTATTGATTTTATGTAATTCTGTTTTGAATATCTTCTTTCTTAAGGGGATCTTTTAAGTGTGTTAATAACCCTCACTAATATACACTTTGGGGATGTGTGTGTGGTGTGTTATGAATCTGTTGAGATTGGATTTAAGCAAAGATCTGTTTGGGGTTTTTTTCCTACCAGACTTATTATTTTACCCTCTCTGTTAAAATAATTGTTTTACAGTAAATGCATCACTCAACAATTCACTTTTTAGCTCCTTAGCTAATTAGAAGACATTTCTATAGTTTATGGTAACACATTCTTGAATGACTTAGGACTTTGTCACCAGTACTCACTCACTAATCTTTTTTCATGTTGTAATCAGAGATGATACTGAAGTTTTCCAGTGCCAACCTGCAAACATTTCTTTTAATAGCTGTATCCAACTTTGCTTTCATTTCTTAACTGGTATGTCTGAAGGTGATTGGGCCAATACATCTCGGAACATTCTTATACAATACTTAAGATTTTTAACTATTCATTTTCTTAACTGAATTGATTATTTTTTTTAGAATTCTCCTAATTTCCTTTGAAGTCACATAAAACCAAAATACTTCTAAAGAAAGAGAGAGAAGCTTAGGCCCCTTCCTTTCTTAAAATATCAATAAACAAAGCAATCACAAAAGAAGTAGCACTCTCCAAGACAAAGTCATTGGATGCATAAAGAGTAGAAAACAGGGTAAGAAGTTAGCTAAGAAAGTTGACTAAATAAATAAATAAAGGCAGTATGACTTTACTGTGTGAAAGGATAATGTAAGTACCAGGTTCAGCTTTAAGCACGATACACACAAAATAGTAAGCAATATAAGGTGGGGAAATTATAAATAAGAGAGAACAGAGCAAGTAATATGAAAGTGGTAAAAGGTAGCAAGATAAGCAAGTAAAACATAAGCAAGTATCTGCGATACAAGACTAGGATGTACATAGTGAAATCACTAATACGCAAACAGAAAGTGAGGTTAGTGCACTAAACATGCTCAGGTATCAGTATGGCATTTTAAGTAAAAGGTAGGGAGTGTGTGGTAGGTATGGTGACACTCGGTGTCCACAATTTAGTTCTGCATTTCGTATTACCCTGTTATCTACAAGCAGAGAACTATATTTTTCAAAAGATAACCACAAATAAATAGTACAGATTATAGCATGAAAGAAATTCAAATTCTCCTCACTGTGGTTCCCATTCATTTGGATGTGTCTATGATACAGAAACCAGATAAGTTATGTGTATATGTAAACATACAAATTTGCAAATCCACATGGCCACTTCAGTATTGATTTTAAGGATGGTGGTGATTTGAACATTAAATGTAGCAGTGTGAATTAGAATATCATCAGTACTTGTAATCTTCACTTTTAATACTGTAACTATTAGAACTCAATAGATACATACTTTTTTTTATGACCAGAAGAACAATTAATCGGATCACCCTTATATCACAGGCTGTAAGATTTCAGGCCTCACAACTACATTTACTGAGTATCAAGTATTTTACTGAAGTATATCTTTTAAAAAGACATCAAGAAGCCATAATTTCCCTTGGTAATTTGTTCCATTAATTAATTAAATCTGTTTACAAAAGGGTTCCTACTGTCTGATTCTTCCTTCTCAGCCTCATATTGTATCTAAGTCGATGAAGTCCTTTGTTGCTCCTCCTACTACTTCTCTGAAGTTCAAATTGTTGTGTGGTTCTTCTTTTTTTGAAAATATGGACACACGTATGTAGTATTTACAGTCAATTTCATTATTTTCTACAGTTACAAATCATCATGCCACTTTACTGTTCTCCTGTTTAACCAACAAAGAGATGCCACTAGGCTTTCTCACTGCAGTAATAATAATGGGGGCTCATGTTTAGTTGGTTCCCACTGTGACTCATTATTGTCTTCCAGAACTGCAGTTCTGTACCACATAGTAATCTATCTGTTAGGTAAAAGCGGTATTTCCACCCCTAGGTATGTAAATATACATCATCCTTCGGCGGGTGTTTCTGACAAAAACATTTACGTGATTCTGTGTGACTTTCATGTTCTAAATACTTACCAAGCAACTTACTTTTGAAAATCTGATTAGAAAAAATCTTAACAGCTAAAATATGGTATTTATAATGCTATACAACTATGCGATGTATGATACTTCCTAGTCTCTGTGATCTGTGCTTGAATATGGTAAACTACTTTTAATTATGCATCATACGACACTCAATATAATGGCTGAAAAAGGTCACAGCATGTTATGTTCACTAAATCATCTTTATAAACATAGCTTAAGGACAGCATTTGTGGGGTGAATAAGATACTTTAGGGCATTTTAAACCAGAATTAAGAAAAACAATTCTATTTATCAGTTCCTGGTCTGCTCTGTGGTTGGAGAACTGTGACTTAGTGAACAAGGTATTGTACTTCAAAGGCATCCTCTGCTTCTTAATGTGGTATGTTGTGGTGGATTGACCCCAGTCAGCAGCTAAGCCCCTGCCCAGTCGCTTGCTGCCTCCCACTCATCGGGATGGGGGAGAAAATCAGAAGGGCAAAAACTTGTGGGTCAAGATAAAGACAGTTTAGTAAGTGGAGGGGGGAAAAAAGTGATGCAAAAGCACTTATTCACCACCTCCCACCAGCAGACAGATGCCCATCCAGTCTCCAAGCAATGGCTACTTTGAAAAAAAATACCACCCCCACCCCCATCAGCTTGATTGCTGATCATGACATTATATGGGATGGAATATCCTTTTCATCAGCCTGTGTCCCCTCCCCACCTCTTGCCCATCCCTAGCCAGCTCTTTGAGAGGGCAGAGTGAGAAACAGAGGAGGCCTTGACACTGTGCAGGCGCTGCTCAGCAACAGCTAAAGCACTGAGGTGTTACCAGCACTGTTGTGGTCACCAGTCTAAAACACAGCACCGTATGGACAACCATGAAGAACAAACCTCTGTTGCAGCCAGGCCACTGTCATAATTATAAACATAACTAAATTAAAGTTGTGTGAAAGTCAACAGGAAAAAAATGTCAATACCAAAAAAAAAGACATTTATCTGAAGGTGTTTCACTTTTATTCCAAGCTAATCATAGAATCACTTAGGTTGGAGAAGACCTTTAAGATCATTGAGTCCAATTGTTAACCTAACGCTGCCACGTCCACCACTAAACCATGTCCCCAAGTGCCACCCCTACGTGTCTTTTAAATACCTCCAGAGATGGTGACTCAACCACCTCCCTGAGGAACCTCTTCCAGTGCTTGACAATCCTTTC